>VXBT01004570.1:663329-734918 GCA_013400235.1 Oriolus oriolus
CGGGGCCGGGAGGCGCGCGGGGGCGTGAGGGGAGCGGAGGAGCGAGGGGGCGGTCCCGGTGTCCGGAGGAATGGAGTTCGGGATATGGGATTTGGGGGCGCTGCATGAGAGATTCCATCCCGCGGCTTCACCTCACGGCCCGAGGGAGGCAGAGGGCGAGGCGTGAGGGAGAGTTGTGAGGCGGTGCGGTGAGGGCACGGCGCGCTGCGGAGTGTGAGGGCGGGAGGGCGTCATCCTGTCCCCTAAAGCACTTTGGAACCTTTTAGTTCCTCTCTAAAACACTTGGCACCGCTTGGAAGCTTGTAGCCTCTCTCACTGTTGTGCTTGTCCCTCTGCCTCTCTGTTTTTGCATGTCCAAAGTGCCTTAAGTGCTAAATCAAAGTGGGCTTAACAATGGAGTCCGCGGGGGCTTCTCTTCAAAGTGCTCCACGTCCACAGTATATCAAAACCATTCACGACTCGAGATAACCTTTAAAGGTTAAGGCTTCAGTGTGACACAGCTTTCCTGTGGACTGATCCAAGAATGTGGAATTAATTCCCCAGGAGCTATGGACAACTGCAAATCTGTTGTTCAGCACAAGGCATGGTTTTGGCACTGATCTCCTCTGACATAAGTACAGAGCTTGAGCTGCGCTTTAACATAAAAAGTTCAAAGGACCCATAGGGATACTCATGTTCCTTCCTAGGGATCGACAGTAAAGCAGCAGAAATTGTGCTTTTATCATGAGGTTTGTGTTTATCATGCAGTCTTTAGCGTATTCATTAGTAGCTTTTTTTCCTTTTCCCCTTATAGTCCTTTTTTATTCTTTTACTATAAAAATGCCTTTATAGTGGGGCTGAAGTAGGTTTAGTGTCTCGCAATACTGCAACTTTATACTAGGTTAAGCAAAATTTAATAGAAAATCACCCCTTCAGTGAAAAAGAATCACTCAAAGGCATTGTGTTCCGAAACAAGAAGTATCCCAGATTTCTAATCGTCTCCCCATTTCACATGTCACACTGTATACTAGTTTGTTACCAATTAGAATTTGGAGCATTGATACTCCTTGGAGTCACCTGGTGGTGTGTTTATGCACAATGTTACCAGTTTAAGGTACCTAATGCACAATCTGGTTTTGAAATCCAGCTTGTTAATTCAGATAACGTTCTTTTTCAAGCTGCATATGACTTTAGTAGTCTGTTTTGTTCTTTAGTTTCACTGACTAAACAAAGCGGGGCTGCCTAGGGGATTATACCCGGGCAAGCAAAACAAAAAACATCAGATGGTGCCAGAACATTACAAGTGCTGCCAGTTAAAGCTGTAGCTGGGCCGGAGCTTTATTATCTCAGATCGCTACTTTGGCTGTATTATGCTACAGGAGTGAAACAATGCAAAGAGCTCATGGAAAAAAAAAAAGCCTCTTGGCTTAACTCTGAAAAACCTGTGTGTAGGCAGAGCATCCGCAATGAGAAATTCTCCACAGAAGAGCTTTTAATTTACCTTGGTTTGCCAGAGGCTGAATTTCCTGAACTTCGACTTATGCTGAGTATCTTACTAGTTCTTTGTTCTCTTTGACTCTTTTTGGGGGGAAATGTGACAAAGGCTTGTATCCACTAGAAAAAGCGTGTATTTTTGATATCTCATTTTAGCTAAAAGTCCTAGAGTAGGAAAAGTTGTGTTAACAAGTATAAAAGGAGGAATTCTGCTCAAGGTTTCTTTCAGAAATGTAGTGTGGATATTCTCCTTAGGTAATTTGGCAGGGATCAGAGAATCATTGTTTTTCAAGAAGCCCCACACAAATTGAAATAAATACATTTGAAATGACAGTCTCTGAGCATCCAGGATATATCATACAGGTTTATGCACTTTCATGCCAGGATGCTCTGTCTTCTCTGTTTGTCAGATTACTCCCCTATATTGAACATGGATCATGAGGGCACTGTTGAAGGGTTTAGCTGAACTACTTAGATCCTTCTGATAAAGATTCTTGAGGCCCAATCAAATTCCTTTGAAAGATCAATGCAAACATTTTAGTTCACTTAAACAAATCAATAAACTGAAATCAGCCACAACGTGCTATACTCTTTTATATCCTTTGTATTTTAAATCATTAGCATCAATGATTTTGAATAAAAAATGTCTTAAAATAGAAGTTAGCGAGTAATTTCTTTGCAGAAGAATTTAGTTCGCTGTAGCATGTTCCATCTGAATCCGATCTGGACCAGGTACAAAGAGCTGTTACTTTCTGTAATTACAGACAGTTTTATTGTGATGTTCTCCATATTTTACACAGCTTAGCTCAGACTAGAGTGTCACCCTCTGTAACACTTAGTACTTACTGTCATCTGAGAGAATAATGTACTACAGAGATAACAGAACTGGGCTGAAGGCAGCAGCTGTTACCTTGTGCTGCCTTTGTTTCATGCACTGCTCCATCAGCTGAAAATCTTGTCCAGCACCATTCTCTTGTCACACAGAGGTCTCAGTTAAATTATCTTGCCATAGTGTCCCAGCCACACACACATTTCCTGACCAGCCACAATGTTTACCCCATGAAGTGGCCTCTGGGGCTCAGACTGTCCCAGCAGGGATGTAGGGAGAAACCTCAGATATGCCCGTTCCTTCCTGTGTTTTCCAGGACATCCCAATTTGCACCCTACTTTTAAAAATTTCTTCTGTATTATTTTTCTTTGTCCAAGCTTCTCCAGTAAATTACATTTTTGCCCATTACAGTTTAAATCTGCATGTTTTCTAGCCAAAAGGAAAATACTGCTAGTCAGAGTAAATACCAGTAAAGGACCAGGGTAGACAATGGAAGTAAGAGAACTCTGGGAGTCTGATTCTTTAAGAGGAAAATGCTTTTCTGTTGTAATTTTTGCTGAAGTTATGGCTGAACTAACTTAGAAGAACCTCAGTGATGAAGTTGTGGCTTGTGGGTTTCCTTAAGGGTGTCTGGGAGTGTGACTGGCAGCAGTGAAAGTGGCTTTAGGTTCTCCCAACAGCTGCAATTGCTTGGGGTTCTGAGGAACATAAGGAAGGCATTTGAGAAGAGAACAAATAGCATTTTGTTTCAGTTTCTTTTCCAACTTCAGAAATGTGCTGGTAGTTTAATTTTGTATTGCTTGTCCTGTAAGGTCACTGTGTCAACTACTGATAACGTAATCATCATAATTAAGAATTTATGTTTTAGCCTGAGTGGATGATTCTTTTTTTGCATGTTGATAGCAAGTAATGTCTTTTATTTGTACCTTCAGGAAGATGTTTCCCCCATTTTATTCTTTACGGGTAACAAATGCAGTAATAAACTACAATCAAGTAGAAGATGGAGTATTGTGTGTCATCCTCAGTCTCCAGCTACTGTCTTTCACAGGTATTTTCTAGTCCCTTTATGTACATCCCAACTACACTGAGAGTAGGAGCAATGTCAAAGCCTAAACATTTTTTAATTTTATTTCTTCAGAATTATGTTTGGTTTAGGGGATTACAGAGAAGAAGATAGATGGGAAAGAATCACCTTCACCCTACAAGCAATCATTCTTCAAAGAGGATAATTAAATCAAGTATGACAGTAAGTGCCATTGTAAGTGGATTTTCTGAATAGATTTATTATACTGTCACTGGTTTTAATACAAATGTTTATGAAAAAATCTACAAGACAGTGGAAGAAGGACAGTAGTTGGTTTCTGAGGCAAACAAATAATTCTCTTGGGCCTTTCTTGCCAATTCCTTTATGATTCTATGAAATAAAAACCATTAGCAATACATTTTCCCAATTCTGTCCATTTTAATCTAGTTTTTCTTATTTTAACAAATTGTCATAAATTCCTCTAGGTCAGGGATGAGGGACCTCGTTGAAGGCTAAGCAGACCTTTCTGAGTCTTCTAAATGGCTCCATTTTTGCATCCTCTGGGAAAAATCAAATTACAGCAGGTCATATGGAATTCAAGTCACCAGGTCTCAGAATCCCTGTTCTGTTTCTGCTTATTGGTTATGGCTGTTTGGTGTAAGTTCACAAGAGAAGGGGCTTTTCTTTTTGAACATTAGATCTGCCTTCCTACGGTTCAGAATCTCATCCTTCCATGGCGTGTTTAGAGCTGCACTGGAGAGCACTGGAATATTGAAGCCAGCTCCCCAAAACCCCTGGAATATGTTCAGCCAAAATGTGATACCATTTAAGACAGGGCTGAAAACTCTCTCTTGCGTTTAAGCTAGAGAGATGCTTCTGAAGATCAGATTTATTCTGTGTGTAGTTATTTCATCCTCTCTGGTAGTGCTGTATGTCAGAGGGATGATGCAGCAAAGACGCAGCTGACTCACCTCGCCGGCACCGACATTTGGCAGGAGTGGGAGGAGTTGGTCAGATGTTGTTGCAGTGTGTTAAAAACAGAGTGTGAAGGTACTCAGTTAAGCAGCTCCAGTGACTCACCCAATGACCAAATCCTGTTACAAAGTCTACAGAGAAACACATTTTAAGGACATTATAAATTTGAGTGGCTTTGAAACAATAACAAAACTTAAAATTTTGGTGTGGTCTCTTAAGAGTAAATTCAGGTCTTGCCTGAATTTGTCTTGGACAGTTTGACATAATGTTATCTGGGAGTTGCAGGAGGTGTAAACTGGCACTTTAGGACTCAACATTTCTTTAAGAAGTACATTTCTGAGCTTGCTGAGGAGCTTGGCCGTTAAGAAATGTGATTATCTTCTGCACTCACTTTATTCAGAGGGTAAAGAATTCCTCCCACGTATCCTGACCACACTTCAGATCTTCAGTGTTCTGAGATGAAGGCGTTAATAGCAGTAAGAATTTATATGGGGAAAGCACCTTCTAACAAATTCTGTGACTTACAGATAGTATAAATCTAATCCAAAATAATTTTTAAAACTGCCTAGCCTTTATACTGGAGAAATAGCTACACAGGCTATTTTCCATCTCTACATTGGCTGAGCTCTGGTAATCTGAAAATCAATCTTGCAAGTGGAAAAACGCTGGAATGAATTTTGTAGGGTGAACAATTCACTGTAATCTTTGTATTATTTTATTATAAAACTTAACAATATGATAATTTACTCTTGAGATCAACAGGCCATGGACACTTTTAAAATTCAGAATGGACAGGGTGCTGGGCCATATTGTCTGTACTTTTGCCAAGAAAGAATGGACCATATTATTCTTGAGGATAATGTGGTAATTCCAACCTGGTATTGTAGGAGTCTATGATTCTTTGCTGAGTACAGGAGTTTAGAGTTCACAGCAAGCTGAATCCCATTTCATACTCCGAATGCATTGCTTAAATGGGTAATGTCTCATCATTTGATTTAAACATCTTATCATCCTCTGGGCAGAATGTATTTAAAATTTAATGCAGAAGTCCCTGCTATTTTCTCAGCCGCAAATAAGTGATTCCTACTTTAGCCTCCACAGAGACTTTGAAAAGATACAGAGGAATGCTGCTCAACTGGAATGTTTCCTTCATTGCAGCTGTGGTATGCAGCCCACTGCTACAAAAAGGCAAATAAGCATAATCTCTTTTCCCAAAGCTTTCTCACCATCACCTTTTTTCGTGGCGTTTGGCCTATTAATATGTTTCAAGTAAAGTGACTTGCTCTTTGTAGTCAGTTTAGCAAGAATGCAATACATCCATCATCATCTTCTCACAAAATTTAGATTTACAGCAGAGTCTGATGTGTAGCAAATTTAGCAAGGGAAAAGGTAAGAACTCAATTAATATTTTAGAGTATTGTCACTAATCATAAGGATTATATGCTGTGTTTATTTTCAGTTAAGGAGTGTTTCTTTTCCTTTATACACTGTATTTTTTTGTTATTAATAGATACAGCAATATCAAAGGTGGTATTTAAAATTAGTGTTTATATATACAAGTGGGTTTCAAAATATATGCATATTTTTAGGCTGTTATGAGCAGTATCCACACTCGGTGATACAAAGTCATAGTAAAATCTGGAGGAAAAATATCTTTTTCCCTGTCTTTTTTTTTTGTCCAGGTAAATAACAGACATCTGTAACATTTTTAGGGTATTAAATAGGAAATCTAAGGTGATGAAAGGAAGGATAAAAGTAAAGTCAGAGACACCTAGAGCTGAGCAATCCATCATAAAACACAAGTACAATGTGTGCCTTTATTGCTCATTTAATTTCCATACCTAGAATTATTAAAGGGATATCTGTTAAAGCTAAGTTTCCATTGTGTCAATGTAGAATCAGTTTCTGTCTCCTCTATGTTTTCTTCTGGAATTTCAGGTAAAATAATTTTTCCTGAGGTCTAGCATCACTCCCAGGGATTTGTACGTAGGAGGAGTCCATGTACAGTATAAGCCCTCATTTAATGCTGCCCTGATTTTGGGATGCCAAAAAGATTTTTCTTTAGGGTTACTGTTTCTTGTGTAAGAATGAGACAAAACTAGCAAAGCTTATCCTACCAAAAAGTGGAGAAGATTTTTTCTTCTTATCTGAGAATGAAAAAATCCTTTTTCATGCCTACTTAAAGGATTTGCTTCCTCCTTGTTCTGATGAAAGCAAAAATGCAGAAATTATTTTTTTCATCCTACTAATTCTCTCTCTCTTTCTTCTGTGAGAAATGAAAAAAAGAAAGGGAAAACTAATTTAGTAGAAGAAAAATAAGTAGCCACCAGAATAGGCAGAATAAAGTCAGATTGCTCCCCAAAAATCATGATGTGCACTTGGAACAGGATTTAGAAAGCAGATGGGTGCTTTGCTACTGTGTCATCTCTCAAGAGCTGTCAGGAGAATATTCCATTTATGTGTGAACTCGCAGACTCGCGCAGAATGCAGCTACATCTGATTTCCACATGAAGTGAGACTTCAGTTCACAGCAGCACCTCCTGCATCTCCATCAGCTTCGTATGAGCAGGAAGAAAACCCAGGTTCAAGGATCAGGGAAAGCCCTAGCACACCCTGGCAAGGTTTCCAGTCTTGGTAGCATGAAGACAAAAGCCTGGGGCATATTACTGGATACATTAAGCTGCTGTCTAGATTAAAACAACCACTAACAACAGTTAACTCCAGCTAAGGTGATTTCTGAACTGTAAATCATTGGAAGTTTGGGAAGTATACCAGGGCAGTCTCACTACATTTTCCACTTGTACCATTTTCCTTAGCTATTGGCTATTGCCACTGCTGGAGACAGGACACTGGGCTGTTTAGACCTTTCTTCTGAGCCATTACTGCTATTTTTATATTATGTTCTCATTTTCATTAAGGGACTCATTTTCACTAAGGGACTCTATAG
This sequence comes from Oriolus oriolus, assembly GCA_013400235.1. Taxonomy (NCBI): domain Eukaryota; kingdom Metazoa; phylum Chordata; class Aves; order Passeriformes; family Corvidae; genus Oriolus; species Oriolus oriolus. The sequence continues at coordinate 670,578 of VXBT01004570.1, forward strand.
CTATTCTTTCAAGGAGGGTTTTGGGTTGTTGGGTTTTTTTTTTCCAGTAGAAGAGTGGGATTTCTGTGGGATCTTTAATAATATCGGAGCCTAATTTTACATTTTAGTAGTCAGACCTTACTTTGCCCCTTCTCCAACATGAACAGTTTTGCTGATTTTTGCTGAAGCTGAAGTTGCTCAGCACTGTTGAAATACACCCAGATGTCACGGACTGAAACAAAGGAAATCTTACTCAGCTTGTAGGCAGCAACACACATAGGGCAGCTCTGTTACTTGCTTTGTAAGCCAAGAAAATCCAGGCCTTGTTGCATCCGTTTGCTTCCAAGTCTCAAAAGTTCAGTCTGTGAACTTCCCAGTGCCCCAATAAACTATTGCAGCAGTAACTGCAATGTAACTTCTAAGAAAATCCTACAGTAACATTAATATTAAAATCTGTAAATGCTACTGGAGTTAACCAAATACTCTGGACAATTGACAAAATGGAGAGTTACATCATTTGCTTTCCATTGCCCAAGAGAATTAGTTTTTGAAAATAAGCTTGTAAGGAATGTACTTACAAGGAAGTCCAACTATAAAAAAAGTCTGCAGTGTACAGTGAAACTTTGATTTGCATAACATAAGCTGAAGTTGGTAATGTTTAGGACATTGTAGTTTCTTACAGTGGTGTGTTTACTTGAGGTATACACAATAAATAGTTTGTTCTAATTTACTGGTCAAATGTGCTATACAGTTTGGAGATTAGCAGCCTTAAGCCTTTGGAAATGTTACCAGCAAAGAAAAGCACGAGTTTAGTCGAGTGTTTCCACTCCAGGCCAAACAGCCCAAACGTTGTTCACACTATTGTGTTCCTTTGGTGTTGATGTAGTTACATGTACATAATCAAGAGCAAAATTTATCACACTGACTTAGAGATTAAAGCATGTAACTACCCAGTTAAGCTCTGCTATTCATAATGCATAAGCAAAAGAGGAGGATCTGAGTGTATCATTAGCATTACACTCTCTGGTTTATGTTTCTAGTCTGACAAATAGAGGACAGATACAGCCCTTCTCAATCCTGCAAAACCAGTAGCAAATGAGCTGTTGTCTTATCTGTCTTTCAGATTTTGGCTTACATATCTGTCAGTTTTAGACAAAACAAAATCCTACACACGGTTTTCCCTGATCCAGCTGTCACTTACATACTGATAACATTAACCCATCTGTCTGTAAAATATTACATCTATTTGGCTTTATGCTTTTGAATGGGAATTTAATCTGCTAAATATCAGCAGTGATGTCTTATATTTAATTGCTACAGTCCCTGCATTAAATTTGCTCATTGCACAGGATTTCTAAAACACTGAGACAGCAGTTTTCTTTTTCTTGTAGGTAGTGGACCAATTTTCTATCTTTTGTCTTGACTGTGGAGTTAATTTACAATTCCTTTGTGTATTTTAGCTTGAATCTTCTACACCCACAAATCCTTAACTGTAGTACTGTAGTACTTTAAACATTTCGGGGGATAATCAGTGCGGTGTCAGCTGGTACAGTGTGAAGCATAGGTAATACTCTGCAGTGTGACTGATCTCAGTGGTGCTTGGCTGACTGAAGTGATGGCTGTCATTTCTGTTCCCAGCAGCAACATGGGCGTATTCTGTACTGTGAGTGCTCAGACTGTGTAATTACTTTTTGGAAATGTTCTTTTTTTTTCATGCACAGAGACACTCTGCAGTATGCAATCTGCCATTGTCTGGGCTTTTTGAATGTATTCAATAATCCTGTGTCAGGATTCCTGATGTTAAGAAATTCAGACACCTAGATACAGAGTTTGGGGAGATGGACAAATTAAAAGACATAAATATGTACATAGATGTGTGTGTGCCCTCAGGAAAGAAATCCAGGTGTCAAAAAATGGCCTTTATGGGAAAATCAAGACATATAGTAGTTTTAAATCACGTTTACTTCACAGTGAAGGCATTGCCTAGGGCATAGTAATGCCTGCAGGAACAATGCCTCCACTTAGGCAAGCTATGGGCAGGGAGCCCTGTGGAAAGGCTGGGAAGTATTACAAGCTGGGGAGAGCTCTCTGCTACCATGTATCAGAGTGTTTAAATGGGAAATCAATGGACATAATTTTCCATGCAATTTAAATTATTTATTTATGCTTAAGCCCTGCAAACCAAAGCGTGAGTTAGAAAGGAATTTTAGTTTCTGAAGGGTTCATATTTTCAACCTTTTCTTTGCAACCTCGAAGGCCGGAAAGTTCCTGTATTTTGCTGTTTCCTTGTTGGCTTTTTTTTAACTGAAGCTCAAAGAACCCATGCAAGTTCTTAACTCCAGAGTATGGAGCTTTATTAAAAAGAAACCCAAACAAGAGACTGGAAAATGCTGGCAGCTGGTAAAACTGAATTCGTTTCCTAGAGCATGCCACATTTGAAAAGACTAAGTAGACAAGCAGAAAATGAGAAAGGATCATCTTCCAAGCAGATAGGCCCTGTTTATCTAAAATGGGACAAGGAAAACTTTTATCCCACATAACTTTTACTTTTGGATGGCATTTGAATTGGCCTTGAGTGTTTGGCAGCTCATCTGTTGAGCCATCTGTTTCGGATTATGCATGCTCGGAGGGCACATTGCACCCAGGCTTACAGTTCCCCTGAACACAAGAAATTTGAATTGGCTTTGCAGTTTAGTGATCAGTAAGCATGGATGTGCATGTACATGTGCATGACACATCTAAATAAATTCTGTTTATTTGGGACAAATTGAAGCATTCACACAGCTGGAGAAACCTGAGGGAGCTTAGAAGGGGAAAGCCTTAGGCCTTGTTCACTGTCCTGTGCCCACTGTCACTGCTCAGGCAAGGCAAAACAAGAGAGAAGTGCCCAAGGTCCAGGAAATTTCTCTTCTAGATGGAAAAGTTCTGAATGAACTAAGAGGTAATATTTTACCCAGTTTTACAGCTCCTTTAAACAGTGTCTTAAAGGAATTGTAGGGTAGAGAAATTGCTATTTGGCTCCCTCCCATTAATGAATCATCTCCAGTCCCATCGCAGTGCCAGAGATGAACTGGGTAGTGAATCAGGAAGCTATAACCAACTCTTTGAGAGTCTTTGTTATGCCTAAGTACATCATGGCCAGGAAAGAGGATTTGATCCATAAACTTTAATGGTGCATTTTGTGAACCTTGTATTATTTATGGCATACTAGTAGCACTTATCTCTTTCATGTTATCTGCTTTGAACATACCTTTTTTTTTAAGAATATACTTCTTGTTCCACCCCTCCCTTTTCCTTCCTTTCTCCAGAATGCTGACTCAATTCCTTTTACTCTTTCAGTCAGCTTGCAATTTTAGGCATTTCCTTGCCCAGTTTTCAGGGGGACACTTTACTTCCCTCTCACGAGCACTGTGCAGAACTCTTGTGGCTGTTGAATCTCATGCTGGCTGGAGATGGAGGAGATTTCTTTGCAAGCAATAGAGACTGACATAAGACCATCTGCTCTTTATGGAATTCTCTGAACTCGTGGACTTGGATAGCAATTGTGCAGTTGTGTACGAGAAGACAATTTGGCTCACATAGTGCAGTGATGGAAGGAATGGTAAATCTAGAACCAGCCAGGAGATCTGAGTTTTGTCCCAGGTTCTCTTTCTAGATAATTATATTTCTTTTAAAATAGGTTTTCACAATAGCCAAACCCCCAGACTGTTTGCATTATTAGCAAAGTTTGAGTCCTCTAGTTATGAGGATCAGACTTTAGTATAGTTTATAATAAATTGTGAACAAAGCACTGACCAAATGTAGATATATTGTATTGTTCAGGCAGATCTTATTCGATGTGCATGAAGAGTCTTAATTATGACATTAGATTGAGCTTGGAAATATTTCGTCTTGCTTCATGTAACACACATAGTTCATTTAATCAAATAACTGCATATGTGCAATTAAATGTGCAACATCTAAAATTTGAGGCATTTTACTTTTTGTAATATATTTAATCTGCTCATCTGATCAAAAATAGATCTTCATATTACATTGCTTATTCAAGTATTAAATTCATTACTTGTTAAATTAGTAATCCCCAAAGAGCTACAGGAATTGATGAATGTTATTCCATCAATGTTAAAAAATTAAGTTACCTGAAAGAAAAAAGAAGTCTAATTAAAATCTTTTCCTTGTTGAATCCTTTTAAGTGCTTTCCTCATATGAGAAATTTGTGAAGTTATTGCAAAGCTGTAAGGTGGGGATCAGAACTGTAGATATATATAAAAGTCAGCTGTATGATAATGGTAAAGGGAGAGAGAGATTCTGTGCTGGTTTTAGAATCTGCCAAGGATATTTTGGGCAAGAGAACTCTTTTAGCCTAATGCCATCTGGCTGGCTTTCATTTCTGCCAGTTGTTATACAGCCCAAGCTGCCTGTCTTGCCCCTACCACATCTCTTGAAGTAGAAATTAAATTAAAAATACAGTAATTTCCAGTAGCCTGATTGGAAACATATCCACGAAGTGACTTAGAAACCCAAGGAAGCAATCCAAGCGTCTGTGCTTCTATCAGAGACTTTGATCAGAAGTTTCTTTATCCGTGTCCTGAAGCAATCTTTGGATACTTTTCCCCTTTCAAGCCTCACTGGCAGCAGAAAGTCCTGGCTGCTTCAATTTGTTGTCCAGTGCATATAAATACAGTTAAAACACACATAAAACCTCCACACACTCCCACCCAAGGTGTTCTGCTTCATTCTTTTGATTAGTAACTATATACCTGTATTTATAAATACAACAACACAGGTTTTCCTCACCTCGATCTCTCCAAGGTACCTGCATGGTTTGTGTTTCTGGGCTGGCAGTTGTGCCATCTAGCACAACATGGATCTGTTCTGCAGTCCTGTGTGAGGGACCCACAGCTAATTTTTAGCCTGGGATTTATTCCCTACTTAGAAGAATTGGAGTTGAGCTAAATTAAGCAACTCATCTATATATTCATTTTACAGTTAGCTCTAATAGCTCTACTGATGATTTTGGAGTATTTGTTTCTCATGCTCATCTGTATCTATGTAATTTACCATCATTAATGTTATCACAAGGAAAGGAGAGAGAAATTCATTAAATCATTTTGTACAGATATTTCTGTAAGGAAAATCATTGCAATAAACTTGATTTCAACAAGAACAAATTATGTATCTTCACTAAACATAAAGAGACTGACAATCAGGAATGTTTCAGTTTTGGATGCAATTTGAATGTCTTTTGAATCATGGAGATTCTTTCAGGAAGAATACATCTTCTGTGTCTGCAAAACTCATCCAGCTATCTGATCTTACCTACCTTATATGGCTTCTGCCTCTGTTTTATACCTAAAACCTTGATACTTTTCTCTTTTGGAGCTCAATGTTCTTTGTGTCATTTTTATACCTGATATATATTTGTCTTGGGAGCACCTTGGGGGCGGGGGGGGGGGTTTGTCCTTCTAGAGAAGGTCGAATTTGTTTATCATTGAACTGATTCAACAAATTAAATTGATATGGGGATCTGAAAAATCTTGATGGTTTGATACTTGTGCATCATCATCAGTAATTTTGGTAATCTGATGTAGATATGTATAAATAACATTCTTCAATTGCTTCTCGTGTTTTGGGAATCTCATTTAAATTAGTATTGCCAATAACAGTGGGCTTTAACAGAGTCTTTCAGATTCTGCAGTGCATTTTTAAGACCAGAATATATTTAAATGGAATTTTATATGTAAAGAGAGCAAGTTTAATTGAAAAACTGTTGTGAGGCTACTGAATCCATGATGTATTTTTCAAAGTTACAGTGATGATTACACTGGAATTATTTACCACAGCTCCTTTAAATGCTACTAAAAGTCATTTAAAGAAACATTTTTTTTATGAACGGTCACCAGACTTTCACAGCTGTAGTTGTTGTATAGCTATGTCTGTTTATAGCTGTATCAGCTTCACCTGTTCAACAGGTGAGATATCTTTTATTACAGATAACAGGACAGGAACATAAGGTGGCACAGATGCAAGCAAGTCTTTGTCAGCTGGTGGAGTTCAAATTCCATTAATGCCCTTTTCCATCTGATCAGTCACATGCACACCTTAACAATTCTGTTGAGGCTGAATCACTGCTGCATTACTTCTGCAACTTAAGCTTAAAGAAAACCCAAACTAAATCAATCAACCAACCAAACCAGTAAACAAATCAGTCATTAAGCTAATAACTTGGTCATATTTAAGGATATTTCATGTTTTAATTGCATTTTGCGTGCAATCAAATGAGAACATATTTTGAATTGTGAACTATTTACTGCACTTGTACTTTACAGCAATAAAAGAATATTTAGTCTTTAATACTTACCAATGATATTTATTGTAAGTGTTTAAAGTATTTTTCGTAAAGGCAAATATTTTAGGTACTATCTCACCAGTCAAGTTACATTCTATTATTGATAGTACCAACCTGATGTAGAAGAATGAAAAAGTATAATTACATGTCAATTATTCAGGAGTCCAAAAAACAAAGAGAGGTTTTAAGGGAACGTTCCTTAGTCTTACGTGTTGACACCAGTGGGATTATATGTTTTGCACTTAAAGGAACATTTTGCCTGCTGATGTTGTGCAATAGTTGGCCAAGTAACAGAACAGATTCCACTCCCTGCTAGAGGGCTGTAAATATAAAAAAATCCCACATGATGATTTCTCATTTATGGACATACAGCAGGATTGTGCTTCTGAGAAGGGGAAGTGCAGCTGAAAGAGCATATGTGGAAATTCCTTCTGCCTGCAGAAAGAGCACTGCAATTTGGTATTTGATAGCTTTCACAGAGTGCAACCTGCAGGCTCCTTTACAGCTCTCAGCACTGATACAGATGTAGGCAAGTAATGCTTTGCTCTTGCTTCTCGCTGTGTTTGTCAATGGTTTTTTTCCATAGCAGCAAAAACACAGTTTTAAATGTCCCTTGGTTAAGTTTAACCAAATAATCTCTGTACTCATCTACTCTGAGGGCTAAATCGTTAACACCTTTTTTCAATATGATTGATTTTCCACTATTGTTGAGGCTTTTGGCTCATCTCCTCACTGAACCTTTGGCAGTCACTACCTTAACCCAGCTGAGGTCTCTGTTCTGTCACTGCAGCTCCCATCCATGAGAGACTTCATTGCTGAAAGCTAGTGGAACATGATTTACATTTAGGAAAAGTTTTAACTACTTGTGTAAAATTAAACATGAATATTGTGTTGTCCTGAATAAGGATGAATTTAAAAATGTGGTTTAAATGTTGGTACCTGAGTTGTTGCCCAGCCTGGAGACCGGGTTGCAGTAGTAGGCTGCTGTGATTGTGAAAGTTATTTTCTGTCTTATGACCAATGTTACTTTCTGAACCATTTTGACATTATTATGATTGTAATTAAGTCTAGAAGATAATGAAAGAAATTGGAGAAGGTAAGAATATATAAGAAGATGAAAATGATTGGGAGGACAAGTAAGGAAATCTCAAGAAGAAACTCCTGCTAGTATCAAGAGTTACAGTAATGCCATGAAAAATGGCCTTTTGCCATAAACAGTCATGAGTTTGTCTTAAAGACAAACCATTTAATCAGAAGAAAAAATGCCAAATGCTCTTTTATCTAATTACTTCATGTATCTTATAATTCTGAAATTAATTAATAATCTTTGTGAAGGGCAGAGTGAACTAATTCTAGGTTAGGAGAATGCTGGGAATTCAGTGTGCAGATTATATTTTTTAATATTTTCTGTTTTCTTACAACATAATAAACTATTAATTGTTTCAGGAAGGTGAGCAATGTGTTCCCTGGATTTATAGTGTAGACAACATGCCTAAGGAAACAGGGAACAGAAGGAACTGTTGGTAAAAGCTTTTCTGCCTGCTACTTTGTAAACATATTAGTTTTCAATCCTCCTTTTGGTTGAATATACACTACACACTACAATATTGATGTGTTTAATTTATAATGAAGACTGATGCTGTTTCAGCAGTGGTATTGCTTGTTCTATTTCTGTCAGAGCATGTATTAAGCTGTTCAAGGAACAGCGAAATCTCCAACGGCTACATTAGCTGGACATGTCAAATTAATGCCTATTGAAGATTTTTCTGAGTTTCAAATATGGTCTTGAATGAAAAATGTCACTCTGCTGTCAGTCGTCCAGCTAATTATCTAGACGTCAGGCTGACCTCTTTTGTATATTTACATCTTCTCTTATTCTTTTGCAACATGAGGTGTAGCCCCATGAAACTGGCTAATATAAATTAGTTTGAGAAAATATGCTTGCAGTCTTAATGAAAAGATAAATTGTGTATGTTTTAAAATAGCATAGACATATCTGTACTGCTGCATTTTAGATTTGCCAAGTCTTCCATCAAATATGATTACAGAGATTCACTCAAGCCTTATTCAGGTTATTTTCAATTTTAACATTCTCTTAATAAAAAATCAAGATTGTTCTTTCTAATTACTACAGTTCAATCATAATTTTAGCCTTTGGAATTCTGAATACTGGCAATATGGATGACATCATTTTACAAAACAAAGAGGCACAATTACTCCATGCTGTACTCTGTTTCTGCCAGATGAAGAAGTTAAATTCAGATATATTCAAATATTTCTGAACATCTGAACAGAAAACACTTTAGAGATGAAGAAATATGCAAAGTTACCTTAATATGCTAATTTGTGTTTCTTTAATACTGCTATGGGTTTGTATAGATTTGATCATCCCACAACCCACTTTGAAATACTTTCAAGGCTGCTATAGCTTTGAAAGCCTGCAAACGACCTTAAGAAGCCAAGAGCACAGCACAAGATGAGTTAGCAGATAATTCCTATGCAGCTTTCATAATGATCAATGTGCACACTCCAGTAACTAGACATCCTCCTAGAAGATGCACTGTAGGACTCACAGATTACGTGTTTTATGCAAAAGAAACCCATAAATTAACAGATCTCTATAGAAGGTCTGATGGAGTCAGCTCAGATGATTGTAGTGTTCTCTTGTAGCCTTAAAACATAGCAGCGTAGCTGTAACCCTTTGTCTAGAAAACTTGCAGCTGCATAAAATGTAAAGAGCAAACAAAGCATATCCTGGGGTGTATTTCTAGATAAAGGCACGCCTGCAGTCGTGACTTCTCAAACCAACTTGTGTCACTAGTCCTGGAAAGTACTCTGAGATTTCTGATAAAAGGTCCCCTCAGTCCAAAGGTTGTCAAAGTTTGTATGATGACCTTCCTTATTCCTCAGGAGGGATCTCTCAGTAACCTAGGTGTGGGAAATGCAGTTCTTTACCAGGAGCATGGGTGTTGCTTGGCTCTCTGAGACCTGTGCAATGTCAGACAGTCTCTGTTTGCCTGTGGGCAGGTTCCCTTGTGTTATATTCTTTAATATATTTTTGGCCAGGATTTTGTGTGTTGATGCATATGGTTCTTTTTGTTCTGTAAAAATCAAAGTGGCTTAATCCTTCTGACCTTTAAATCCTTGATTCTGTATATGCAATGCTGAGGCTACTGCTGTGCACTGCACTGGAATTCCAGAGAGCTGGGTACTTCATTTCATGCTCAGGAATGCAGGAGGCAGGACTGAGTCATTCCTCTCTCAGCCTCTGGAGTGCTCATGGGCTGTAGTAACACCTTTCCTAGAACGAGCAGAACAAGTCATACTAAATGCCTATGTGCTGTTTAGGGCTTCCTGTGTGCTGATCCATAGGGTAAACAAAGCTCTAAGAAAGGAAGGGATGGACACTTAAGATATTATTTCCAGGGAAACCAGTGGATATGTTTAAAATGTTACCAGCTTTACTAACAAACATATTTGGAGATGTAAGAGATTTATAAAACAGACATCGTTAGTGTTTGACTCTGATTGGTGTAGGGCCTTTCTATGCTATCTTGCTGCAGCACATGTTCAAATTCAACTGTACCAGAACAAGTCACTTTATACTCGTACACAGTGGCTCACAGTGGGGATTTGCACCAAAATGGTTGTGCTGGTGCTGTGCTCGCTGCACTGCTGCAAGGCCCAGTCTTCACTAGCCATTTGGCTAGTTTTGATTTGTTAGCAGTCCCTTGTTTGTCCAGTGTGGACATAACCTTGTGCGTTGTACTTTTAAAGAAACAATAAAGAACACTGAGATCCGGTACCTATTTGTCGAAATGCCAGTACTTAGAATCATAGAAAATCCTATTATGCTTACAAATAAAAGCATGCTAATACTGTTTTCTGTGTCCTTTGGGTATCAAGTGTACTGTAATAGAGGATCTTATGACAAAAAAATCAACATATAGCAGTTATTACAGAGCAGATTACAGATAAACACATTTCCTGCAGGAGAATTGCTGTTGAATGTGAAAAGATATGAAATGTTACTGTTAGTTTAACTTCTTGCAGTTCACTGACCTTTTGACTTTCTTATGTTCCTAACAAGCTTTCCCAAAAACCCAGCGCAGAATCCCATCACTCCTTACACAATTCACAGAAGATATTGCAAAAGGTCAGGATTCATGGGGTCAGCAAAGGGAGAGACAGAACAATGGGATTTCCACTGAGGAGCAAATAAGAGGAGAGGTACATTTAGAAAGTCCCCCCATTCCAGATTTCAGGAGCTCTTCCACCCTAGCCAAGCCCTGGTGAGCAGCTTGTGGCAAAGCCAAGAAGGTCATTGGAGGGCGTTGTTTTGCAAGCCTGCCAACAGTTCTGAGTAAATTTTAGTAGCTGTGATTTTGTTCTCGACAGAAAGTAAGTACAAAGTCCAGTTTTATGATCTGATGTCAGGTGATGACATTTCAATCCAGCTGAGAAGCAGAGAGCTGTTTTCTTCTGGATTCATGAAAATCTGCAGTACAATCATTCACCATCAGCAGGCTGACAAGTGCTGTTGTAATTGTTATGGAGATGTCTGAGGCTCTGAGCTGGTTGGTTTAACTCAGGTGGTTGGAGGCATCCAGGACAATTTGTCTGTGAGATGCACAGAATGATCAACAACAGCACAGATCTACGTGGCCACACTAATTCAGTGTTGATTATATGGAACTCATTATTATTTTAATTTGTAGAAGCCACAGTGGTTACCTTGAGTGATTCTTGCCCATGGACACAGTGGTCATGCCTGATGACTGTGAGCGTGCACAGCCAGGGTGAAGGTACATAACCACGTACCTGGCACTGCCTGCTTGTTCCTGAGCTGCTGGTGCAACTTGGAGTCTGCTGCAGCAGCTTCGGAGAACAGTAAGGAAAGGCTCTCCGGATGCAGACTGCTGTGCACTTCACAGTTGAAGGGAGCAAAATGGGGGGGGTTGTTGTGTTTACTTTCTAAGCCAAAGGCTCCAGGAAGGTCAGGCCCTCAGGAGCAGTCATTTGGATGGAGCAGACCTCCCTCCCGGACAAGTGTTCTGCTCAGAGTGGACTTGGGGCTTTTAATTGTGCTCTGGGTGACAGAGCTCTGCTGGCTGACCTGCACAAGTCCCTTGACTCAACACCCTTATTCCACAGCATTGCTGCAGCTGTGGGTCTCTTCCTGGACCTGATGGGAAATACTAGATGCAACACCCAGGATAGAAAAGGAACAGCAGCAAAAGCACTGCTGAACCAGACAGCCTGCCCACAAAATCCTGCTCACAGCAGCTCTCGGCATCAAGCCTCTAACTCCAGAGCCAGGTCCCAGGTCCCTGTTTTGCATTTTCCTTCTATTTGCAGTGAGAACACATCAGCCTGGGTGTAACCTCTCTCCTGAGAGGCCACCAGTCCCTGCCAAGCTGCAGCAAAGCTGAGAGACGAAGGAAACAACTGACAGAGCAAAGGGCACCCACATGAGCTCATGGCAGCTGACAGAAACCCAGGCTCTCCAGATACCTACTGAAGGGCCACCTCCCAAAAAAACTGTTTTCCACAGGAGACACAGCTGTGGTTTTACAATCTTCTGGTTTAATTTCCAGGTATTAATTATTCTGGGACAGTATTCCAGTTTTAATCAAAGAAGAAAAAAATCAACCTAAAAATATAAAGTCTGTACTGTTTTCTAGGGATTTTGCTTATGAGAGAAGTGTGAGGTGGAGTAGAGAGGTGACAGTGAGTATGTGAATAGTGTGAATATTTTTATATCTATTCTGTTTGCTTTTTATATTGTTCCCCTCCATATCTTCTTTTTCTTGCTGAAAAAATGGCTGAGAAACAGGTCGGTGAAGCAGAGCTTCTATAAAACCTTTATTAAGGAATAGGTGGGAAGGAGGGATCCCACATTTCATGACAGATGATGAGCACTAGCAGCTCAGGATGACTGCCAGCGGAGGAATGACAGGATGCAGAGGTGGGGCATGAGCACACAATTGAGCTGAGGAGGACAAAAACAATGCAGAGGGGTAGAGAATTACGAACAGAGAGAGAAAACAAAGCATGTTGGGAAAGCTTTCTAGTAATGAAGTATGACTTCAGCTAATTTCCTCTTATTGGTCTGAATGCATATTTCAAGTTTAAATGTGTGCCTAATCCACCTTGGGGTGAAGTGTAAAAATAGGAATGTTTTCCCTCGGCCCTCGGTGACTGATGTATGCTGTGGTAGTGCAGAGCTCAGAGTAGGAGTGGAAATAAGCCAGTGGGAGGAGGTGAGCAGGTACAGGAGGAGCAGGAGAATGAGTGGTGACATGAGTATCGCTTTCAGCCAGTCCGTGCACAATTGTTTCCCATGGGTTTGGAGAATGTGGTGCAGTTCACTCCCCACTCCAGCTTGCTCCTTAGTCTCTTGCTGCCTGTGATGTCTCATAGTTTCTCCTGCCATAAGAGTTGCTCATCCCTTTCTTCTGGTTACCCTCCCCTAGAAAAGCCACTGCTCCCCTGAGTACAAGCAGACAGACAGAAAGATGTGTACAACCATGAGTTGCCTGGGCAGGCATCTCATTTCCTGTGAGTGGAGGGAAGCAGGAGGCTGAGCCCAGGGCAGCTCCTCACTGCTGTGAGGATGCGTCAGGTCAGGACATCCTGCTGAGCTCACGCGCTGCTTCCTCCTGGGCCTTGTGCCCAATTCTGTTGCAACTGAACCCAGACCTGGTCCACCTCCTGTTTTGGGATTTCCCCCACCTGTGTCATGACTAGACTGGAGAACTGTAACCATTCACCATGCTGGAAGCATCCCCAGCAGAAGCAGGGAAGGTGAGGGAGAGGCCAGGAGCTGGCAGTGGGGGATGCTGGCCACCGTGTCAGGCCGAGGGCTCCGGCTCCGGGTTTTCGCTGCAGCTGCCTCGAGCAGGCTCCGGCTCCCGCGCTCCGCGCCCGGTTTTGCGCGCGGCTGCGCTGCCGTGCGGCGGCGGGGGAGGCTCCGGCTCCGTCCGGCGGGCGGGCGTGGATCCGGTGCCGGGATTTGCCCGGGGCCGGCTGGGGAAGTTGCCGAAGTTGTGCGGCGAGTGGCGGGGCCCGGCGCGTCCTTCCTGCGGCCCGGCCGGGGGGATGGAACAGCATGGCCGCGCGCCTCTCCCTGGCACAGGTACCGGGGCGGGCGGACAGCCCCGAGCCGCGACCCAGGGGTGCCACGGGCGGGGAACGGGGTCCCGCCCGGCCGCAGGTGCCTCTGCCCGGGGCTGGGGAGACCCGGCTGGGGAGCGGCCCCGGGCGGGCGGGGCGCGGGGTTGCGCCGGCGGCCGTCACGGTCCGTCTTTTGTCTCTGTAGGACTCGGGGCGCAGGGCTGGAGCCCAGCGAACCCAGTCCCGTGAACGGCGAGGGCGGGCGGTGCGCTCGGGGAGCGTTCGCGGAGGGGTTGAAAGGCGATAGCGCCGGGTTAAGGTGTCCGTGCCCGGTGCCAGCCCCGCGGCCGCCGGGTGCCCTCCCGACAGCGCGGGCACACCCGGCATCGAGGGGTTCTCCGGGGCGGCGAGGCCGTGGGCAGGTGACCCTGGGAGGGACAGACGAATTCCTTGTTTTAACAGAAACCTGTCTCTGCAGCTAGTGCTTGCGAGTCATTTTACCTTGGTAAAATGACTTGGGGCCCGTGGTGTGGGGACACTGTTGTCGCAGAGTGCCCGTACAGGTGTCTCATAGTGAAGAGTTGTGCAGGTGATGGCCCTCAAACTTGGAGACTCTTGGCACTGTTTCGTGCTCCAGTGATCTCACTTCACCTCAGACCTTATTGCTCGCATTTTTTCCTGACGGTAATGGAATCACTTCACACAGGTTATTCTATACCGTTAGGATCGTGTCTTACTCCCTAGAGCTGCGATAGCTAATGAACGGCACTTTTTGATACTTTTTAATTTCGTTTAGCAGTGACATGAGAAATTGTCATTCCTACCTGACATAAGGCTGAGGTGGGCCTGTTGGTGCACCCTCCTGGCTTGGGATGCTTCAGTCTGATAGCCAGTTGTGACATATACAGAAAGTAAAGCGGGTAGATAAGCTTAATGAATTGCTTAAGCACATGGAAGTAAACTTATAAAGCTGGCAGCAAGGCTGCTCAATTTACAGTTACTTACATAGTTTGCTTTTGAGAATATTATCAACCATTTCAAGGAAAGAAAGGAGGATAGTTCAGTGAAAAGGTGAACAAATATGTGGAGAAAACAAGTGTGTCTTAAAGAGTCTAAAGGTATAGAGTTATGAAGTATAATACTTTTTGTGAAAGCTTGCTTTATATTAAAATTGCTAACTTAGTGTTGTCTGAGTCTCTTTTTCAACAACAGTCTTCAAGCAAACAAAAAAACTTTAAAACATCTGCTTACTGAAGGGAAAAGTTTTCACAGAGCTGTTCTGGCTCTTGGTTTGGAGAGACAAGTCGGGTGTCATCTCTGGTGTGTTCTACAGCAAGACATTATTGCTTACAGGCTGTGTAATCCTTTCATTGTAGAATTTATTTACTTTTTTGGTCACATGGATGGGGGACCAAATACAAATGTGATAATGTTGACAGAAGCAGAAAAATCGGCAGTATCCTTAAAACCATTGTGGCTGCAGCTTACATCAGTGGTTAAACTGAGGGAGCTATTTCTGTGTGTTGACCATTTGTGCGGGGATTTCTTTTTTTGGCTTGTTTGTTTTTTCTTCTTGTGTTGCATAAGAATCATCTCAGAAAGTCAAGCAAGCCTGAAGATAACTTTTTTCCGATGTAGGTTCTAACATGTGGAGTTTTAGGGTTATAAAAAGTCCTCACAAGTGGTGAAGTGTTCAGAATCTATTGAAGAGCATGAGGAAGTGAAAATGAGGGCGTGGGGGTGGGGAGTTCAGTGGTGGCTGCACCGAGATCAGTTACTGACAGCAGCAGTAAAGGTGTGCAGGTCGGCACGAGCTGCTCTGGGGCACATGCAGAGAGCAGGAGGCACATGAACCTGCACTCAAACTCACTGTTAGGTCCGATTTTCTGTTCCCTTTCCCGTGTTTGGTTTGACAGTTCTTTAGCATGGCTGGGGCACTGGGTATTTCCAAATGAGATGAGGGTGTTTTCAGATGACTTTGCAGCTGCAATGTCTGAGAGGGCTGCACATCCTTTATTTGAATATCAGAGCTCTAATTTGAAACTTTTTGGTGCTAATTGTATTCTTTTGACTGATTGGTAAAAATACTTCAGGACTGTGTAGCTGTAGTGAAATTTATTACACCAAGTATGCTTGAACAAGGGTTGCAAACTGAAGGTGATTATCTCCCCCTCCTCTCTCCCTGCAAGTAGTAGTCTGAAGTATCTTTTATCTCCTCATTTTGAACCCATTCTGCAACATCTTGTTGCCACTTGCATTTGCTCAGTGAGTGTTACGGTCTGAGCATGACTGTGAATTTAATGTGGAACTTCTAAGGGAACTTCTACCACGGGAGTGTTTTGTTGTGGTTGCCTTTAGTTTGGAAACAAGCAAACAGCAGCAATGAGAAGGAACTGTCCGATCTCACAGATTGTCATCTGTTGTTGGAAAAGTCAAATTAAGCTGTAACCAATATAAGAGGTTGTGTTTTTTGACCTTCCAAGGACGGTTGCTTATCTGACCTATTTCATATGGGGAATTTAGGAGGGAAGAACAGAAAACTGAAGATGTGGAAAATGGATGTTGAGAATGGGGAAGAGATGTTTCTTGAAAGCTGGGCTAATGTGGACATTCAGTAACTTCTTGTTGCTCTTGAAAATTGAACTTGTGGTTTAATTTTAAAAACTGGCTGTGATTGAAGGGGAAGCTCACAGTTCAGGGAAGCACTGTAAAGAAATAGGAAGAAAAGGAAGATAAACGTGTTTGTCTTCCTGATGAAATGCTCTTTGTGAGAAATGTGGTAGTTGTCTTGAAGTAGTTACGAGCTACTTTGGTAAATGAGACAAAATCGTGTAATATCAATTTGTATCCTAATTAGCTGCACGTCTCATTTTAGACTTGAGTATTTTGTTGCAGAGTTGAGAATGCTGTGCTGTGTTGTTGAAGGGAAACATGGAGTATTACCCTGAGGCTGAGCTAGATGGATTCCTGTCTCGTGCACACATTGCCAGGATTAATGTCTTGTTAATGTCTGCCAGGATCCAAATACTTGCAGTATGAATGATACCCTCATAGTAACTCACATGTTATATATAATGTAGAGCCAGAGATTTTGAGGTCTCTGGCAGACTTCTGATTTCTTTTTTATTTTTTCAAAGGAATCAGCTAAATTATCAAATTAAGATCATAGTTTGTTATTTTTAGTGGAATGAGGAACCTGTTGTTCCTCTTTCTGTCCTGCAGGTGAAGAAACCAGAGTATGCATGTGTGTGTTAAACCTGCATATAGAGGAGGCTGACTGCTCCTAAAGCAGATAGAGCCTAATTTTTTGGATAGGTATTGCATCCACCATGTTAGAGAGAAGCTGACTCTAAAAAGCAGTGCAGCTACTCTTTCACGTTGCACAGGCTTTGCTCAGTACTGATTAGAAGATGGTGGAGATCCTCTGTAGCAATTTGAAAATTATATGGAACCATTTCTAATTATGCAGTGGCAGACGTCTCTGCAGAGAGAAGATGGCAGTTCTTGTGCCTGCTTCAGCTGTTCAATGGGAAAGAAAGTGCTCAGTTTTGAAGCACTTGGTAATAATTGTATCTAAATTTATAGAAAATATTTTCTTTCCTTTTGTTATTGCTGTAGGAGATGTTCTTGGTTATATAATTGAAAGTGGTAGAAAGCTTTATCCTGAAACACTTCAGCTAAGACAATAAAGCAATAGAGGAAAAAGAGAGAAGTTGATTATCGTTTTGAAATGGCATTGTAAGGGAACCAGCTTGCCTTGAACTTACCTGCTTTTTGGCTGGCTGACTACAGGAAGAACATTTAAGGCCAGCTTGTGTGTTTTGGAAACTCTTAAAATGAGTCCTAGAGCTTTGTGTCATGATAGAATACAGTATTTTGGATTTTAATCAGGATAGAATAGCTTGTTTCTCTCCTGCTATCTCATTGGGGTTGGAAGGGGAAATTACTTTTGTTTTTCTCAATGGACAGCTTTTGTTTGTTTTTAAGCCTTTTTGGAAGGAAGGTTGTGGCTGAATGGGGTGGACAGACTGGTAATAGTATCTTATTACACCTAAATGCAAATGTGCCAGAGGCATTGATTGACAACAGAAGATGAAAAAGATGGGTGTCCCTGAAGGTGTTTTTTGTTTCCTAGGTTAGCATTCTAGAGTTCATAGGTTTGTATCAAAGGTTGTAATTACTACAACACATATTACCCTTATGAAGTGATCAACTTTGAAATGGAGCCATAATAATGTCTTTCTATTTTTGTACGCTGTGGAATCTGACCTTTTCTCCCTCCCTCATTTTGCATTTAAAAACAAATGCTGTTTTGCAAATGGCTGTTACAAATCCCATAAAAAGAATTTTGCCGGGTAGATTCTGTGGCAGCACTTGGAAAGGTGTTGAACGTTTTTTTTTTCTTATCCCAGAAGAATGTCTTAGTTTATGTTTGCGTCTGTTGGTTTATTATGGGGTATACTTTGAAGGAAAAACAAGTCTATTAGTAGTAAAATAGTCTGGGAAACTTTTTTACTACTGTTATTCTATTCACAGGAAATTCCAGTTACTGCAGTGATACTGATATTAAAATGAATATTGGAAACATTAATGAAATAAATGAGAATTATTGGCTCGTCCTCTTAAGTACTGAATGAAAAGATTGTTTTGCACTTAGCATTTCCACTGCAGGACTTCAACACGGTATTTCCTGTCCAGGAGTGACAATGATCAGTTTGGCTGTAATAAGGAAACATTTGGCTGAACAAAGGGTGACATTGGGCAAGAGGGATGATGCATGAGAATCGATGGTTCCAGCGGCTGCGCTGGCCAGCTCCATTCTACTTTTTTGCCCACAGCTTTAATTTTGTCCTGTGCCCAGAATTTTACATTCTAAGGAAGTAACACTTAGTAAGTGAAATATATGAATATTTGGAAGAACTACCCCTCTAGGTTGCTGAGTGGGGAAATAAAGCATGTAAGGTTTAGGTAAGAAAATACAGCGTGCTGTGGAGTGCTGGAAAGTGATTGAAAGTTGTTCGTTTATTGGTGTTGTGGTAGTCTGAGGGCTGGCAAAAGTTGAGTATATTTTGTCAGGCTATTTTAAGGGATGTGTAACGGCATGCTTAGTTGATGGCTGAAATAATAAAAGTCTTTGGGTACCAGAGCAAAGTCAGAGCAAGGTTAAGCTATAAAAATGGAGATATTGCCGTGAATACCAATGATGGTTTCCCGGCATATGTAATTTTTCACGTCTGGCTATGGGAGAGGTATTTCCCACCCACCTCCCAGCAATCAATAAAACCTTACCAGCTGTGTGCCCCTGTTGTTTCCCCCTCCCCCCTAAACACCAAAAAATCCCCCAAAAAACCAACAACAAAACTCACAAAAACCCACCGAACACAAAACCAAAAAACAGCTAGAAAATCAGAAACAAAGTCTGTGGGGTAGTGTACTTGCTGAATAAGCTCTGATGGAAGCTCTCCTATTTTTTCTAGCCCTACTCTATAATTTGCCTTTTAGGTCATTCTGGTGATGCTGCACACTTTCTGTAATTGCACATGATCACACTAAACTAATTTCTACCAAACATCTTCTCTTAGTATTTCCTGATAATCAGCACGTATGAACATGGAGCACTCAGCCAAAAGAGCAGCTGTATTAGCTGCTGCTGTAGGAAAACGGATGTGGTTTTATTTAAGCTGTCACCATTTATACAATATGTAGTAAAGGTTTTTACAAATATGTGATTGACAACTTATACAGTACTGTTGGTTTTCATATTTCCATTCAAACTTTTACATTTTAAATCCAGAGAAGCTGCTTTGTTGGATTCTGTTTGTACGAAGGTCTGCAGATCCTGAGGTTTGAGATATATTCCTCTTAAGAGGGAGAACTCTGGTTTTGGACAATATTTGAAGTTACATGCTTTGGGCTTTTTTAGTAAGCATTGTGCAATTAGCTTGTATTATGCACAGTTGTTCCCACAGCGCTTGTAAGGGCAACACTCTCTGAATTCTAGGGTTATCCTCTGCATGAATGCCTTTGGTTTAGCCAACATGCACTTCATGAAAACAGGCTCTGATTTTGTGCCTGCTTTTACATTGGGGAAGAGAGGTGACCCTAACGCTTCATTTCTTGGCAATCTCTTGGGCAAGGGTATTTAGTGTAGGGCAGGAGATTAGGTTTTGCATTGTTTCAGGTCTTAGATTTTTTTTGAGTTTCCAAGAATAATTTGAAAATAAAGAAAGAGCCTTTTCCAAAGAAGCTGGTTTATTCTTTAACTTTAGGTGAGCCCTGAATGTCTGGTAGGTGGCAGTGGAATGAAGGCAGAAGTTATCCCCAACAGGGGTTCAAGTTACAAAACCCAAAGTTAGAATATTACTCTGTTTTAATGTGGTACCGTTGCTGTGGATTTAGTTGTGAATCCAGGGATTAATTTGGGTAACTGAAAATTTTACAGATGGGTTGCACATGACACTAAATTCTAAAGAATGATGCAGTGGGTAGTGAAATAAAGTTATATTGCTTTGTACTCTAATATTAGAGAGCACTTCCTAGCCTTTCCTAGTCGTTTCAGGTTTCTGCTTTTGCCCATAGGCAATGTTACCTAAGAGTTCCTGTTTCACACAGCCTCACCTGGTGACCTGCCTGAGGGAAATCTGATCTGGGGTGGTGTCAATGACTGCAAAACAAGAAGTCAGTCTTGTAAAAGTTACAGCGCGAAGAGCTGTCCTAGTCCTCATCATTGTACAGAATAAATGCTTAATGCTTCTTTGAAGAGCAGTGGAGAGTGTTTTATGTCTTTATTTGTCCAGGGATAGGGAAATTGAAATCTGGATCTCCAGGGCTAATTTTCTCTCTGTGTCTCTTCTACAGCTATCGAGTGCAAATCCTGTGTATGAGAAATTCTATCGACAGGTATGTATGTTCTGAAAGAACAGACCTCATTTGAATTGTAAAGAATTGATATTTTTTTGCTATGGACTCAGCCTGGCCAACAGTGTGTAAACAATAAAAGTTCAAGAAAAATTATAGTGCTTTAAAATGAATTTTTATAGTGGCTAGCACTTAGGTCTGAGCTATATTGGTATAAATTTAATATTGGTTGTAAGATGACCCTTATTTTCTAGGGAACTGCTAGGTATGTTTGACATACATCACTTGACAGTTCTAACAGGCTGTGAGCTCTTGGTGTGGAGTAAATTCTTTAAAAATGCTGTATTAATATGTTCTTTGTTGCTTTTTACAAGTGAAGATGAATTTCTTGCATTTTAGCTCAGTTAGCATCATGTAAGACTTGTATCTCACTCAGAATATCCCCAGAGTTGATCACAGGATGTTGTAAGGATTGAAATTTGGATGGAAGGCCACTGAATGTGGAAAGAATGCCATAGTTCTTGCAGCTTGACTCAACAGATGCAAATCTTTTGACTTTATGATGTAAAAATAAAAAATACATGTAAGTAAAGTATAAAGACTTTTTGTACTTTATTGTACAAATGTAATGTAAAGTCTTTCAAGGAAGTTAAACTACATGACTGTATAAAACAATTAAAAATAATTTTGTTTTATAATAGACCTGATGAGTAATTGATGAACTCTGTAAAAAAACAATCTCATAGGAAGGTTTTTTTTTCCTTTGTGCAACTGGTAATGTTCCTGACTGTTTGTCTTAAGACAGGTTACAGTGTATATGGCCTCCTTATTTAGAAGCTTCTTTTGTGTGTCAACATCAGAATGTAAACTTATCTGCTGGGGAAGGGACAAGGCCATGATTTCTATCCATCCTCTATTTTTGGATTCTGCTTAGAGGATTAGTTCGATTATCAAGTGCAAAAACCAGCAGTTCCAGTGTATCAGTCTATGATGCCTGAAAAGTCCGAGCTTTCCGTTGTACTTTAAAAAGGGATTTTCTCCACTGCAGGAGACTAGCAGATTTAAAATTGCTAAACAAGAAGAGAGTTTACCTTGATCTAAGTTCAGATGGCTTCTGGTGGCTGAAGGAGATAATATCATCCTCAGAAAGTTTTCCTTCAGATGGACAAATCCACTGTGTGTTTATCTCTAGGCATTGGATTAAAAACCTTAGGAGAGTCCCTTATCACAAGATATCATTATAAGGGCACAAGAAAAGGCTGGGAACTGATTGTTCTGCACATTGTGTTTCCTGGCTCAGTCCTTCTGACTCTCACTGTCAGGGACCACCTTTGCCATATGCCTGTCTGTCTCTTCCTCCTAACTGCAGTTGCTTAGCCACTGAAGTGTGGAGAAAAAACTTGGATAAAGAAACTGAATTGAAGCACAACTGTGATAGTGGTTCCTAAGTCAGTATGGAGAATTTGTTGGAATACTGTGAATCCTAGTGAAACTGGAGCACTATTTGTTGTCCAGCGGTTTCAGTAGTGTACAGAACAGGGATTCCTTAAACATGATGTTGCTGTTAGTGAAGTGGTGCCAATGGATTTGTTTTCCAGAGGATTATTTTTCTGACTTGTTCAGATGAACTCTTTGCTGCAAACATTTTTCCTAAAGAAGAGCTTTCAGAGGTGTCTAAAGACTTCCAGTTCTGCTAGAGAACTTTTCCCTTCCATTCCTCAGATAAGGAGATGTCAACTTTCAGAACAGAAATGTTAGAAAGACATTTCTCACTTTGTCTTATGGTGCTGGTGGAGGGTGCTTTTATATGAACAAATTCATCACCTGAAACAGCTCTGATGCTGAGCACACTTCCAGTTCTATCACAAACTTAAAGGAATTCATCTGGCAAAAGGTGTGTTGTGAAATGGGTGTAAATCCTGGCCTTTGCACTTAGAATGAGATTGGAATCTCAGCCTTTCAATAGGGACTCTTTTCTTTCAAATAAGTATTTTACTGTTTAATCTTTTATAGACTGACTCAAAGCAGGGTGAGGTTAAAGGATAAATTTAAATACGTGTCATAAAACACTAGGAAATTGCTTAATCACATGATGCAGTGCAGCAGGGAAGCAGTGCTGAATTCCTGATGAATCCTGAGCTGAAGCACTTCTCACTGTTACCTTCTGACCTAATCACATCAGGTATATATTTGTAACTTCTGATAATTCCTGGTCCTACAAAAGACAAGCTGTAACAAGGGAGTTGCTGGCTGATGCAGCTGTGGAAATGGCTTCTTGCATATCAGGAAAAAAGCTCTGCCAAGCTGGTGTATAACTGACAAACACCAGCAATCATCCCAGTGCAGTAATCAAACATAAGTACCCCCATCGCAGCATTCAAGACTCAGTAATTTGTAAAGAAACGGAAACCAGCCCTTTAAAAAAAGAGTTACTAAAATTTAGATAATTAATTGTACAAAAAGAAACTAGATCAGTATTGGGTTAAGTAAGATCCCTGCTTAGATCCCTTAAAGTCATCTTCCTCTGGCTTGGACTTGGGGAAATCAAAAGTAAACACAGCTGATACTGTGGTGTTTCGTGACTTTCTTGAAAGAGAAGTCCTAGGCTGGAGGTTTTCTGAGTGGATGCCAAGATTATTGTGCTCACTTACATGCAAGGTCGACTCCATTATTTGAAAAGGGGGTTTGATGCACTGTCTTGGCAACTTTGTGCCCATAGCTGACCAGCTCTCCCGTAACTCAGTTAGCCTAACTGCTAGGCTGTGGTGTTTGCAACCTTATTGCCCTGACCAGGGCATCCTCAATTACGGGAAAAACCCTCTCCTAATTAAAATCATACCCTTATGTTGAAAACAAAAGATGTTTTCACTTTCATATTGAATTATGCTTTTGGGAATGCTTTCAGAGTGTTTTGTTCCCTTTCAGAAGTGTCTACAGACAACTGCTGCAGCATTCTTTCCAAATGATAAATTCCCCACAGTCTTTCAGGAGCCAGTTCTAATCCCATCTTGGGAAGCTGTTAGCTGTGAGCACCTTGTGTGTGCTGCACCTGTGAACTTGGGCAGTTGGTCTTGTGTTCCAAACGCAGTATTGAGTGTGGGCTTTGTTTAAACACAAAGCTGTGAGACTATAAATGGTGCAGTTATCATCATCATCAGCAGCATACACGTGGGATGTAGTAAGGCTGACAGTCTGAACTGACTGAAGATACCCTTAGTCCTATTTTCCATTCTGTGCCCTTTTTGAGAATCCTTTCCTTTAGGCTCTCAAGGACTTTCAGCTTTTCCTCTATTTCCCTTGTCCTTACATCACCATGTAGGTGATGTAAGTTTTCCTTTTTTCTTTTCCCACTTGAAAGGGTTTAGTTTAGGTACGATTTCCACTTAGGAACTTGAATAACTCTGTATTTTAATGATCTCCCTATTGATCCGGGAGAAATGCATGTTGGTTGGTATTCACCAACTTCTTCATCCATCGTGTAAGTAAGTTCCACTTTAGGGAGTATTTCCCTCTGCTGTGGTGGTAAAGGTATCTTCAAAGCAGAGCCTTCTTTTTCAGACCCTAACAGCAGTGAATTCTGAGCTGGACGGTGAAATGTAATCAAACCCTGGGGTTCTCTGTTCTTAAAAGTCACATGTTTTGATGGCATCAGGAAGAAAAGCCTGTGATTATGAAGGGCTAATTAGAGAGGTTCAGAAGATTGTCCTCAAAGTGACTGTTAACTTGAGCATTCTTCTTTGGTAACTTTTTGGGAGCATGTGTAAAGAGATGGCATCAATTCAAAAGCTAGTTTGTCATGTGAGGGTTTTTTTCTCCCCCAGGTTGATTCTGCTAATGCTGGAAGAGTATTAGCTTCTGATGCAGCTGTTTTCTTGAAAAAGTCTGGATTGACAGATTTAGTACTTGGAAAGGTATTTAATGACAATTATTTAATTTATTTAATTATCCTGTCTTCTTGCTTCAGTTAGTATCCTGTTTAAATTAAAATACTTAGTAGTACTACAGGATACATGATCTTCCCTAATGCATTTTCAGTTGTTCTATCCAAGAGTTTCCAGCTTCAGAATCCTTGCTTATTCTACTATGTACGTAGCTTGTGGTGGAAATTAAAGCAATATTTATATTTTCATCACAAATAAGTGCTGTCAGGGGAGTTAAGACGTGAACTTTCCTCCAAGAGGCCATTATAAATGGAGGGAGGACTTGCCAGCTTCCTCTCCGTACTGTGAACACTTTGTCTCTGTTATATTTATGTTTTAGATTTGGGACCTAGCCGATACTGATGGCAAAGGTATCCTGAACAAACAGGTATGTTTATTTATGTGGTGTATGACTCTTACCATTACCCAGCCTTGAAGCAAGATGAAAATTGAAATTTTTGGTTCAGGACAGCAGTTTTTCTAACAGATTTTTCTCCCAGATTTTTCTGTTTTTAACTGGCTATGTAATTCCCATTTGAGTGGAAGCTACAACAAATTAAACAGCCTTCAGCTGCCTCATCAGCTTTTCTCCAGGTTGTAAAATGGGCTGATGTGTGCAATCTGCTGAAAAGTAATTTAAAGTTTAATGTGCTGTATTTACTAAGAAGGTGACTTTTTTCCTCATTATCTTGTAGGAAACAATGCAGAAATTAAAATTCTTGTAAAATCTTCAAAATTCTTATTTCTTTAATTTTGGTGGACTTGACATTAATACATTATTTTTGGACTTGTCCTGCCCAAGCTGTGGCAATGAGCAGTGTGGGGACAGACTTTACATCTCAGTGGTGCTACCACAAGCTCTAATGTGTGTTGCTGTTTGATTTGAAATGTAGTTCCTTAAATAACAGTCCGTGGAGAGAGAACTGCTTCTTCCCATGGTAGGAAGAGGAGGTTGTAATGCCTACCAAACAATTTGGGGGGTTTTTGGGCTTTTTTTGGTTCATTTTTCTGTTTTCCTCTGCTTCCATCAACCATGTTTGGAATCAGCTCAGTTCCTCCAAGATAAACAGCTGTAATTACACTTCAAATTTTCACTGTTCTGACATAGAAGAACAGAGTGCTGAGAATGACTACACTGGCCAGGAAGTTACCAATTTCTTGGAAAATTAGTTGCAAAATTTGTCTCACTGGAGTAATCCAACAGTTGCTGGCTGCTGCTTTCTGTCACTTTCTGACCCCATTTGAAGCCATGTGCAACTTGTCATATATACAGCAATACTAGAAAAGCTCTTAATTCTTCTGAAATTTTAGGGGTTATTTTACATTCTATTTTTATATAATAAATCCTTCAAAATGCCTCTTTTTTCCCTGTAGGAATTTTTTGTGGCTTTGCGACTTGTAGCGTGTGCACAGAATGGATTGGATGTTTCCCTGAATAGTCTTAACTTGCCTGTTCCTCCACCAAGATTTGTAAGATTTCTTTTTTAATTGAACATATTAGTAAGAACTGCTTTTAAGTGAACTATTAGAAGGGTTTGGTATAAATACCAAACACTTCAGAGGGTGATGTTGTAGGGCAGTGGGGCCCTACAACAGGGAAAAATCAAGCAATATGGAATAAGTTGCTGCGTGTTCTAGTGGGCATTTGAATATAAAATTGTGTATCATTTGAAGAGATGTGATATTTGTTCTATTAGTGTTGTCCTTAATGGAATAAACATTTTAAACGTTTTGCTCTAAAATTTTGGTATGAATGACTAAAATGCAGTTCTGGCTTTGAGAAGCCCCTTCTCAAATAAGGGGGTGGTTTTCTAAGGTCAGAATCATGTCTCTTTTAATGTGTTTGGTGGTTTTTTTCCTTGTTTTTCCTTAGACTGATACTAGTAGTCCTTTGCTACTCAGTGGAGCAGCATCAAGTGATCTACCATGGGCTGTAAAGGTAAACTAAATATTAGCTGTTACCTAGAACTGTTATCTGCTTTGCAGGAAATCGTGTCTTTCTGAGAAAAATCTGATGCTACTTTTCTAAAGTATCATAGTTACCATTCGTGTCAAATCTGTAATTGGGCTAATCGACCTAATTTAATAAGAACACTTGACCCTTGGGAAATCTCTTCATGTTTAGAAATTTAAAATAAAGACAAAAAAGGGTTTGTTACCTGAAGCCGTGCAAATAGTTGAAGAATAAATCTCAGGGGGTTTTGATGAGTCTCTGACTTAAAAATAATGTCTTTTTGATGTTTTCTTATAAGCATCAGGAACTGCAATGTGTGTTTATTAAAAAAAGTTAACACTTTTGAAAGAACTACCGCTTCTTAGGCTAGGAGTGTGACTGTTAGCATAAGTAATATTTTTCTTCTGCCCCTGCAGCTGGAAGACAAGGTCAAGTATGATGCTATTTTTGACAGCCTAAATCCAGTGAATGGACTGTTGTCAGGGGACAAGGTGAAACCTGTACTCCTTAACTCAAAACTGCCAGTGGATATCTTAGGACGAGTAAGAATATCTTTCTTCTTAATTGTCAGTTCACAACTGTGCTGCACTCAGCAGTACCTCTTTTTCAAACTAAAGATTTTTAGTAATGAGCCTAACTATTAAATAAGATCTTAGGAGTGCAGCTATTAAACTTAAAAATAGAATTTCTTTTGCTGTTTGGATAGATCACCTCCAACTGCAATGTATCAGTTAACACTTGGGTCAGGGCAGGGTGCCTCTGTCTCCAACTTAAGAATCTCTCTGCTTTTGCATGGTTTGTGTGAATTTACATTGCTCACTGAAAACTGATGCTATTAATCTTAATAGAACTTGAGATATGGTGGGGGGAGGCTGTTCTCATGTTTGTTTTTAATGAGGTTTTAAGTAGGAAAGTGCTGCAGTTTAGTCGAAGATCCTTATATTCTGCTTTTTATTGGTAGGTGTGGGAATTGAGTGATATTGACCGTGATGGAATGTTGGATCGAGATGAGTTTGCAGTTGTAAGTATCTTCTGCCTCTTGAGATTCTGAAAGCCTGATGGTAGGGTTTAAAATAGATGCACTGTGTATTAATTTCTGACTGTGTGGTTCATTTATGATCTTTATTCAGAGTCCTTAATCAAGTTTTAGTGCTGTTTAATGTTTCTGTCAGTTTGTTGAATGTCTCTCAGTACACAGCAGTAACTTTCTTTGTGGGTTAAAGGAGCTGTTAAAACTTACATCTGAGATCTGCTGTCCCATGAGACACTGAGTGTTTTCAGTGAGTTTTACCTTAACCTTCAGTAGTTATTGAACTTGAATGCCTCAAGGTATCCTTGAGGAAAGTTTGTAGTGAGTTAGAATTTTAACACTGTTAATGCCAGGACTGATGAAATAATGTAAGAAGTGTTAAATAAGAGATGGCCACAACAAAAGAATTAGCTGCTAAGTGGAGCAATTTGTGGAAAAATGGTGATAAATTAAAGTGTTTGAAGTCTTCTCTCAGATAAAATTCCACAAGTACTGGTACAAGCTTGGAGAATTATTTTAATATTCTAAAAGATATTGAACTTCACTTGCTAAGCACTGAACCCCAAAAGAAAGTAGTAATGAAAAACATAATTTAGAAGGCAATGAGCTGCATCAGCTGAGGGGCTTGTAAAGGGGAAACACAAGGAAAAAATGCTACGAAGTTATTTGTTAACAAATTCTTTAGTCTCTGTATATGTATATATATTTCAAATATATTTACATCCACACACCTTTTTTTTCTTGTTCAGGCCATGTTTCTGGTATACTGTGCTTTGGAGAAAGAACCAGTGCCAATGTCCTTGCCTGCAGCTTTGGTGCCACCATCCAAGAGAAAACCTCTCAGTGTTCCAGGAGCAATGCCATTAATTCCATCTTCAACATCCACCAAAGAGTCTCATCAGTCCTTGCCACCTGTAGGCATTTTAGCTGCCAAAACACCATTAACACAGGTACAGTTCTGAAGTTACTGGGGGTTAGAAGATTTCTGCTTTTAATGCTGTGCTTCAGAGACTGCCTGTGTGAAGAGTCTTGATACAGGTTTTTGGTTTGCTTCTTGCCCTTTTGATTGGCTTTGGGAGGCTGATGGGAAGACCAGATGGAGAGGTGTAAAATGGCACTGTTTTACTTTTTCTAGATGTCTTCAGATATAAACAGTTGGATAAAAGAATATTATTTAGTACAGATTTTGAAGACATTTTTGAAACAAATTATTTCAAGCTCAAAAAAAATAGTAGTCCAGGTTCATATCTGCAGAGCACAAGTCTTCTGGCTGAAGATTGATTTGAATATGGA
Source organism: Oriolus oriolus (assembly GCA_013400235.1). Classification (NCBI taxonomy): domain Eukaryota; kingdom Metazoa; phylum Chordata; class Aves; order Passeriformes; family Corvidae; genus Oriolus; species Oriolus oriolus. Next base: position 699,077 of record VXBT01004570.1, read on the forward strand.
CAAGTTCTTAAAACAAATTGTGGGGCAGTCATGTTATGTGTGTGCATGTGTGCAATTTGGAGAAGACATGAATTAAAATGGAATAGATAAATGCAAACAATGGGAGAAGTAAACAAAAGGCCCAGTATATCCACCTAGACAGGAGATTTGAGTTTTGTTCTGAATGTGATTATTAAGCAACTTGATGCCTCTTACTCTCCCCAGGCATCTTATTTACTCCTCATCGTTTTAGAGACCAGAATTTGGGAAATGTCTTTCCAAGCAGATTATAACTTATTCTATTAAAACTAAGAAAAACAATTGATAAGGGTATTTGAGGTAAGAACTGTGGTACTTAATGCATCAAATGCTGCTTGGACATTTGGGTACCCTTATTTGAGTAATCAGGAAGAAACTGGCATCTTAATTTTGGATGTGCCAAGGTTTTAATCTGGAAGTTTCCTTGCCTGAAGGTAAGTCTTGCTGTCTGTATTGCAGAACAGTGCCATTCTGGATGAGTTTGTATACAGCACTGTTTGGGAGTCATCTGTTAATTGGCTATGTGCTCTGAAATTAATTAGCATCCATACATGCAATTGAAGCCATTTTCGCTCAAAAAACCTCAAACATCTTTGTATTACCTGAGAGTTGTGAAAAATTGTTCAAGTAACAGAAGTGGCTCTAATTGCCATCTTTACCTTGTTCAGATGTAAATTCTTCAATTTAGAATGTGCCAGCTATTAACAGCCTGGGCTTGAGCAGCCCTCCAGTCCCTCCAGCTAAAGCTCCCCAGCTGTGTAAAGGGCAATAAAATTGATAGAGCCAGACAGTCAGCAGGGCTGTGACCGAGCACACCAATGAGGGAGCAGATCCAGCCTCCAAGGGATGCCTTCGTTGCATAGGAAAAGAGGCAGAGCAGCACCAAGCAGCCTTGGTGCTTCACTGAGGGTCATGCTTCCCTTGTACTTTTGGAATTGCTTGAGGATCTCTGCATGTCTATTTTGGAGGATAAAACTGGTTCATGAACTAGGCACCTGTATCACTTTTTAAAAAATCTGTGCTGTAGTCCTTGAATTATGTAACTCTGAACTGGAAACAGAGCTTGCTGATATCTTAGTATTGTGGTTTTGTTTTTTTCCTTCCATCCTCACCCCCCTTCAGTGGGTTGTATCGCCTGCAGACAAAATTAAGTACGATGAGATCTTTGTGAAAACTGACAAGGACATGGATGGATTTGTGTCAGGTGTGGAAGCCAGAGAACTATTCCTGAAGACAGGACTGCCTTCTGCTCTCCTTGCGCATATCTGGTAGGTTTTTTTCCGTGTGACAGCTGTGTAGGTGATGGCATCGTTCTCACTTCTTGCTATGCTGACATTTCTCAAAGTGAGGTTTTTGTATATAATAGCATGGCCTTTGTATATTCAGTGGGAACTTACTTGCTTCTGCTTTGGGGTAGAAATGGGTGGAAAACAGGTTTATGTCTGAACACAGATTTTTACAAATACTGCACTTCAGCTGCCCCTGTGTAGTTAAGTCATCATAAGATCATACATCACAGGTATTTAATCACTGATCCTACCCATGTACTGGGAAAGGGAATTGTTTCTATGGAATTGTTAGCATGCAAGGTTTATGTCCCATCCCATTCTACAACTTGTCTTCCCTTACAGCTATGCATTCATTTAGCATTACATTCATCACAGCAATGCCTTCATTACGCTCACTGCTTTTTAAATTCTTTCCCCACTAGGAGCCGTTGCAGGGGACTCTGATAGGAACACCTTTTTGTTTTTTCCAAGTTATGGTTAACACAACCTCTAATTTAGGAAAATTAGAAAAATGTAAATAAACTCGTATTGGCTGTGAAGGTGTTGCTAGTGACCTACAGCCTTGATTGTGCCTTTCACCAGAGCAGAGCTGTGGGCCTCAACATGCAAAGTCGAAGTGACTGTGTGTGTTTGAGTGGTATTTCCTGTGTCTATATTGTTTTGTTTTAGAGAGGAGATACACCCTAGCAATTTCCACATTTGTAAATGACAGCAAGTACACTAAATAGGGCTGTACTTGGAGAAACGAGGATTTTTAAAATTTCATGTGCATTTCTGTACAGGGCTCTCTGTGACACCAAGGACTGTGGAAAGCTTTCGAAGGAACAGTTTGCTTTGGCTTTCTATTTAATTAATCAGAAGTTAACTAAGGGCATTGATCCACCTCAGGCTCTGACTCCAGAGATGATTCCACCTTCAGACAGGGCTGTCAGTTTACAGAAGGTAAGGATGGGTTTGGCATTTGCGGTGTAAATCTCAAACAAATAATGTTAACTTCAAAGGCTACACAAGAAGCAACCTCAAGTGCTGGTATACCTTAAATTTATCATAATATCAGGAAGAAAACAAGTCTTAGGTGGAAAGAATTGACAAAAAACTTCCATCCATATTTCAAAATGAAGCTGTCATTTATTACACCTGCCAACCAAGCGGAGAGATCTTATGTTGGGAAAGCATTCTTTTCTCTTTTAAAAGAACAGTCCTGCTGCTGCCATTTTAAAGAAATTTTAGTTTCCATCTGAAATGACGTGCACAAGTTCAGTGCTTTTCTCCTAATGTGTTCAGTTACCTTTTTTACATTGATCTTTTTTAATAAGTTTGGAAACAACATGAACTAAAAGTTTAGAATTACATATTTAAAGTTTTAAAAGTAAATGGTCCTCCATTTTATACCTCACAGATAGTTTAGATACCTCCATAGTCTGTTGGTTGCTATCTCTCTTAATCCAGCAGTAAACTGCACCTCAGCAGTTCAGTTTGTCGTTAATCAGAATGGTAGAGGTCATCACAAATTCTTACATGTTTTACACATCATGAAGTCTGATGTGAGTTACCTTTTCTTGGTTGGGCAATACATTGACCTAATTCTACAACTTTCTTAAGCAGAATGAAAAATTTGCACCTGAAAAAACGAAACTCAAAATTTGGCACTACTTTTTTGAGTTTCTGTAACTGTAATTTGTTTTTACATTCTGTTTTTAAAAAGTAATTGCTTTATTTGCAACTCTACTAATATTTTTTGTATGTTTGCTTTCCTTTCTATGTCTCTTTTCTAGTTTGGACTGTTTTTTCCATTCTGCACCACTCTGCTTTTCATCCTTATTATTCTGTCAGTTTGTTAACTCTGCTTTCTCAAGGTTAGAGAAACTTTGCTTTTCTAATATTTACTGTCTGTTGGTTTAATAATGAACATCCTTCTAAGACTCTCACATAGTCACTGAATTAGCTCAGCACATCTCTCAAGTGTCACCGTGTGCTGCGGTCTCAGGTTCTGCCGATTTCCAGTGCTGTTCATCTGGAATAACCCCGAGGTTCTCCCTTGGGCCCAGGCCTCTGTGGCTGTTCCTTGTGGCTGCTTAAACTGAAAAGAGAAAACGCTGTGTCTTCCTGGTGAAATTGCTGGGGAAGTGGTGACAGAGCAGTAGCCCAGTGTGGCATTTGTCATTAGGATTAATACCCATGGGTTTACTAAAGATACCGCAGAAAATTTAGTGATTAGAACCCAGTGTTGGTTACTGCTGTTCTGTGGGTGTAAATTGATTTTATAAAACGCTCAAAGACATCAATGTGATTTGTATTTCATTACTAACTTAAATGATGAGTGAGAATATTGTGTAAGAAGGTAAGTTAGCTTTCAATTAGCTCTGTAAATCCTTAACAAGAGGTTTTTTTGCTAAATTGAGCTGAACCTTCAGCTCGTTTTGAGCTTTTTGAAAAGAGATGTTGTCTTGTTGATATGAAAGAACTTTTTTGTCCAAGATTATTGCTCAAGATTTGAACTCGAAAGATAAAAACAGGAGGCAGAGGTAGGCTTTTTGCTGGTTTTCTTGATGTGGTGTGGCTTACATTGTGAAAAAAGCCCAAAAAACCAACTTAGACGTCATCTTCTGAATTGGCCAATATAAAGGTGGCAGCAGAAATATCAGTAAATAAAATGGTATTCCATTGTGGTTTAAAACTTGTTGCTGTGTTTCTTTACCTAGAACCACTTGCATAGGTTTCTTTACCTGTCACCACTTGCATAACAAGCCATGAAAATTAAATTTTTATGTAAGGTCCTCTCAAAGAATTTTGATGGGAATTTCCTTTTATTACGACTTTGAGTTAAAAACTCAAACTGCTGTTTACATGCAAGCTGCAGTGTAGTAAATGGCAGCCTATGGTTCTAACTTCTGTCCTTGTTAACAAGTACTTTGAAGCTAAAAAATGTTGGCTTTTATGTTCCCCACCACCACCAGTTCTCCTGAACAATTGAAAATAAGATTGAACTACATTTTCCTCAAGTTTGATGCTGGTATTAGTGTGCAGAATTTCTTTAACTGGTGAAAGAAAGAGGCCTAGAAAAAATTTTCCTTACAACTAGTATTTCCATGTGTTCCTTCTATCCCTGTCCTAGAAGTAGTAAAAATTCCCATTGGAATGCCATGGTCAGCTCTGCACAACTCCTGTGTAATTCCTGTAGAGCAGAATTAAACGTAATTGCTAGTTTGCCCATTTGAGAAGCTGGGCAACCAGCTTAATCTGGCTAACCAGATTAAGAATAACTGTATGGTTGGGGTTTTTTTTTGTTGTTTTTTTTTTAATTCCCAGTTCATACCGTTTGTGCTAGTAAAATCTGCATGAATAGTCTGTAGCTCTGCTGAATAATATTCTCAGCCACAGTGTGCTCACAGTTTAGGTCTTCATGGCTCTTAGTTTTTTTTTCTTTTTCTGAGTATCAGTTTGAGTAAGCACATAGTTAATAACATCTTGATTAATCTGTAGGGAAGCTTCAGCATTTAAAACTTCTGTGTTATTTTGGGGGTATCACTTGCCTTTTAAAATTTTATGTATCTATGTGTACTTGCCCTCTGAATGTTGTGTTTGTCCTGGATGGCTTTATTTAAGACTTGAAGGAACTGATGTATTTATTGGAGGCAGCTAGAATGGCTGTTGCTTTCTAAGCATGTTCATGTTGTGACAAGACACAGAAGAATAATTTGCTAGCATTTGCTAATTTCTGTCTTCAGCATTTGTTCTCTACCCATTTATGTGTACTTTTTTTGGAAACAAATAATTTGTATTACAGTCATTGTCTTAAAAAGACATTAAGTAAATGGGAACTCATTGGTGTAAGTTACCCTCCGACTTTGTATTATCAAAGTTTCATTGAATACTCTGGAGGTTCATGTTGAACAAGCTCAGTATCCCTTAAAGCCTTGCAGATCAGTGTCTGTACTCTGCAACGTGAGGATCACCAAGGTGAAGAAACATAAAAGTAGTGAGCAAACCTCTCTCAAATTAATTCCAGGGAACCAACTAAACATTAGCTGTAAGATCAATCTAATTTTAGAACAAGATCTATGGTTTTTTGTATGATGAGGTAGTCCTGTGCTTTTGTGGAAGGTGTCTTTAAGGATTTACAGGAGACAGACGGACTCTCTTTGAATTGAGCTCTCTCCATGCTTTGGCTGTATGTTGTGTTCTGCTGATACAGCATCTGTACCCTTTGGGGGTTTCTAAGATTGAAGGTTTGAAATGCAATGCTGCCTGCAATTGTTACAAGAGGATAGCTCATGTTGCCACAGAGAGTAAAGTGAATGTAGTAGTTGGACAGCATAAGCTCTGGACTAACAGTGTTTATTTTTATCTTTCAGAGTACTCAAGGACCGAATTCTGTAGCGGATTTTTCTGCAATTAAAGAACTTGATACATTAAACAATGAAATTGTGGACCTGCAGAGGTATGTAAAGGAGGAGTAGCCAGAGTTGCCTTGGATTCAGTTGTGCTATTTACTGTTTTTTAAAACAACAATTCAGTGCATAAGGGAAAAGCAGGTGGTAATAGTCTGCTTTGCTAAATAAAGGGTTAGCGTGGCTGTGGTACTGTGTGATACCTCTGCTCTCTCTTCACTCACATGAGTGCACTTAGTGAAGGGTCTGTCCCTTGTGCCTTCAGGGTGTGTTTCAGAGAGCTGTGTATCTCAGCATCCTGAGGTGAAAATATTCTCCATTGTTCATCTTTATTGGCAGATGTGAATGGAGCAGATCTTTAGGGTGCTGGAACCACATATAAATGGGTGTTAGTTGTGTTTTATTTGTAGAGGGCATTCTAAGGACTTGTTTCTGGTGGCAGTAAGGAAGTGAGATGGAAAAGATCAGTAAGTATGCAGGATAGGGAGTGGGAAGATGACTGTGCATGGACCTGTGCTAGGGTTTTGATGATGGTAAAGATGGGGATGCTTCTCTTCTGTGTAGTAAAATAAACTGCTGGACTGAGAAAAATTGTTTTGATGTCTGCAGACCCTTGGATTCCATTAATTATTTCTAAGGTAATTAAGATGATTTCAAGTGACTAAGAAAATCAAATGAATATATTTTCTATAGTCTTAGTCATGCTCTTGAGACAGCAAGTATTTTTCTTCAGTGTTTTTCTTGTTACTACCATAAATCTACTGAAAATTCTATTAAGAACAGTAAATTCTATTTTTTAAGTGAGGATGCTTTGTCATGATGAAATCTGCCTCTCTAATTCATGTCACTTGCGGGAATGATTTAACTTGGCAGTGTGTCAGAGTACAGTCTGTTTCCTAAATGCATAAATATTTTCTCACTTCAGTTGCTTATTCTATCTTATTACTCCCACTGCCTCCTTACTTCTCCCTGCTCTGCCGCTGCTGTTCTTTAGGTTATATTAATTCCAGTTTTGGACACTCACATTTATTAACCTTAAATACGATTTGCAACTGTGTATATTTGCTGCTAGTATCTTAGAGGGAAATAAATTGTTGGCTGGCATGAATTTCTAGATGAAGTTGGTTTTCAGTAGGTGGGCTTGCAGGCTAACATGCGAGCCAGGCTGTTTGAGTGTTGTTTTTTCTTACTATGATGTGTGAAGGAACCATGGCCTTTGAAAAGTCACTGCTTCCATTTTTTCAGGGGCAAATATACACTGACAATTATTTTAAGTTGAATGATACTAGATTGTTGGAGACAGGGTAGGGCAACTATTAGTGTGTATTTGTTTTTAGAAAGGGGAAATTTACTTTGATATGATTTAGAGGTTCAGAACAGAATGGGATTAACAATGTACTAAATGTAGGAAACTTCATTTTTGGTGAATCCACATTTCTGTTACAACTGGCGAAGTACACTTCAGACTTGATAGTTGTCATATAAAAATGTAATTTAAACTGAAGTTATTTTTGTTCATTATTGAACAAGATAGATTGTTCAGCTGTTGGACTCAATATAAAAGAATTCTAGTCTCTGATTCCATTGGGAAGTGTCCAAGAGTTGCATTTTTGAGACCCAGTAATAGAAATTGAATCTATTTTTGAAGTGCACTTAAAAAAAAACCAAACGAAAACCGGAGAGGAAATGGCTGAAAGAATGACAATGTGTGGAAAACAGTTTTTGGAGACACTGAGCAAAGAATACAGAGGTGGTGTCATTGTGGCTCAGTGGTTTGTATGGGAAAGATGTCAGGTAGCCAATAGCTTTGTTAATCTTAATTTGATAAATACAGTGTCAGGAAGGTGGAGGTTGAGGATCAGTTGAAGAATAAAATGCAGAACACTTATTAGGGAGGATAATTCTCCTCTGGTGGGGGGAATGGTTTGCCTTGGGATGTTGTGGAATCTGCATCATTTTGAGCCTATTAGCACTGCTGTCTCTAAATTCTATTTCAGTTGCACTATATTTTTAGAAAGCTATTTGAAGCTTTTTTTGATCAGCATTGTGGGAATCTGGACCAGATGTTCTTAATATTCTTTTTTGAGCCATAAAACCTTTTTCTTGCCCAACAAACCCAGCTTTACTTTCTTGCATTCGAAGTTAGCTATGGCCCACAAATTCGCGGAATTTCTTCAGGCTTTACTGACACTACATTCCTCCCTAAGCATGTGAAGTAGTTGAGCTTGGGATATCTCACCAGAGATGTCATCCTTCACGTATGCTGGATAGCAGCATTTAAATTGTCTTGAATTATAAATCAGGTTAAAAGGACCATAAAGCTGGTGAGTTGGTCTCTCAATAGCAATGAAAGAGCAAAACGTCCCCCAGAAAAACAGGACAGTCTCTCGCTGCCATACACTTGCATCAAGCCTTTGTTTCAAATTTCAGAGATCTGCCTCACCTTAGCAAAGCAAAGAATTTTAATGCAGGATAGATCATTTCTTCTAACCTCTGCTTTGGAAATAACTGAGCTGTTGCAGCTGAAGAGGTTGGGAGTAACAAATGTTGGAAGAAACCTTGGCATGTTTTCAGGTATTGCCAAGCTGAACTACTACTGCATTAGGAATTCCCAAAGCTACAGATGTATGTGAAAGTAAGAAATACTGGGCAACTATGAGTGTAGATAATGCTACCAGCTCTGGGAGTAGTCATCATCATCTTATTATGGAAAAGAACTATAATTTTTTTTGCTTTTGTATCTAAGGTGATTCAGCCTGGCCAGGGTTGAATGTTTGGCTTGAACGCCTCTGCTGACATGGGGACTTTGCTGTTCTATGCTATGACAAATATTTGCAATGTGCTGGCTCCCATTTATAAATGACTCCATTCACAAATTAGTGTTAAATTTAGATATTTACTAAATCATGAAGCATCTGCATGGGAGAAGCCATTTATTAGTCATTGCTTTTAGTTTATTTGATATGAGGTTCTCCCGACCTGACTACTATTAAAATGCATAGGGAAATTGTATTGCTTTCAAAAATTGACTTGAATTGGTTACAAGTGTCCTTTGTTGGCAAGATCACAGTTCTTTTTGGGTTGTTTTTTGGATGTAGTAAGGGACTTTATGATCCAGGAAATCTGTCATACCCAATAAATCAATTTTGTTGCTTGTTTTTGGTTCTTTCAGTTGCTGAGCATTCATACAGGGGCATAGCAGATAGTTTGTAAAAGAAAAGGAGGCATTCAGAAGAATTAGTGAATTAAGTAGGTCTGTGTTGTCTTTTCTTTGAAACAAAGAGGCATTTCTGAGGGGAGGAGGGGATGTGTTATGTGCAGACTATATACACTCAGCTTGTTTTCCTTTGCCTGAGACTGCTGCCCAAGCTTTTCTTGTTCTGCCTGACAATACTTCTTTCACTTGATTCTTTCCAATTCATTGTTCGTGCTCTGATTTGGCTTATGGAAGTGCCAGTGGGTGGGTGTTGTATCCTGTTGCTTCATCCAGATTGCAGGGATTTAGGTACCTGGCTTGTGCTGAAATACAAAGGAAGTGATCTGCATCTCTGACTGTCTCTTAGGCACATCGGTGACACTGATGTGGAAAGGCTGTACATTTACCCTACATGTGTGCTTGCAGTTCTGTTTCTTGCTCAGTTTTCCCACCCCAGCAGGAAAAATAACAAGTATTTGTTTTCCTACTCTCTTTTATCATCAATCAGGAAGAATATATATGAGTATTTGCTGTGCTTGATGGGTGTTTAAGGGCTTGAAGGTAGTTTTCAGCCTGATTTGTACATAGATCTGTAGAAGTGCTTTATTGAGACCTTTGTTCATGGAAAGTTATGGAAGCCAAAGCAACAGAGCTTGTTTCAACCCAGTGTTGCAATGCTTTAAATATCTAAGTACAGCTGTGCTACGCAGATGCTTATTGAGCTAGAGGAGTGTGCTGTAGCTTTGATTGAAATGGTAAAGATTTTTTTCAGAATTTCCAGGTTCTGATGAATGGAGAGTGAGGAATTTTATGAAACATGAAGGATCATACTTAACAGAATAAATAAATAGGCTTGATCTTCAAAGTTCCTCTTTCCACACCTTTCCTTTTCCTTCCATATAAACTTTCCCTTCGGGCATAATCAGGAAGTTGCTCTTTAATCAGATAATGAGAAAAATAATAGCAGAGTATAATCTGTAGTAATTATTTGTCTGAGCGAGTGTTCAGTTAAGATTTGACATCTGGGTTCTTTTTATTTTCCATTGTGTGTGGTTTAGCAGTAAACAAAACTTTCTCAGCTTGAGTAAAGAGAATTTAGAGTAGACCTGCTTTGCTTCAGACACAGAAATGCTTTCTTCTGTATCTCCTGTATTTTATTGTATACTCCTTCTGTAGGAGTAAACAATAAATTAAATAGTTTTAGATTGATTAACAATCTGCTGCTATTAAAATACAAAGTTTCTTAATTTCAGTATATACCAGTAATACAATCTAATAGCTTTTCACTGTGGTATTTCATTAGAAATGTTAGTATTATTGTTCAAATTCTAACTTTAATGTGTGTGTTGGTTTATTAACAGAATCTTTATGAAAGCAAATATCTACAGAAGATTCTGTAAAAACTGTAACCCTTAATGTTTTTCTGCATCAGTGAAAGGAGAAAAGACTCCATATGCTGTCTTGAGAGAAGCACTCATGATTTTTTTTATAGCAGTAACACTTCTGAGTTGTACGGGTTTTTTCCCTTTCTTAAAGCTGTTGTTATGTCTGACTGATGAGAATTTATTGATGATAATTCCCCTGTCATCAGCAGTCACTTAAACTTGAATAAATGTCTGTAGACGAAGGCTTGATATGACACAGCAGTTCACTCCGTGTGGAGTGTCTGAGCAGATCGTGATTCCAGCAAGCCAAGCCAACCTTCCTGCTCCTGCCTCAGCTTCCCAACAGCTGCATCCAAAATCTGACAGGCAAAGGGCATTAATGGGCTCGATTGGCCTGTGAGAGTGTTCCCTGGCTGCTGTGAGCACAGGCATCTCTGTGTTTGCAGGGGTTAATAGATGGAATCTGATGCAATCCCTCCCACTTTTCCTAGCAGTTTTCATTAGACAAGTGCTCCATAGCAACAGTGAGATCACTGGAGACAGTATTTCATTGATTTCTGCCTCCCGCCCCCTTCCATTTTTGAGCCATTCTTAGCACTGGAGTGCAGTTGGTGGAAAGACAGGGGGGTTTATGCAGAACACTTATGTGTAAATAATTTGGAAAGCAGAAATCCCTTCCATCTTTTGTGTTTGATGTTTCACTATGTATTTAAAGAGAGATACAGGCTTAGGGGGCTGGATAACTGTACCTGCTGTAGCTGATGTTCTTAAGTATTCTTGCATTGTTTGCTGGTCTTCCAGGGAAAAGAATAATGTAGAGCAAGACCTGAAGGAGAAAGAAGATGCCATCAAGCAGAGGACAAGTGAGGTCCAGGTAAATAAAACACCAAATTATTCTTTGTACACCTGATACTGCACCATGTGCTGCTTTAATGACAGTGGGATTACTGAGTCTTTAGATCACGTCACTTACCCAGTAAAAAGAACAAAAAATTGGTGGCTAAGAAAAAGAATGTGCTTTGAAGTGTATTTTCTGTATTATTTTGGGTTGGTGTAGTTGTGTAAATTTATATAAATGTGCTAGCTTCTTTAGGATATTTAGCATGCATGGAGTTTTAAATGAAAAAGGTTACAAAAGAATGGATTTTTCTTTTTTTTTTTTAAGCAAAACTATCTACTGTGTAATTAAAACTAAAGAGGACACTGTAGCACTGTAAATTAATTAATGAACTTAAGTGGCTGAATTAAAAGGGGTTGTGTATAGGGCTGCTTCTTAAGTGGCACAGTAATTACCAGCTTGGGAGGAATGTTGCCTCAAGTTAATTTGCCTAATATAAGTGAATTTGTAAAAGAATCTGTTGATTTTTATTTGAAAGGATGATATTGAATTTCTAGAATATCGGAAAATTTAAATTTATAAGTGTTTTGCAGGTATTAAAAATTATGCAGTCAGCATCAGTGTTTAGGGTGCTGACCGACTAGCCAAGCTCTGAATTAAATATTTCAAAGCAGTATTTCAATTAAATTTTAAGTTGCTGTTTTAAAAAAAAAATCTTCAGTGTGATATCTGACCACTTATAGTTATTTCTAAATTTATTTTAAGAATCTATCATTTTCCATAATCTTTACTTAAGAGCAAATAGTGCAAGATTTCTGCATTTCAATTTCGATTGGGCTGAAAAGGAGCTAATGTGTTACAAGAATTTTATGCAGGGTTATTTACTAACCTTTGAGCCTGGATGATAATTAATAGTGTGACCTTTGAGGAGATAATCAGATTCTGGCCTGTTGGTCACGCTGGCAGCAGCTCCAGCAGCTGCAGGAATGCGTGTGGAAGTTGCCCATGCCTGTGCTCCGCGGTCATTCCCCTCCCCGCCCTGCAGATTCCCTTTCACACTGTTCACAGAATTCTCAGGGGTATTTCTAGCTTTGCACACAAGATTATTTTGTTGGTGTCTTCTGGAATCTGTGTGTGCTCATGTGAGGGTTGAGTTCTCTGGTGCCTTTGCACAAAAGGTTTGTAAAGCTTGATAAAACCCTTACCTTGAACGTTCCAGTGTCATCTGTGTGTGTTTGATAGGCAGCAGCACCACAGAATCCCCTGAGTCTCTGTATCCTGAGCAGCGGTGTTGGAAGCAGCTGTCTCAGGTTTTTAACCTGTTAGTGCTCACACAAGCTATTAGTTAAACATAGCTACAGAGTTCTGTCAGTCTGCAGAGAAGGAACAGTCTATTATTGGCTTGTCAGAAAAACGAGAAACCTCCAGGATCAAACAGGAAATGGCTGCAGCATTTATTTAATCTGGTGGCCCTTTACCTTTTCTTATTCCTGACTGTTGGATGACCTGCATGTTTCAACAAACTTTCTAGAACTTCAGAGAATAATGTGACAGAATAAGAATATCTTTGCCTCATGATTTTTCTTCTGGTTTTATTCTAATGGGGACATTTCTAAAGATGGTATGCGAAACCAGTTTGTTCTAACCTACCTCCTTCCTTCAGGCTAGTTTTGTGGTATCACACTTCAGGGTTTCTGATACCAGAATTCCTTCCATGGACACAAATTGTAATTTCAAATATAGCCACGGTCAGTGATCAATCAAACTGTATAGGAGGAGGGAAAGAATGACAGCTTTTTCTTCTGTAAAATCATTTCTATGCTATGTAAATAGGTACTAAAAAGCAAAGACAGAAGAAGAGTTGTAAGGAAAATATAGCATATTGATGGGGTTTAATGTGCTTATAAAAGTAACAGTGCTTTAGTAGCAGAGGCTAAGGGGTGGTGTTTCCTCAAAGTTACATGCTCCAAGTATCCCCCTCAGCACTGGATTTTCTCTTGTCTTTATTGCAGTGCACCAATGGCATTAGAAAGTCAATGAAGTTTTACTCTTCTGTCCTCTTTCAGGCTTAACATTTCTTAGCACGTGTTTTTTTCTGGGATGTACTGCCTGGCAAATTATTAAATCCATTGTCCATGGAAATACAGATCCCTGAACTTCCCTTTTCCTACACTATATTGGCATAAAGTGTTATAATGATCATAAATCTAATACAAGGATTACTATTACCATCAGAATGTCAGTTTGTAACACCTCAGATGTCTTAGTGGTTTTCATATAGAATCTCATTCAGTGCTTGAACATTAAGATGCTGCTTCTATGCTGAAAGGTGTTCTTTGAAATTGAAACTTAATTGGAGCCTGGTTCACTTCATGAAGAGGTATCTTTGAGTATTATAGCCAGTTTTGTGTATTGCATCTATTCCAACCTTTAATTCTGGAGTGGTTAGGTGCATATGTGAACAAAAACCACCACAGGTTTTGGGTTTGGTTGGGGTTTTTTTCCTTCTTTTCTCTTCTGGCAGCCATCAGGCTTAGTTAGGTCTCTTCACTGCTTCTCTACTGCTGTGCCTTGGACTGACAAAAGTGGAGGTGGTCTATATTTAGCTTATGTGGATGTATTGCTTCCTGGAGGAAAAAGGAGGCTGAAGTCTCTTTAAGCTGTTACTTTTTTCCTCCACTGCTTGTGTTAAGTGTCAGCTGATCCTTGCTTTTCAAAGCCATGTAAAAAATGAATGGATCAAGAGTGTCCCAATTATCCAAGTCAGTAGCTGCTCTAAGAGCTTTTTGCGTGCGCGCACTGGTTTTTCTCTCATGGGTTAGAAATAACCAGTGTTTCTCTTAGTCTGGCTGCTGTATACTGACATACTCTTCACTGAAATTCAAATTTGATTTGGGAGGGTTTTGGGGGGGCGCTTTTTGTGTTTTGGTTTAGGGGATTTTTTTGCTTGGTTTTGTGGTTGATTTTTTTAACGTAAAAGCATCTATGATGTATCTTTGGGTAGTCCTCCAGTTGTCTTGAGGTTACCTAATTCCCCAGCATCTGACTGCTGCACCATATGCCTTTCTATTTCTATCTGGCTTTTTGTCCTCATTATGTGGAGGTGTTAGCACACAACACATGGATAAACTGTCTCCCCCACCAGAAAGAACCCAAACAAAACACCCCTAGAAAAGGAGAGCAGGATTGTAGCTTAGAGCAACACACAGATGTATGATCAAATCAGAATTTCACGTCTGCTTGTTTTCTTATCCTCGTTAATTTTTTTTGCTCTCTGTTCATTTTTTACTGTTGTTGATGATTCTTTCTTCAATTGCCATATTTTCTCAGAAAGGCTGCAATCTTTTCTTTTCATCTAATACATTTCCTTTACTATTAATCCTTTTTGATCTCCCTCTATTATCTCTTCCTCTTGACTTTGACGATTCTTTCTTCTTCCTAATTTCTGTTCTTGACATGTTTTTCAGCTTTATCTCTGCAGCTTGTTGGAGTATAACCATTGCTCAGAAATGAACTAATTATTTTATGATGCTACTTTATGTACTTAAAACACAAGATACATACTTTCTGCGCTTTCATAAATCGAAAGATTCCGTATTGCTGTGTATGAATAGTGCATTTCTTACCCATACTGGTATATAGATAATAAGTTTTTGGCTGGTCCTTGCAAAATTAGGGGCAGGAATGCCCTAGGAGGCAGTGCATTTGGGTTAATGGCTTTTCACCATGCTCCAAAAAACAGTTCCTATTTTTGGCCATGTGGTTTTGAAAGGGAAAGGAGCAGAATGAAGAATTTCTATTATCACAGAATCACAGAATGGTTTGGGTTGGAAGGGGCCTCAAAGCCCATCTCGTTCCAACTCCTTGCCATGGGCAGGGGCACGTTCCACTATCCCAGGGTGCTCCAAGTCCTGTCCAGCCTGGCCTGGGACACTTCCAGGGATGGGACAGCCACAACTTCTCTGGGCAACCTGTGCCAGGGCCTCGCCACCCTGACAGGGAAGAATTTCTTACTATTATCGCATCTAAACCTGCCCTCTGTCAGTGTGAAGCCATTCCTCCTTGTCCTGTAACTCCATGCCATGATAAAAAGTCTCTTTCCAACTTTCTTGTCAGCCTCTTCGCGTTCCTGGAAGGGCTTTAAGGTCTCCCTGGAGTCTTCACTTCTCCAGGGTGAGCAACCCCAGCTTTCTCAGCCTGTCTTGATAGCAGAGGTGCTGCTCTAGCCCTCTGACCATCTTCATGGATTCCTCTGGACTCCTCCAACAGGTCCATGTTCTGAATAAGAAAATCAGTAAAATATAGTGCTAAAACATAGGGCAGAGACAGTGTAGCAGCATGAATAAAGACACCTTCTAAATTCAAAATGAAACCCTGACCTCTCTGTGAGGAAAGCAGTTAATCCATGTGTTGGTGCATGATCTCAATACTTCAGTGAGATTTGTTTTACTGAAGAAAAGCAAATGCAAACAACCTGATTATTTTTATGTCATTGAATTAGAATCTGAGAATACTTGCATGTCTGGTACCCTTGCTGGCTTCTGGAAGATGATTTGTTGGTACTTTGAAATCTGGGTTAGCACTGCAGTTTGTACTGCGGAATTCAGTGGTTAGGGGGAGAGAGGGAACCAATGTAAAGCTGATGTGTTTTATTTCAGGATCTCCAGGATGAAGTAAAGCGGGAGAGCAGTAATCTGCAAAAGCTGCAAGCTCAGAAACAGGAAGCACAGGAAACCCTTAATGATCTTGATGAGCAGAAGGCCAAGTTGGAAGAACAACTTAATGACATCAGGCAGAAGTGTGCAGAGGAGGCCCATTTGGTAAGGTCTGGTGGCCAAGGCCCTTGGAAGAATAAATGCCTTGTCTTGAAGAACTCAGCCTTGTAGAGTTATAGTTGTTGGGGCAGGAGAAAAAGCTTTAATGAATAAATAGGCTGAGTGTCAAGGTTCTGTGACTGACAGAGCATAGGAAATAGATCACTCACTTCAATGTTCCTCATTTAGTATCAGCATGTCGACAAACATATTGAGATATACTTGTACACAAACGAGGTTTAGAGCAAACAGTTAGCAAAATTTTATAATACAATATAAATGTACTTAGAAACACTTAATTACTGTGACTGATTTCTTAGTGGTTAAAAAGATGTCATCTTACGTAATTTTTTTCTAACATAAAGCTACTGTATTTCTTTAATGTTTGAAATTATCTTTTCAATACTGGAAATATCTCTGTTGGTCAGAAGAGCAGCTAAAATACTCTGTTCTTACTGACACCAATAGAGAATTAACTGTTCATTCAGGTATGATCTATAATCTCTGCAATAGCTATGAGATTTTTTACTTTTTCTGATGATAAATAATAGTATTTGGTTGTGTTTGAAAGTGTAGTTTGGGTTTTTGGGTGTGGGTTTTTTGTTGTTTTTTTTTTTAACTTGAAATGTTGTTCATGCTTTAGATTGCCATGCTGAAGGCTGAAATAACAAGTCAGGAATCAAAGATTTCAGCATATGAGGATGAACTGACCAAAGCCCAAGAGGAGCTGAGTCGCCTGCAGCAAGAAACTGCAGAGCTTGAGCATTGCATAGAGTCGGGGAAAGCACAGCTGGGACCTCTTCAGCAACATCTGCAGGATTCACAACAGGAAATCAATTCAGTAAGGCAATGTGAAAGACCCACCCCCCAGAAAATATTTTGAGCTGGCAACCTTTAGTGTGGTTTGTCTTAAGGGGAAGGCGTTGTTTCCTTTTTTCTTCACTGTTTGCTCATGCCTTTGGTTACTTACACATGTGTTCTGTGCTAGTAGTTGTTACGATTTTTAGAGGCTGACTTCAGTCATACTTCATGGTCTTTCTCTAAGTTTATTCATTAAAGGGATTCATTTATTATACTCCATGGATAATTTGTCATAATGTAATGAATGAAAAATGGATAATGCAGACTTAAATTCTCTGTGTCCCGTAGTTATTTAAGTTTTCATCTTCAGCCATGGCTTGGGGCACACTCCCACTATTCTTTAATTGATGTGAAGTTGGTATAAAATTACTGATAGCATTTACTTAGTGCATTGTTGAAGGGGGAAAGTGAGGTGGATGTAAGAAGAAATTGGGTTGAGATTAGACACTGAGAAGCAGAGAGCTGTCTGCACTGGTTTTCAAGCCCTGTGCTTTGAGGTGGCTGCTGTTGCATGGAACATTTTCAGTTTCTCTCTGTGATTAGTGATTTGTTATTACTTCAGTGATGCATGACCCTTTCCTCACGGTTCTCCCTCCCTGTTGCCTGCTGTGTTATGTATTACCCACTAACACTGATACCAAGTTGAAAACAAAAGGCAAAGCCTACCTTAGAACCCTAGAAATAGCTGACTTTTGGGGTGGTCATTTCACACAGTTTACATCTGTAACTTGCTAATGAGTCTTACTCATCATTTTAAAATATGGCTTTTAGTTTAGAAATGGAGAAGTAAACAAATGGATTCTTTCCTAATTTCATCACAGGTAGAGAGAAGGTTATACTGTTTCAGTGGTTTTATATGGCAAGAGGTGCTTGCCATGAACAGATTTGAGACTGGTAATGTAAGTGGTTATGCTTGACTGTACCACTGACATTTTTTTACTAGGTTTTATAGCAGTACTCCTGATTTTATTGCTCTTGACTCACAAATAAGGAACAGTAGGTGCTTTGGTGCTTTAGGCAAGATTATCCAATGGCTGCTCTGAGGTCAGTTAACTGGAAAGACACCTGGTGGTGTCTTTGCTGATGCCCTGAGAACTCTATTAGGTGACTGACCTAGCAGAGTTCAGTGGGATTTATGCACCCAAATATCTGAACTAAGTTTATCCGTTTGCATAACTTGCCAGCTCCAGTAATTCCTTCATAACTGGCAGGTTGGTTGTAAATGTTTGCTGTAAGGAACTGCATTAAGCATATTGCTGAAATAATAACATACAAATTTAAGTGTCTGCTTAGGAAGATTACTTGGCTTTTGTAGACTTGAGAAGTCGTGTGGGACATGATAATGAAATTGTAATGTTCCTTCTCAGAAGATGAAAATTCTGATAAAGCAGCCTTTTTAATTTTGAGTTTAAGGAAATTGCAAATATATAATTTAGGAAAAAAACCCAAACCACACACACACACACACACAAAACCCCAAATCAAAACAAAAGTAAGAAAAATAAAACCCAACCAGAACTCCCCAGCAAAACTAAACAAACAAAAAACCCCTGAAACATTTGCAGCTTTTCTCATGAGTTTGAGTAGCAACAAGTCTTGGTGTTGCCAGTGGCAGTCTTCTTCCTTGGCAAAAGGTGTCCTTCAACTGCTCTGCACTTCTGCTAAATAAGATTTCTGCTTATCTCTCAAATTTCACCCTTTGACTGACGGAACAGGTTTTTATTATATTTGTTTTTTAAAATAAGATTTTCAGACATGTATCAACCACCTTATATTTAGGAGAGGATGGCCATTTACTGGCTTCCATGTGCTGCCATACTGATGCAAATACATTTATTTCTGTTTACAGGTGCAGACAAAGCTTCTTGAACTGAAAGAACTGGAAAATAACCAATTTAGTTGGCACTCTCAGCCCCATAGTACACTTGTTAATGGAACTGTGGATCATTCTAGTCTTAGCAACAGCAGCAGTGAAACTGCAAACCTTAATGAGAATGCTGAGAGGGAAAGTATAGCAGAAGAGGAACAAACAAACAGTGTGTCTCCAGTGAGTAGTGTTTTGCCTGCTTGATCACGATGCATTGCAGCTGTGAAGTTGGAATAAGTTAAGAATGTACCAAGATTGATTATGTTTTTCAACACTTGCACAACTGAAATTTCAGGGTGTTTTTCTGAGGGACTGTGTTTCCACATATCTGAAAGTTCATAAGCAGAAAAGGGAGTAATTTTAGCTTGCCTGGAAAGTGGCAATAACGTTTTTTTCTGTATTTATTTCCAAAGCAAAATATCATAAATTGAATAGCAGAATTAACAATTAACATTAAAGTAGAGCAGCTGTCTTCATATGGTGCAACGAGAGTGGAATAAGGAAAAGTACAGAAAATCTAAAACTGTCTTGCTTTAAATGTTCCTCCTTATGTCTCAGTAGATTCATGATTGATTTATTTTTTTAAAACTTTTACAGGGTTTATGGAACACTAAAGTATGTGCTATAATAAGTATGAACCTCTTGAAGTATGCTTTAGTATATCTGTAATTCTATTTAAAACTTAAAATTTTATTGTGCTGTCTTGTATTTACTTATTTATGGTGAATTGCTTTTATCCTTGTACAGATAAGGAATAGTCCTGAAACAGCAGTCTCTGTTGGAGAAGAGAAAGAGACCCCAGCTGCAACTGTTACTAAAAAAGTGAGTTTGTTCAGGTTTAGGGGAGGAAAAAGTAGGTTAAAAAAAATCCTGGTTAAACTGTTTCAGTCTTGCATGATGGTCGTGTAACAATAGAGGAATAATTGTCACTTCTTACTGGTTATATTTAGTGGGATGTCTTGAAAACATTTCATCTCATGTAGCAGGCAGGTTGTGGAAAAATATTTTGGATCTCCATTGATGAGTTACGTAGAATTCCAGCTGTCCCTTTGCTTTAAGCTTTAAGAAACCACTGAATGGTAACAGGAGATGACGTAAGTGTTTTCCATCCTTGCACGTCTTAAAAATTTAATACATTTCTCTCTTGTCTGCATTGCTCAGGAAGATCCATTTGATGCTGAATCTCATCCATTGCCTGATCTAGTTTCTGAAGCCAGCTTAGAGTTTTTCCAGTCTGACCCTTTTGTTGGCAGTAAGTAAACATTTGTGTCTAAGTGCAGATTTGCAGAAACGGGTCTTGTGTGAACACATCAGACTCATCTTCACCTTGAGACTGCTCTTTATAGAATAAATCTGAAGATATGTGAGTGACAGGAGTGTGGAGCCAATAGCATTACAAAAATAGAAGTGATAGAAATGAGAGTTCTGGGGTGTTTCTCCTTCCTTGATCTGGACTTCCTAATGAGTTCTGAAAATTGCTCCTTTCCCTCACTGCTCTTCCTGAGGACGTCTCTTACCCAGCCCCTCCCTGCCCCTGCCCTGGTGGCATTTTGGCTGTAAAGGTGTGGGCATACTTGTGATACGTGTGGTGTCACTAATCTGATTTACAGCCCAATCCACAAACGGGTCAATGGAGGGTTCTCTGGGCTGTGCTGTGGGGAGGGTGTGGGTGGTTCAGAATGAATGGCTGTGGCCTACATCTGGTGAGTTTGGCTCTCAGAACAAGGTAATGTGGAGCTGCACCATCTGTTCGTCTTGTGGAAGTGCTGGGCTTTATTTTAAGAACTTGCCATTGACGAATGATGTTGCTCTGCTCTTAATTTTTATAGAAGGAATGATCTGCCTATATGGAGCCATTTGGAGAAGTGGAATTAATTTGAATTAACTGCTGAAGCAGATGTTTTCAGCCACATTAATATGATTTAACATGCTTTCAGATCAACATGGTCTGATCAATTTAGCTTGTATTGCTTCGGAAGGAAAATAAGCTAAATTTGTTTCAGATCACTTGGCTTCTGAAAGAATGTCAGTGCAGATTTAATATTTTTAATGAATAAATTAAACGAATTTAAAACAGGTTGAATGTTTCTGTGTAGATACTGCTTGATTTTTGTTTATATTGAAGTGGTCTTGCAGCACATGACAAGGCCTTTCTTTCAGAAGAGAAAAGGTCTGTCTGTTAAGAGCCAAACTTTAGGGCTTTGAGCACTCAGTATATCCAGGGTTAGATACCTACAGCTAAAAGACAGGATATCTGTCTCTCAGATGTACACGAGGAAGTAGAAATGAGTTGGGATTGTGCATCCAGTACTGAAGTAAACACTTAGGAGCTATCATCCACAGTGTCTGTGACAATTAAACAACACTGGGACTCGCCTCAGTAGCTGGCCTGGATTACTGCAGTGGTAATACTGCGTAATGTGGGTGTTTGTGGACAGCAGCCAACGGAAATGCAGCTTGGAGATGGCTGCTTTTGTGTGTGCTTCGTGATGGTAATAAGCTACTTAATGAATATTTGCTTTTCTTTTGAACAGATGATCCCTTCAAAGATGACCCTTTTGGAAAAATTGGTAAGTAACTTTATAACTTGTAATGTGGTTTTTTTAAATGGTTCTTGCTAGTGGGGAAAAGTGTCACCATTTTCAGAGGGAAAAAAAGTAGGTGGAAATGCCACAGAAAGTCATGATAGGATATATATGTGGCATTAGCACCTGGCCACTTGTGTTAAAGCTTTTCAGAGAAGTCCATTGCCACTGAACTTTGCTCTTGTTAGAAGTTCCTTGGTTGGGATTTAAGTATGTGAAGGTGGTGAACAGAAGGCCCCAAACACTTGCTGCCTGTTTTATATGCAAAGTGGCAGGACTGTGCTCTTTTAAAGGCTCTTAACTTACCAACTTCCTTCAGAATCAAGTATTGAAAAGGTAGGAAGCCCCTCTTTAGACTGACTGTACATGAATGTCATTGCATTGTTTGCTTGGTCCTGAATGGAGTTACTGGTGGCAAAAAAGCCAAATAACCAGTGGGAAAGCAATAGTAAAATAGTGCTAAATAAGAAACATCAATTGGGCTTGGGGAATGCAGGAGAGGAGGGCAGGAGAGTTCTTAGAAACATTAGGTTCTATAAAATGCTGCGTTTTTTGGGGACTTGGTTAAAGAACCTATATGTTGACATGATTCTGGAGCTACTGTTTCATGATGTGCAGAAAATGATGGCTTGCCTGATGTTTTGAATCACAGAACACGAAATATTCACAGGTGATTTTCATACTTCAAACGTCCTTGGACTTAAACATGTCACTTTGTAGCAGTATGAAAAAAGCGATATACTGTTTAGTTTTTAGGATATCAGCTAAGTAAAGCAAGCAGATACGTTAAGGAGATGTTTACTTTTTAGATCCCTTTGGTGGTGATCCCTTCAAAGGCTCAGACCCTTTTGCAGCTGACTCTTTCTTCAAACAATCCTCCACCGACCCTTTTGTTACTGCTGGCACTGATCCATTTAGCTCTGCAGACAACAGTAATAGTACCACAGTAAGTTTGGTGTCACACCTTTTACTCCTTTCCATATGTGATTTAGACAAAATCACCTATTTTGTACATTTAGACATGCTTTAAAAAATTGATATTCAGAAATCATATAAAAGTTACCTCTGATCCCTGGCTTTGTCTTATCTTTTTTGTGTCCTATTTTCTAGAAATAGCCACAGATTAAATGGAAGTAAAAATAAAAAAAATTTAAAATAATTTCATTGTGGGTCTTCATTGCTCTGCAGCTAAGAGCATTTGACAGTAATGACTTAAGCTCTGTCATTATTTAACAATAATGACTTAAGCTCTGTTGTTGGGGAGCTCTAGAGCTGTCCAGCAACTCTATTAGTTGGTGGAACTTTAATAAATGGAAAGAAACGTAGAATAAACCTCACCGAGTTGTGTTGAGACTTGATTTTTGCCTCCACACTCTATAGGATCAAGAAGTATGTGCTGCATTTTATATGAAATCTGATGTGGTGTGTGGGATTTCTCCTCAGAAAAGTCAAATTGTTCCGTAGGTGTATGTTTAGGTTTTATTGTGTTTTGGTTTTTTTAATAAGAATCTCCAAAACTCTCTCATAATGTGGAGATTCCTACTGAATGTGCCTCTTTCAAGTGTACTTCAGTGTAACTTTTAGTTGCTCACATTATAAACAGGCAGTTATTGAATAGTCTTGAGCCTTTAATAAGGTAGAGTTGGGCATAAAACCCTCTCTGGTGTAGACAGAACTTGTAGAATGTGTAATATTTAAAGCTGATAGATAAAAGATGATTTAAAGCAGCTGAAATTCTTCATGTCATTAAGTTTGTCTCCATTCTTTTGCCATCTCATTTCCTTTTCAGTGCTGTTTCTGTTCATTCCTCACTTCCAACTTTGTGTGTGCGTAAAATATGCATAGACATATATAAAACTCAAAGATACATGTGGATTAAGAAGCAACTTAAGTGGCTGTAGGGTGTGCCTGAGGTGCACCTGCAGCAGCCAGGAGAGTGAGAAATCACTGCACCTGACAGTGGCGGTCCTGCCCGTCCCCATGGTGTGCACATTGTGCAGGTCTCAAGGTCATATTACACACCACAGCCTACACCTCCCGCCTTAAAAGTTAGGTTTTTACAATCTGTAATACTTGTCATAGTATCCTTTTCAAAGTCTTGATGTTCTGATGTAACCAGTTCTTGGTCTTACTGCAGTCCAAAGGAAGGGAAAAAAGGGAGGTCAGAGCTGTGGTGTGGGATTAGCAGTGGATTCTTGAGATCTGTACTTCTGAAGTTATGCATTCATCCTAAATGCTTTACCACACATCTTTGGAGTGTTATATCTTGTAGTTACATCTTCGTGAAGATGGCTCTGATTGTAGCAATCTGAGATCAAAATGAGTAGTAGATACTCCTGACTACTGCATTAGCTGTTACCAAGTACGTTGCACATATTTTACCTTTTTTCCATCCTTCCAAAGTATTAATCAAAACAGAGAGGAGGAGTTTCTATTAACAGACTTGTTTACTGATGCTGATAAAAGCTATTTCCAGAATGTGTTATCTTAAAACTTCTAAACTAAAACAAATTGTGACTGTATTCTTAGATTGAAGAATTTTTCAAGCTGAAAAACAAATTTCCCTCCAAAGGAATTTTTTATTTTAGACAGAGATATCAAAGAAGAACGACCCTTTTGCTCCTGGTGGAACCACTGTTACTACATCAAATGATCTAGGTAAAAGTAGATTATACATATCAAGCTTCTTGGGTTTTGATTTTATTTGCTTTTACTTGCTTTTGTTTCTAGTCGTTTAACTGAATTTGCAACAGGGTATTTTAGGGATTTCCCATGTTTTCTGAATTTTCCTATAAAGGGTGACGTAAGGTGCCTGTTTTCAGGGGGGAATTTTATAAACCAAAACTGACTCTTTATCTGTAGTGTGTATCACTGGAGGTTGATTCCGCAAGAACTGTTCCTCTGCTTTACCTAAAACTGGGACAATATCCTGATCTAAGTGTTTGGACTATTTGGATGGTTTGTACTGCTTCCCATTAGGGTTGTTTTCTGACATTTCATGTTACTTTCTAAGTAACATCAGGATAGCTCTGCACTACAAGAGTGGATGTGGAATAGAGTAACTACTTCATCAAGAGTTTTTACTGCTCGAGTTTGCTCCTTCTGTGACCCTCTCTCATGTGAGGGCTAAATATGTTCTAGGGAAGGCTCTTAACTCCTATTTTCTTAAACTGCACTGACAAGTGATAATCCAAAACAGGAATCCATGTGTGATTTTGTATTGTAAAACTGCTCATTTTAATTGTAGAGGAAAAATGAGATGCAGAAGTGAGTGTGGCAGTTCCTGTTCTACAATAGAGTAGCAGTTTTCACAAATTTTAGGCACATGAGAATGAAAGGGTACTGTTGAATTAGACTGAAATGATATGAGGTTCAGGTACTTGATTCCACAAGTGGGTCTGCAGTCAGAAAAGAGCTCTGGTTCATGTTCATATATAAACACATAAATATATATATATACGTCTGTATATGTATATTTATGGGTGTATGCACACAAGGAAATACCTCTGTGTGCATACATACATGTATCTCAGAAGAACATTTCCAATAGTATGGGTATTTGATGTTTTCAGTGTAATTTTAACTTTTTTTAATGTAGGAAAACATAATACCAGTATTTCTTCTGAATTACTTCCTGTTCAGGAGATTTATTATTCATAATTGGAAGCTGACACTTAAAGTTTTTGAAAAAGATACTTAATAACTTGAAGTGCTCACTTCAAAAAATACTTCACTTGAATTAGTTTATGTTGCAAAATATGTAACAGTTGCTATTTTGTAGTGGGATTTTTTTTCAGTCTTTCATATTTAACTTTTCATCTTTTTCTTTACTTGATTTGTATTTAGCTACAGACCCCTTTGCCTCCCTGTTTGGAAGCGAATCCTTTGAAGGTGGCTTTGCTGACTTCAGCACGCTGTCAAAGGTAATATGGAGCTGCTGCTACTCACAGAAAATGCATGAAACTGCAGTGACAAGGCAGAGTATACTCAGTTTCATTACAGTTTTGCCACTGCTAAACATTTATAATGGCTGACTTGCTTGAAAAAGAGGTCTTGATAGCAAATGGTCCTGCAATTCTGTGAAGAATGCAATCTTTTCGGCTTGATAAGTATTTTCTCTCTATTTCCAGTGATACTATAAATTACTTACTTATTTATTTTTAAATTTGCTGAGTTTAGCAGCGAAAGTATTACTTTTCATGTTTAACTGCTTTCAACTTTATAGTACTGTAACAGCAGCCATTCCTGATTTTTCTTTCTGTTCAATCTTCTGTAGTATGTGGATACGTGTAAAAACAAACAAAAGTCTTTTCTTTAGTCTTAGCCCAAACTTTCAGTTCTGATTGAATACTGTGTTATTGAAGAGAATGTATAGGAGCACTGCACTGAAAATGTGTGTGTTGCTGTTTTCTTTGTTGAAGGCCAACAATGAGGATCCCTTTAGCTCTTCCGCGTCAGGCTCTGTCAGCAGTGTCACCATAACAAAAAACTTATTTGAGGAACCACCTGCTAAAAATGAGGATGTTCCTCCTGCACTGCCCCCTAAGACAGGAACTCCCACCAGGCCCTGTCCACCACCACCTGGTAAGAGCTGGCACTGGCAACAATCAGCTGCTTCATGTTGGCAGAGGGACAGTAATTATGAGGGGAGGGTCTGAATTGAAAATAAATGAGCAAGATGTGAAACAAGTTCGTTCCTGTTCTCTTGGTCGTTTCCTCAGAGTTAAGTTTTGCATGGTGCTTGAGATCATACTTTGAAGAGACAAAGGGTTTAGAAAACAGGAAAAAAGACTTATTACAGATGTGTGCAAGAACACAGCATAGCTGCGAATTAAATGGTTACTAATGTGAATGCAAGTTAAATGGTTACTACTGTGAATCTTGAATTAAATTATGCTTAAAGCAAGAGTTAGTGTGTTTTATATATTGCAAACACAAATGGGTTTAATGCAAAATGAATTAAACAGGGTTAAACGACTGGCTCAGGTTTTCAGGTTAACTTTTTCTAGGTGGCCTTGCCAGAGGTTAGTAGCAGTAACAGTAATAAACCCATGTTCCCTGGACTGTTTTCTCCTCAGTGGTAGAGGAGTCCTGAGGGATGCTCCATGGCACAAACCACCCTGCTTTCCAGAAAAAGCTATGATTATCATGGATAAAAACACCTTCTTGTGGTTGCAACAAGACCGTGTTACAACAGACTCCTCACTCTCTTTATTTCTTTTTTTGCAAACACAGGAAAATATATTTCTAGTATTCCTTTAAAAATTTCTGTCCTCTGTTTCATTGTCTTTATGAACTCTACTGTGTCATTTTTTTCACTGTTACACTATATGGCAGAGTCCTAAGGTGTTTTGAAAAACTGTGGCATAAAACTTAAACGTGTATTCATCTTTTCCTCAAAAGAAGGGGAACACAGTAGAGACAGGAGTGCTCATACTGAAGTTTAAACTCAGCTGTTTAATTTCTAGTGTTGGTGTGAGATCTGGTTCATGCTAATGCTTTGCAAGTAATCATTTCCATTGTAAATAACACTGAAACAGCTGACATGGCAAGTGATGATAATTTGAATGTTTGATATTGGTCCTTATTTAAACATAAAAAGGATTTCTGACTTGATTGTGTGGCAGTGGCTGTGACATGGTGCACTTTTGGAGTACAAGCTTCTAGGGGTGAAACAGCAGCATCCTTAGCAACAGATGACTAGAAAAAAATAGGCTGATTTGATATGCACGGTTAAATCTTGATAACCATTCCAAATTAATTATTTTCTTAATGGAAATAAAATTTGAGGTACTTAAATGTAATTATTTTTAATGACTTCTTTGGTCTGATTTGAAACAATGGAATGCTTTTTCAAAGAAATCCCCAAAAATCCTTCTTTTAATTCTTCTGTCTACTGGAAAATGTGCAGAAGGGCTGTTGCCTCTGAATTCTGTTGCCTCTAGATACTGATAAGCACCCTCATTTCTTGATTTTGGGGAAGATTTGGTGATTGTGTATTTTATATTCTTACAATTATTAACCCTTCTCGTGCAGAAATAAAATTCCCTGGATGTCATTTGGAGCTGCTTCTCCCACATGTTTCAAAAAATAGGCAAGCATTGTTTGCAAGTAACAGAACTGTAGAATCACTGAATGGTTTCGGTTAGAAGGGACCTTAAAGATCATTCACTTCCAACCCCCTGCCATGGGCAGGGACACCTTCCACTTGAGCAGGTTGCTCAAAGTCCCATCCAACCTGACCTTGAACACTTCCAGGGATGGGGCAGCCATGATATCGTCATCAGTGATACAAAAGTAGAACAGCATCAGTGAGAGAGATGGAAGGGTTATCTGGGAAGTGTCTAAGTAAATCATATGTTCCCAAGGGGATGTTGTCCAAATCTCTAAATTGCTGCCAGCTGAGAATCTCTTTTGCTCTTACAAAATAATTTTTAGACTAATTTTCAATAGTGATATGTCAAGTAATAAGCACTTTGGTTCAATTCCACAGTTTTAATCTGAAATGGAAACAGAAGCAAGTTTTAAAATACAGCCACTGCAAATGTGGAACCACTTGCAGAACCTGGTAGTAGAATTCAAGAAACTGCACTGAAACCTCTTGTGTAAACAGTAACGTACAGAGGGAGTGGTGGGATGAAATTCAGCTCAGCTATTCCTGAAAGTATTTGGGTTAATGTCCTCAAAGCTGTTGAAAGCTGGCTGGGGTTAAGCTGAAAAAAACCCAACAAGAGAAGTGGGGGTTTGTCCCTGATTCTGTTTATTTGCAACTACTTTGGCAAGAGTTAACAAAATGGCTCAGCCTGTGATTGCGGTATCATACTCCTTGTTCTAAACTGCAGAAATTCCTGGTCTTAGCACAGTGAGAGTACATGGTGTTTTGAAAACTTACAAGTGTAATGTATTCCTGGTCTCTGAATAAAACTGTGTTAACTTGATCCAAACAAATAATAAAAGAGCCATGCTGGAATGATCAAAGACAGTTGATAACCAGAAAACAGTACTGTGCCAACAGAATAGGTGCTCAAAACTGTTAGAAATTCTCTTTCCAAAATAGTTAATTAATATATAACTGTGTTCCTGACTCATTAACATACATGTGTTCCTTTTTACCTGATTACCCTTTCAGAAAGTGTGGGCTGTACCCTCATTTTTGACATTGGCAACCCTTCCTCTGAAGCTACAGCTCCCCTAGTTTGTGGGAAGAGGTTGCATTCAAAGTAGCTTTTGAATGGGGCTTTTTATACTAGTTTTGGCATGTTATTACCTGCTATCTTAAATTCATTTTAAATTCATTTTAATCTAAGGGAAAAGACCTATCAATCAAATAGACTCTTCAGATTCCTTTAAACCGAGCGATCCATTTCAGCCTTTCCCCACCCCTGACATTCCCAAAGAACAAGAAGCAGATCTATTCTGTGATCCATTTGCTCCCACCAGCATCAGTAAAGAGGCTGACCCCAACAATTTTGCAAACTTCAGTACTGTGAGTAAACACTTTTTACATTTGTTTCAGTATAACGGCAGCTTTGAAATGTTCACACTGAAGTCTTCAGTCTAATTTAAATTATTAAAACATATCCCATGTATGAAAGGGATATTGCTTCCAGTTAAAACAGTGTTTACATTTACGCTACAGCTGAGGCTGTCCTAAAAGAAAATGCTGCAAAATGTTGTAGTTAATGTTTAAATTGCATTGGTTTTATGCCTTTTTTGTGGAGGCCTCCTAGCTTTTAAAAGAGAGAATTTCAGAAATATCTATGTCCTAGGGATTATCCATTTTATCAATGTGTGCAGCAAATTTAAATTATAAATCTATAACAAGCACACTGTTAACTATCCAATTAAAAATAAATCAAAATGTGATTTTAATTTAGCTGTCACTGAACTGTTTGGTCATAATTTTAATGTACTGAAATATTGATAAACAGCCTCATAACAGTGTATGTTAATGAAATATAATTTGATGAGTTTTGAATGGTTAGTAAATTCCAGACTTGTGCACAATGAAGTAAAAAGTAGTAAGTGTCTCTTTATAACCGGAATTCATTTCATAGAAGTCGTGGTGTCCAAGCAGTAGAAGCAAATCTAAAGGTTTGTGCATGCCTATATATTATTTTTTTCTTTTGAGCTTTTGCAAGTAGAAATTTTGAAAGGCGTCATCTCACTTTCAAGCCTGATACCTGTTAAATGCAATTTGCATTTACAGTATCTTGACCATACTGATCTTTTTCTGTTCAGGCCTAATAAACTATGTGCTTGATTGAAGTAAACTAAGGATTGTCAGGCTCTCAGAGTAGACTTGCACTGGTTGGTGTGTCTTGTAGCATGATAACTTCTGAAATGTGGTTATCCATCTGTGGTAGTAGGTAGGGGGTGTGAGAAGCCAGTCTGGAGGATTGGCAAAAATGTTTATCATCTTTATGAAGGAAAAAGTATTCTTTTCCAGCTGCAATTACTGAGTGCAAAATACTGAGTGCACTATGGAGAAAACTCAGGTGTTTCTGCTTTTATTTCCCAAAGAAACAGCTCAAAGCAGAGACCTGGAGTCTCTAACCTCTAACCCTTTCAGTTAATGCTGGGACATCCATGAGGACAGAGGCTTCACCTACCTCTTAATTTTTCTGCATGTTTACTAGAAAGAAGCTTTAGCATAATCTTTTGTATTTTATTTAAGATAATACCCTTAACTGTCTCTGATTCATAATCATTGTGCCAGAGGTATTTAGTTCACAATCGGTTCTCATCAGTATACATGGAAATAATCTGTTCTTTTTTTCCCCCCTCTCATATCGTGCTGACCTTTCTCTGTATTACTACCAGCCTTCTAACTCTACCTTATTATTTTGCTGCTTCTTGGCAGTAGTTCACAGCTAAATTTTTGCAGTCACTGTCACTTGGAAAAGTCATCCCTAATGAAAGCAGGGTAAATCAGGATGGCCTACAGTGTCAAGAGGAGTGTGCTTTGCAAAATGTTCTGATTTATTCAGATTCTCTTGTATAGACTGTTTTTTATACAAAATAAAACTGTATATGAATTATAGCACTTTCTGCTCAGTAACGTTTTTGAAACTTAATACTGAAATTTGAAATATGGCATATTTCATTAAAATACATCAGTTTGATGGCTTCAGTGCACTTCTTAGTAGTTAAACCTTGGACTAAGCCAATCTTAGTCTATTACAGCTACAAAACAAATAATATTTGAAGACTAGAATATGTGCAATTGTTGGAAAACAGTTGTCTCAAGCTGAGCATTTGGACAGTAATAATTATCATTGCATTATTAATATGGTTTATTTTGTCTTTTGAAAATGCAGTATTCTACTGAGGAAGACATGATTGAATGGGCTAAGAGAGAAAGTGAGAGAGAAGAGAAAGAAAGATTGGCAAGACTAAAACAGCAAGAGCAAGAAGACTTGGAACTGGCTATTGCACTCAGTAAATCTGAAATATCAGAAGCATGAAGTTTAGAATAAGATTTTATCTTATGTAAACTGTTTTGTCCCTGTTCCTGAGTACCTAACCTATTTAAATGTTAATCAGAAAATGCATATATACAAGAAACTATGAAAGGTTATAAATTTCTGAAAGTGATGTGAATGTTTCTGCTAAATTCAATCCTTTTGGTTATTGTTTGAATAACTGTTAAGTTTAGCATTCAATTTCTCTCAAGTTTTCAGGAGAACAAAGTACTTTTCCCAGCTGAAAGCAAATCAGTTTAAAATGCAGATAGATTGGGATTTGACTGTAATCTATCAGCAGTTGGTAATTGAGCATAAAGTGAACACAGCAATTATTCTGTCATGGCAGACTGTCTCCCATCAAGCAGTTAGTCACTGGAAACCTTTTATCCTTCTGAAGAGGTTTTAGTAATGCCAGAGTTGTGGAGTGCTTTATTTTATATGTATGCATATAGATTTTTTTCTCTCCTCATTGAAGATTTTATGTTGGATTTAACATAATCTTCATGGAGTCTCCATCAAAAAGAGTGTGTCTTTCTGAAACCTTTATTGCTTTTCTTGCATGGTCATAGGTTTTAAGACAGACCTGTTACTTTGTTTTACAAAGCAATTAAGCTGAAGATCCATGTGCATTTGCTGTTGGCTAAGGTGACTGTCAAGTTGTGAGACCCCACTGCTATTTGAGCCACTTTTGCCTGTGAAATATGCAGCTGAACTGGCAAGTCAGTAAGTTCCATTTGAAATAGGATTGAGAATAGAAAGAAAAAAACAGGTAGTCTGATTTCTATTTTTTTTTAAACACAGTTGTTTTCTGTATATGTAATTTATTGAATGCCAACTGATAGTTGCACCTTAAACTGAATGATTTCTGAATGGTCACTGAGTCAGAGTAGGATTGATAGAATGTTAATGAAAATAACTTAATGAAAATAACTTATTGTTCATTTTGAAAGAATTCTATTTGGAAAATCAGTTTCATAAAATAATTCCAAAAAGAATAATCTTGTGCCCTATCTAAGAAAAATGGATGGCAGCAGCATAAACATCTAGAAGGGTTTTCTTCTTGCACTTTTAACCTGTGGTATTTCTTTTGAGAAATTGAAGTGTTTCAACACCCAGCACTGGGGCAAAGAGGGAGAACTCAGCCATGCTTCAGTATATTTAAGCTCTTCCCATTACCTGTCAATGCTGCTGTTGCATGAGTTTGAGGGTTTTCAATTTTTTGGGAAAAAATGAATAACCTGACTGGGATGGTTTTTCTTTTGCACTGGGAGATGAGCATTTAAACACCTGCTCAAAAAAAGTAACTTAAAATTTTGCAAGTATTAAATAGTTATAACTTATCTTATACATCTTCGTAATGAGTGTACACTAATCTTGCAAATCATATGCTTAACTGGATTACATAGTTTCTTATCTTTTGTTAAAAATGTATACTCAGTGGACCAACACAATATTATATGTATATATTATATATATATTCCTGCTTTCCTTTATGGAATTTAAAGTTTTGAGTCATTTGATGTTACATTTCATGTTACTGACTCTGACTATAGGACTTTTACTCAGACTACCAACAAACCACTGCTGTGAGCTAAATGGCATTACTTTATGAAGTTTTAACTGTTTGGGTTTTTTTTTTTTAAACAACTTGTTCAGGTGGGATTAGCCTCTATTTATAGACTTCCCTTTTGTTTAAAAATTCTAACAATAGCCTGTAATTATGAAGAAATAAAGTTTAAGTACATAAATGTGAACTGTTTGCCTGTTTTTTCAAGAGGGTGCTGTGAGGTGGAAAGCATTGTGTGAGTGTGATGCAGGATGAGGTGTTCTGACTGTAGTCAGGTTTCTGTGGCCTTTGCCACTTGCCATGGGTCACCTTCACAGAATCAGCATCCGGTGTCACAGTTGTGTTGCCTCGTGTTATTTCCCTAGTAACTTCTCAACAGTTTCATTGACCTACTTAAGTTTAAATTGGCTGTTTCAGAATTTGAATATTTAGCAAAATTATTACTTCAGTATTGGAGTGTTTTAGTCGTGCTTTAGCCTGAATCTTCAAAGTCATTGTGTGCATGGATGTGCAACCTCATGTTTTTGTTTTTGCAATACTGACAGAATGGTAATTTAGATGATACTGGGTTTAGCTAACATAGAAGGTGAGACTGGGAAAGTAACATATTTGTTCAAAACATTGGCAACTGAAGTCCTATGTTTTCTTGTTACAGAATTCTGTATAATGTAAGTGAATACTCCTCAATTTAATTCCTTGTTAATTAGAGTGAACATGAAGGTTGGCTTTTAGATGCATCCATTTTTCCTTACAAGAAGGAAGTAGACAGTAATTTTCCCAAATTAAAGGTCTTTTTTGATGCAAGTTTGAAGCTTGCCCCTCTAGTAGGTAGTGTGGAGTTTAGTTGCCCATGTGAGTGTTACTGAACTCTTGAATTATCCGCAGAGTTGTTTGCAGGGACCTCTGAGTCTTAAATTAGGAAAGGCACAGAAGTAAAGAGGAAGGGAAGGAAGACAGCATAATGTTATCCCATAAAAGATGGGAAGGAACTTGTAATTTGTCAGCTGACAAGCCATCAGTCAGTAATATCCTGAAACAAGTCATTTTCATCCACAAGCTCTTTAAAGACACATGAATAGCAAAACATGCATAAATAACACCATCTGCATTTCCATTCCTTGCTCTGAATACTTCAGAATTCCTGTTGTGCTAAAATGGAGACATCTGGAGCTGCCTGGACCTTTGATTTTAACCAGAAACAAAGAGCAACAGTTTTTAGAGCAGGTGATCTGCTGATAGAGAGGGAAAATGCTGCATTGTTTGGATGTGTGTTCAAGAGGTCAGGATGTTTTTTCTAGTTATCTCTTGCTGCTTTAATAAGTGAGTATGGACAAACCACTTAATGCTAAACCATTTCCTGTTCTGTAAGTGATAACGGGTCTCATAATTATTACCTAACTGCTGTAATCTGGAAAGACAACCTTGTGCGGAGTAAAAGGAATTTTATCCCATTTTACTTGTGTGTATCCTGAGGTGATTTCTGTTGGTATAAGCAGCCAGTTGCACTCCTATACAGGACTATACAAATAACTGGAAATAGATTAAGAATTTAACAGAAGTGCTGTTTTAAACAAGATATTTGAGGATTTAGTTTGCTGGTAATAGAGGGAGAAATTCTTACCTTTGACTTCAGAGGTCTGTCCCAGCGAGAGATCCTGTAACACTTCTGCAGATTTTCAGCTGTCTCAGGTTTACATTTGACAGACTCATCCTGATCCACTCAGACTGATTTTCCTGTGTGGCCAGACTTACTGTTTGTTCTGTTGAGACTATGCAGCATTGACATTTTTTTTATTCAAGGCCAGACGGTCTTTAGGATTGTTTTCCATAGAATGCAGTCTCTCCTGACATGCTACATGAACAGGTGTGGTCACTTATACAGGAAAAAGTAATTTTAAAAGACTCAGTGGATTTTTAGTAAAATCCATGTAGAATTTTTTTTTTAATACTTAATGAAGCTCTGCTAATACCTCCTTATTTTTAAAATTAGGGTCTTTGAGTTCCAAACAGCTCTGAGGATTTTGGAGTACAAATCTCATTTGGGGACCACATTCAGTAATAACTTTTACTGAATAAATAACTCGGTTGAGATTCAGACCACTTACCCTGAATCCTGAAAACTGCAGGTAAAGTACTTGTTGAATGTTAAACTCATATATTTAAATTCTCTAATTTTCCTTATTATGCTATCCATTTAACTAAAAATATTTGTTTTATTTTACTGTCAGCTATTAAAAATACAACTGTTGTCAAAAATACGATACTATGCTCAGAGGAGCAAATTTGTCCTTCTGTTTTAGCTTTTTCAACTTTGTCCCTACAACATAAAATTCTAAAAGTTGTAGAAAGCAATTTAGAGTATATTCTGGGGTGATTATTAATAAAAATGTTCTTTAAGTTAACTGTGAGTGGCTACTGAAAATGGGCTGAAGTGCAGAACTACACAGGAAATCTCGCTTCATTATGAACAGTGTGAGCTGGAATGTACAAACCTCACCATTCAAAAAATGAAATGTATGTAAACAGGTGTTTTATGCTGGAAAATGTGGGCTTGCATTTGTACCAAAATAGCTCTGGGAAGGTGCTTGTCACAACTCTTTATGCTATCCCTCACTGAGCTAAAACGTTTGATTTAGTGAAGACAATCATGACTTCTTGGCTGTTGTCAGACGAAGGACTCATCCTTCGATCACTGGATGTCTGGGCTCCTCTCTCGGAGCAGCTGCACCCTGAGCACTGAAGCGTGAGCCCGTCCTGCCACCCACCCCTTGTTCCTCACATCACGAGCCACATTGTCGGTGTGCAGCTAATAAATTCTTTCTTTTTTTAACCTTATACACCCACTGTTCCCGTTAATGTGCCCATTGTTTCTTTATGTCAACCCAGTCCTTCTGTTTGTCCTGCCACTCCCTTGGCCGTGTATACCTTTGCCTTCCTTTGCCTTGTTCATTTCCTTCCACAGGCTCCTTTCTTCTGTTAACCTCCTCTGAACTGTTATCCTTGTAACCCTGAAGCTGTGTGATTGATATGATTATAATATAGATAATGGCCAAAGTAATGCAATTTTTTTTTCAGTATTGCACAGCTATTCGCAGTTTCAATGGGTTTGGTTTTCTTTAATGGAAGAGGCAAGTTAAAATTTTAAATATTTATTTTATGAATTTTATGTTAATGAACAAATTAAAGAATTAAATTATTTAGATCTAATTATTTATTTATGTAAGTGATTTGTTCATAACATGGTCCATCTGAGGTGCGAGCCCTGTGAGGTGTTACTCCTGTGGTACAACTCACAGACCCCTGTGCTGGGGGTAGACATCTGCACCCTGGCAAACCCTGCCTTGGCAGCAGGTGCCCGGTGCAGCTAATTGAAAACTTGGCGAAATATGAATTATGTTTTCCTCATGTTTGTTCTCGAGAGAAATTAATGACTCCAATTCCAGCACACAGTAGCGGTGCCCGAGCTCCTCTGGGCCGTTCCCGGAGTCTGTCGCGCCGGTGCGGAGCGACACGCCCGTGTCCCGCCGAGTGCTGCAGTGGGACCGTAACCCCGGGGTATAATCC
>VXBT01004570.1:735174-816853 GCA_013400235.1 Oriolus oriolus
GCCGGCGCCCGGTACGGGGCTGGGGCGGGCCGGGGGGCCCGCCGGGGGTCGCCGGGGGACAGCGCCGCCTCCGCCAGGCTCTGGGGATGCTCCGTCCCGGGCGGGAGGAAGGGCCGGGAGCGCCCGTCGCGGCGCCGGCCGGAGCGGAGGGTCCGGCCGCGGGACGGCGTGAGGGCGGTGGGGTTCCGGGCGAGCCGCCCGCCGGGCGCTGGAGCCACTGAGGGCAGTTCGGGCCCCCGGACTGACCCCGACGGGCACTCGGGGCTGTGGCCGAAGCCGCCTGCGGCCCGCGGGCAGGGGCTGCCCCGGCCGGGACCACCCAGGCCGGGACCGGGCCACCCCGCGGGCCGCTCTGACCACCAGCCTGACACAGCTGTGGGCAGGGACCGCCCACCTGTGCCGGCTGAGCTCCCCCACTGCGCGGGCACAAACTGGTTCTTGCACTTTGAGGGGGTTTTCTTTTTCCTTAGACAAAAGCATTAGCTTGAGCTAATTACGTACCTGCGCAGCAGCCCTTCAGTAGTTATATGCAAATTGTCTTTGGGCTTCAAAGGGTTGCTGAAGAGCGTGTCATGTTTGTGGAAGAGCATGGAAGACCAGGTCCTTTTTCTTGAGCT
Organism: Oriolus oriolus; assembly: GCA_013400235.1. NCBI lineage: Eukaryota > Metazoa > Chordata > Aves > Passeriformes > Corvidae > Oriolus > Oriolus oriolus. The sequence goes on from VXBT01004570.1 coordinate 735,792, forward strand.
CCTGTTTGTGCAGCTTGCAGCACACCTTGACAGCGAAATGCTGGCGTTAATTACTCTGTAACTTAATACCTTCTTGCTCGCCCTCATGAACGAACTGCAGGTGGATAACTTTCTCCATTCCAGGTGTGCACTCCCCACTGCCCCTAAAATACATAAACTTCCATTATGTGCGTGTGAGAGAGTTGTTTCTTCAAAAGCTGAATCAGTCTGCAAATAACATTCTCCTCCCATGATGATGGTGCGTTAAATTTTAGACATGGCTGCGTTAAAGGCCTGCTTGTGGATTTTTGACATAAGACATTTCTAATAATCTGCTTCATAATCTATGCAGGAGTAGAAACTTTTAAGAGTGCAGTTGTTGGAGAGGTCAGCAAACTGCTGGTAGTGACTGTTCATGGTTCTTCATCAAGTATGGGAGCAGTGGTGTACTCTCTCTCTCTGGCTGCATGCTTTCCTTTTATCTTAAAGTAGAAAACAGCAAACATTTACCTGAGACTTTATTTCTGTTGAAGAAACCACGATGGAAAAAAACATTTCCTGAACTTTAGATTATATAAGGTGTACAATAGTGCTCTTTTTTAGTGGCATTGATATTAATGTTAGAGTTACAACAGAGACCAAAGGAGGTGGTCTAGTGGCATTTAAAACAGCTAAGTCCTGTGGGATTTAAAAAGCCAGAGTGTTAGACTTGCTAAAATGATCAAAAATGACCTGGTTGTTAGTATTTTTATATACAACCCCTATCTGGAAGTACTCAAGACCCGGTTGGATGGGGCTCTGCGCAACTTGGTGTAGTGGAAGGTCTGTCTGCCCACAGCCCAGGTTTGGAATGAGGTAATGTTCCTTTCCAACCCTGACCATTCTATGATTCTGTGATTTTTAAGAGCTTTATATAATTTTGTTGCCATGTTCTGTCTTGATAATTCTTTCATGAACCGGCAATTTTTTAAATACTATTTTTTAACTCCAGGTTGGAAAGGTGGCCTCTGTGTTTGTAATAATGATGTTAAATGACATCATTAAATGACCTCCAGGTGCTGTGTTTGCACTGACAATAGCAGCAGGCTGAGAGACTGTGGTTGCATTGTGCTTCAGGAAGTTCTGAATGTGGGGAACAACGTGTGCGGAAATATTTAGAAGGAGGAAGGAGCTGGGTGAATTTTGCCAGGCTGGGCAGGTTGTCCCGAAAGTCTGTGTTACTGAAGCTGCTGGAGCACTTGGTGCTGGCTCCTCATCACCTTTCTGGAGCTCCATCTGCTGGAACCAGCTCTCCCATTCCAGGGTGGCACTGCACCGGGATCTAAAGGGATTCACAGGTTTCCATTACTGTGCTACAAGGTGTTGAAAAGTATATATCAGGACATTGGCTAGTTTGTGGGAAAAGACTACTATTTTCTTACTGTAGGTCACATTTTACTTAAACTACTCCTTTAAAACCCCGATGGAGCTCCTAGACAGCGTTTTCACCGAGCTGAATTTGTGGCTTCTTTAGGTATCGTATGTTTTCCAAATAGATTGAGATTATCAACTCATAGTTGGAGGACAAAATGATCTAATGGACTGGTTGGAACTGAGAAGCAAATAGATTTTTGAATAGGGATGATGAAAAATGACCTCCCATTTTAGAGACTTCTAGCTGTTGTCTTCAACTTGATAATAACGCTTTCAGTCTTCTGTTGTGAAAAAGCAATTGTCAGAAGAAAGTCTCACTGTTAGGATGGTCATTCAGATATACTTGACTTAATGGCTGGAATTTCAGATGTTTATCAAACAGAATGCAGTAGTGAACTTGGATGTCATTTTACATTTCTTTCTGACTAAAATTGCCATCCTGAGCTGATGAAATCTTCTCACTGCATCTACATCAAAGTTTTTCATTTCGGCTGGTCCATGTTGCCTGTCAGAAAGCGAAAAAATGACAGAAAGATCAGACTAACTGAGAGTTCAACATCAGCCTCGCTTGTTTTGGTTTTCATTTGTTTTTTCTCCTCAAGTAGTTTGCTTAGTTGTTTTTCCACTCTGAAATTGAGAGAATAATAACTATTTTCTTCTTGAAGCCACTGTGCCAAAGAATAACTCTTCAAAATGGCTTTAGCAATGCTGACTGCCAAGACAACTTACTACTGGTACTTCTTTTTCTGTTCTTGAGTATCGATTCAGTGGGCAGATTCAAGAGAGCTATGAAGGTGTTTTGAAGTGCCATGCTTGAATTTTTATTTAATTGGAGAGAAAGTGGCATTGTTGTTGGTCAAGGTACTGTGAAGTATGCTTTGCAGATGACTTCTGAAGAATAAAGTCAGGTTGTTGGAAGCTCTCAGGGAAACATAATTTGAAATGTCATGTAAAGCAATGATTAAAGCAAAGCAATAATCCCCTATTTGTTCAAGTATTTTCTGTCATTCCTATATATTATTTTTATGGAGCCTAAGATACTGTTCAGCAGTGGAATGATAACAAAAACATGATTTTTTTTTTTAAGTTGCAGCAAAACATTTTACAGAGTAATTTATTTTGAAAATGCTTTGCATAGATTTAATGGAAAAAAACCCCAAACAAACCCAACCAAATGAAAAAAAAACAAACAAAGAAACATTTCAACTCACATGAAGTATTGCAGGAAAATGCTTTTTGGGCCAGAATGTGTATTTCATCCCTTTCGTGTTGGTCACCACACTGAAGTCTGAAAGAAGTGAAGTGTAAGTCAGCACAAACAAGTGCAAACCAGACCTCGCAAATGGCTGAAGAAAGATGCACAGGTAACTCTCTTGTTACCTACCAGTCAGCTTTTATCATTGCTAGGAAGTGCAGAATCCAGCCAAAAGGGGGAACTGCCTGGCATCCCTCCCTAAATTCCCACTGAGTCTGATTTCAGAAGTAATACACAGCTCTACCCTGACCTTGCAGTCCTCAGGAAAGCAGATCTCACAGATTTTGTCTGGCTTCTTACCATGAACGTGGCAGAGTGAGTTTGCATTTTGCTTCACCCTTTATTTGTTTGCTGGGTACCTAAATGTACTCAGTAGCATTACATGATAGTGGTCTAGTGCAGCTCTTGCTGATTTGTTTCTTTCTCATTAGTTTTAGTGTGATGAGAATTAGACCTTTAAAAATTGAGAGTAACTATGTCAGAAGTGCAGGTGGACAAAAGGCAGTAAAACTAAAAAGTCAGAGGACTTTGAGAAAAGAGCAAGTGGGCATTGTAAGGTTGTCTAAAAACCCCCAAAGGCGTGATATCAATCACATGTGACCTTCAAAGTGACAAAGATCGTAGATCATCTGAATTAAAAAGGAAGAGCTATTAAAGCTTGCTAAATATTACTGTGCTCGGTTCCATGATAAAAATTTACTCTTAATTGCAGTGATCCTGTTAATTTCTGTAATGCTGGATATATTTGTTTTATTTCACTGTTCATCCTGTGTGAGGTAACTTTTCCTTTGTGCATTCCAATAGATATCTGTGCAGTTTCAGGATACTGGGCCTTATTTTTGTAATATGCCAGACAGGACTGAGTGTCTTTATATGTATTTTCATTCTGTTTGATGCAGGCAGTTCTACTAACTGGGAGTGCTCACCCACAGTGGTGCATTTAGTCCTCTGAGAAGTCATGGCAGCACAACAAGGAAAGGGAAGGGTAGAAATGACACCAGCACATTTTATTTGTCTGAACAAATGTATCGTAATGAATTTATTGCATTGTTTGCCCATTCAAATACAGGATGAGAACTGTGAGCCTCATGCGAACTAGATCCTGCTTGGTCCAAGTTAAACATGGTGGGACCGAGGGCAGAACACAAGTCTGCCAGTTCCCTGATCTTTGTATTGCTCACTGAACTGCTTTGCCACATCCCTTTGATTTGTGAGCCTTTCCTGGAACAGAAGGGCCTTTTGAAAGACCTTTGACATTGCTGAGGCATCAATAACTCAGTGGTTTGAGGGCTGAATTAAACTCAAAAATAAATGGTGTCATACTCCATGTACAACTTGAAATACTATGATATCCTGAATTCCAGAATTGCATCACTGCTGTGTCTCTGTGCAGAACAGTTGGAGAACACGAATATTGAAACCTTTCCAGTTGCTTCGTTGTTGAAGTAATGGCATTTCTGCAGCACCAAAGAGTCTTAGACATGGGCCAGGAAAGTGTTCAAGAACACAGAAATATAAGTGCTGAGGTATTACCAGCTTGGCACATAGAACAGGAAGGGATATGGGAGAATTGATTTTCTTGCATTAACTTATTTGCTTGAATTATGAAGACATTTCTGTATTGTCTGAAAACTGAATAGTAACAAATTATTGTGAGAACTGCTTATTCGTTCTTTTCATCCAAGATTATTTCTGATCTCATGTGGGTTTGGAAATGCTTGCAGAAGAAAAGAATTCTCCCCAAGTGATGTGCTTTTTGTTTTCTTTGAGAGTAGAGATTTTTTTCAGGCTCACAACATTTGTAGTGCAGTGTTGCTCAAAGAAATCAAATGTTTAGAAAAGTGGTAGTGGATTTAGGAATGACCTGGCAAACTGGAAAAGGCTAAAGGAAGTAACCCCAGGTGTATCCTGGTATCTCCTAATGCCTCTGTGATTATCCAGCATTAGGAGAACAGAAAATAGTGTCATGGCAAGAATTTCTATATTCAGGGGTGATCTTTTTGAAAACAGGCAGTGGGAAGGACATCCTGGAGTCAGACACAGTACCATGGGATGTGAACTTCTGACCCTTTGCACAACAAAGGGCACGGGGAGGGACCCTTGGTGACACAGCAGGGGCTGAAGACCCCCAGACTTTTTCCTGTTTAGACTGTGAGGGGATAAAAGCCCATGGGTTCCTTTGTTCAGAGTCCCTCCTCAGAGGCACCAGCTCGAGCTGTTATTTTGTTATTGCACCAACATGAAATTATTTTTGGGATTGGCACATCTGAGACTCTGTTACGGGAAACCCGAGGTCGAGCCTGTCTCGTTGTGAGTGTGGGATGTGCAGCTGAGAAGGGGCTTTGGTCCCAGCTCAGGTGATGCTTGTGTGACTGCCAGTGGCTCCTGGATGGTCAGACAGGGAAGTTTCCTTAACAGTGAAATGGAGACCCTTGAAATGTGCTTTGGGAGGCTCCTCACGTCTGTGAATGGTTGAAGTGTTAGCACTGGTGCAGCTTTAATGGTGTTTGATTTGATTCTTTGTATTTTATTCTTCTGCTCCAAATGAAGTTACACATGCACACTACCTCAGCTGACTTATGCAGATAAGGTAGATTTGGCAGAGAAATGCATCTGTATTTTAAGATATGACTGATTTAACTTGCTTTTAGTGTTTCACAGTACTGAAGGAGCTCTTGAATTACTACTAAAAGCATTACTATAAAGGCACAAACCTCAGACTGATCTTTTTTTGTAAAGTTCTGATCATTACTGAGGTTGAGTATTTTAGCGTTTTGCACAGTGTAAGGTTCAAAATGCTTTTTTTATTGAAGAAATCTGTAAAACCCAATGACAAATCACAAAGCTTATGCACTGCAAAATCATAGTAAGAAACCAGTCAACATCACAATGGAATAAAATTATGCATAAATGTGATAACTCCCATGCTCAAAAATCATGTGTCCCTTTCCTTTTGACCATGGGAAACATAATTTTTTTTAAAGATGCTTTACTGTTCATTAATATTGCAGATTTTAATTTTGCTTATTTCTGCTTATAAATTTTGTTAGAAACTGCTGTCGGCATAGAAAGGATCTGGTGCTTAAGTAAAAGGGATATTGCCTGGGATATCCCTAGAAATTATGCTTCCAACTAGAGACAATGGGGATGCAGTGGAGTAAGGAGAGCAGCGCTTACTGTAACTCCCAGGATATGCTGTGGCTGTGATTTGTGAAGCAACCCCACTCATGGTCCCCGGGGCAGACAACAATGATTTTATAAACAACAAAACCACACGGACAACCATATGACTGTCCTTGCAAAACCTGCTGCCCAAAAGAAAAAGGGGAAAGAACCTTGTAGAACCAGCAGGGAAATGGTTTAAATGTGGAAATATTTCAGATCTGAGTTTTTCACATTTGTTTTCTTTAGTTAAAAGGAAATGTACATATATGTGGGGAAGGAGAGGCTGCATACTGGAGGATGTCTGAGCATATAATTGTTTCTAGAGAAGTGGTATTCAAATAAAAGCTTGCCAAATCAAGTCTTGAAGAACTTGGCAGAGACAGCCAGAGCCTTCACCGTACAGGGCTTTAAAGACTATTTGAAGAATACAGTATTAATTAGAAATTGTACAAACAGGTAGTGAGAATGATGAAAAATCTTTTCAGAGTAGCCCATGATCCTGCCATCGAAGCAGCCGGTTAATTTTAAGTTGTAACCAGTAGTTATTCCCAACCAGGGAAAGAAACCCCAGTTAGGTCTTTTGTCTCCTGCTGTGGCCCAGGTACACAGTGCTGTTAGGAACATGTAATGGAGTCATTAATTGGGCAGCCTGTGGATCTATTACAGTAATTTTTATACCAAATGCAGCACGGGCTTTTCCTGTACAGGATGCCATAAAACCAGCAAGAGATTTAATCGGGTATGTTAATGGATTCGGAGTATCTTCCTGGAATTGTCCTTTGCTCGTTTATCATTTTTGGGTCTTCCTTCAGCAGTGTATGTTTTCATTGTTGGTACTGCTTTGTGTAATCTAGCAAACAGATAATTTTTGACATTAGGTGCTAAATTTATGTAAGTAGATCATGGCATTTCAACTTGTACAGCCCAGCTCTCATAATGAGAGGAAGGACTGCTAATGCTGCTTGTAGTTACGTACAGGGCTGGTACAGCTGATGTGCCAGCAAAGCAGTTCAGGGGAATACACTCTTTCATTTTGGGCAAAATCAGCCAGATGAGCTCACTCCACTGATTAAATTGTTAGTGCCAACCGGCCTCATTTTCCATGGCACTAAAGAGAGATTGTTACAGAGAGCGTGTAAAGTCTCAGTTCCTCCCAAAGGTACAGGAACTAACAAAAAACAGCAGTTTAGCTGCTGGTTTGAAGCCTGTTGTGGAGAATCCTTGCTGGGAAGAAGCACTTGCTTCTCTATCTCGCCCGTGTGCTTCTCACATTTGCAGCAATTACTGCCTGAGCGCTGCCTGTCAGCTGCTCTCGTTTGACTCTCCGTTCTGGTTGGCGGCTTTCTGATGTGGGCCACTGCCACATGCGGTAATTCTTGTTGTTTCAGGTCTGTAATTACAGGGGTACTTGGCTTCTGCCTGGTCTGGACAGAAGGAAAGGTGGCTGGTGCTGCTGCTCGTTCCAGACAGGTCTGTAGATCAGAGATAGGCGGGCAGCCGCCAGCCCCTCCTGCGTTAGAGGTATCCAGCTGTAAATATATCCAGTGGCATACGAACCTGGTGTGCCACGGACTGGCTTCCAAATCGCTGATTTGTAGGATGTGGTCGGTGAATTAGCGATGCTCCTGTTCCCGTGGCAGTGTCCAATCGCAGAGTGTGGTGCCGCAGGCAGGCGCTGCCCTGCGCTCCCACCGGGACTGTCACTCGCAGCTGGCTCAGGAGCACCGAGTGCTGCTGATGTTCGAGCCTAAAAGCTGAGTGGGCTTACAATGACTATGTCAGAACACGCAGGAGACTCAGCAGAGAGGTGAGTAGCAGCACACAGCATTTTGCATTTGGCTTAGAGGCAGCTCTGATCCTGCCGTTGGAAGCAGGAGGGAATCTGCAGCCCACTGAAGCATGACTAATCAGTTTGCTAAAATGCTGAGCACCCTCGAGTTTAAAGTATTTCTGCCCTATGGTTAACAGTGACAAATGATGGTTTGTAGCATTTATGTGAGGTGTGTGTTTTGCCCAGGTCTTAAGCCCTCGACTTGGGAGCTACATCCTGTGGCAGGTTTCCTTGGAGTATGAGGGAAACGTGCAGCTTCTGTTTTTGCTGCTGCTGTGGGTAGCACTGTGTCATTAATTGTTATTCCAGAAAATATGCCAAGTAATTATTGTATCTTATTTCTTCTTTGAGCTTCAACAGTGGCTTTATTCTTTGTCATCTTTCTGTTTCAAAGGCATATTTTGAACAGGCTTATTTGTATTGAATGGGGTAATTCTCCTGCATGACAAGAAATGAACAAACAAAAAACCCAGGTAAAATGTTAGTAGTCTAAATATTTTAAAACAGGTGAAGATGTGCTTTATGTCATGTTAAATATGCTATTTGGTTCAGGGACACAGATTTAAAAACAGGAAGGTAGGAATTTTAATACAATAAGCAATAACTGACTAAGTTTTAATTATTAAGTAGGGCTCAGAATAGCTCAGAATAGGCAGACATGATGTTGCATTTTGTATGAGACGGATGCCAAGGCTTGGTTAATCAATGCTTGCAAAGCACTCAGAAAGTGTTTTGGGTGCAAAAGGATTTGCAGTGAATCTGAAGTTGTGATGACAAAGCCACTAGGAACAGCATCACGTGATGTTTCTCTCAAATTTACAGTCCTGGTTTTTATATATATATATATCATTATACTCTCTATTTCTTTGCAGTCATTATTCCTAAAACCAAAACCAAACCACTGCTGCAGTGGGCGGTTATTACTGATGTTATCTGCTTGTGCTGTGCTCCCCTGCCTTTTCCTTAAGATGTTATCAGGACTTTGCTTTCTGTTTTTCCTTTCAGCATTCTGTGTTGTGCCATTTTTAAGGAACTAACACAGTTTCTAAGTCACAAGATAGATCACATTAGTTAGAGCTGTTCAGAATCAGGAACGTGATGAGGATTTGTTTGTATTTTGTTGGAGGATGTTTTGTACATGCTTGTATGCAATATATTAGTGCAGAGTAGCTCTTTGATCATTAGATGCAGATGTTTCAACTGTCTTAACACTGGCTAAGTGACCTTAACTTCATTAGTGCAGGGCTTTATTCTTTCTTTTGTGGAATTTTTTTTTGTCCAGCAGTTCTGGTGGTGATGAACTTGGGCCAAACTAACTCAGCTGGTCTGTATTATCCTGTTGCCAGTAACTTAAAAACCAGCTGAGAACCCTTGTGACAGGTCAGGCTGACATCTGGATGTTCTAAAGGAGGAAAGTACAGCCAGAGTAAGTCACTGAGAGTCTTCTGACTTTGAGATACAGCAGCAGTTTTATTTCTTTGAGTGCAGTAGCACTTCTTAGGGACAGTGATGTTCCTGGGAGCATGCACAATGGGAAATTTTAACCCACCTCTGAGTTTGTAGTGGTCTGTTGCTCAGGCACCACCCTGAACATGAGCTGAATGAAGGCAGGTGTTCCAGTAGTAGTCAGTGTAATATTCTGATGAAGACTGACAATGTCTTGTCCTTAAAGTGATAACATGACCATGATGTCACCAGCTGGAGTCTGGCAGCCGTACAATCAGATGTGCGTTGTCACCCAGTGCTTCCGTGTTCCTGGTACCTGAGCTCATCAAATTGCTGTGCTCCCACATGGCAAATTCTCCACGTCCAGGTTCTTACATAAAGTATGTGCGGTTTGTCTTTTTTTTTTTTTTTAGAAAATGAAAGACTTCAGTTGCATTTCAAATGTTACTTGATGAAAGCATAGTTTAAAAAAAAATCCCCAAACCCAAATCCACAAACAAAACAGGAGTCACTTTCACTTTTTACAATCGCTAGAGATCAAATAGCAGGTTATGCAAGGGAATAAATCTGGAACTCAGGAAGAGGGGTTCAAATGTAGCAGTAACGCACTGGTAGAAGGAGAACAGATGTGCTGAGTTTATTATCTCTTCTGGCAGGTCATCTACATCAGACCTCAATGTGGCACTGCGTGAATGTATGGCAGCTCTGGATTTATTTCTTAACAACAAGTTCTCAGATGCTTTGGCTTCTCTACAAGCAAAGTAAGTTGATAAGATTTCCTAGTTTTTCTCTGTTTACTTTTCTTTGCTTCACCATCTCTCAGGAGATTTTGACCAGACAGCTGGTTTTCTGTTAGTGGTTGGTAAGTCTGTATAGTTTTCATTCAGAAGGGGGAGGTAAGTTAATGTGTTAAGTTTTGGGCAAGACAGATAAGCGCTTTGCACTTGTGTGAGTACATAACAAGGTTGATCAAAAAAATCTACTAAAATTATGGAATTGCTGTCCAAAGAAGTAATCCCTCAGCTGTAGTGTAGTATGAGATTCTTGCTCCTGGAAGAGTAAAAACTACCTTCTGTCACAAAGCTGTCACATTTTATTTTTGTCTCCTTTCCCGTATTTTTATGCAAACTGTGAGAATCTGAATAATTACAGTTTTGTGTCTAAATGAGAAACTGACCATGAATTGAAGGTTTGAGAAACATTAGGTATGAATTCTTTTTTTGTTGCTGTAACCACTTGCAGAAACTTTCTCACAGCTTATTTTGCAATTCGGTGTTGTGGTCATGCACTGTTTCCTAATTATGCTGCAGCTCAACATGTAATGAGTGGCCCAGCTGCAAGTAGTGAGGTCATTAAATAGTTCCTAAAAATTGTTGTCTTTACGGTGTCTGTGATCTGTCATACCCTGTCCTGAAGTTACCTGTGTTCTTGGCTTGTTGAAGTCTGGGGTTAATTTAAATTTCTCCCCCACCCATCCAATTTGCTCCATTTATTTTTGAGCCACCAGCAAATTGCATCATGCCTTCTTTTAGGACACTGGAATATGAAATGAGTAAAATTCATAGGTGATGCAGTAGTGTGTATTTGATATGCATCAGGGGTAACAACTCCTTTGCTGAGCGATTATCAGCCTCATTATTTGATGCCAGAATCTGTAGCTTGGCCATGTAAGTACACTCTGGGAAAGACATTAATGATAAATTGTAACATCAGCTGTATTAATAATGCTAGCTTTATTCACAGCAGTGTTGTTTAGTGTTTAGATATCATCAGAAGATATAATAAAAATGGTAAGAAGAACAACTGTGTTTTCATTAAATCCTGACAGCAGAGCCCCTGTGCCCATCTGGGAATGCTCACTCAGTGCTTAGCATAAAATCAGAGGATATTTTATTACGGCAGGTTTCCAAAACACTGTAAAAGCTAGTGAGGCTATGGGTTGTTTTTTTCTGTAAATCCTTTTTTCTTCTGTTGCATATGGTTTTCATTCAGCTCTTGTTGAGCTCTGCAGAGCATATTTCGTGAGCTGATACTCTGTTTTTGTACCTGACTGTATTCCACACTGCAAACCATTTTGAAACTAATTTTTCATGTTAGCCTGTTGTTATGAGGAGCCCCTTATTCCTGTTGCCTTTGGCAGTGAGGGAAATAGAGAGTTATGATCTTTGGGAGTGCAATGAAGCAACAGGATGCTGAATTTCCACACAGATGAAATCCATTATGAACACACTCCATCTCTTTAAGGAACAAGAAGAGTTGTGGAGTGGGCACATGTGGTAGTACTGAGTATTTTCTTTCAAAGCCACCAGTTCCTCGCTGTTCCCTTTTAGTGTGCTGAGATTTGAAATAAGTTTTCACAGTCCATAAACATACTATCACTGTTTAGAGAAATACTTTTCAGTTTTTACATGCTTGTGAAGAATTTCATGTCTTGAATTTTTGTGGCTTTAACGCTTCTGGTGTAGGAGATACTCTGCTCTGTATTACATTAATGCAGATTCACTAAATTACTCACATTTGGCTTGCGCAATAAGTGTATTTTCAACTAATTTGTACCATGTGAAACTGACAGCAGATTTGGCACAATGTGTGGGGCTTAAAATCAGAAGAGCTTTCCTAGCAGCTTAAAAATAAATATCTGAGGATGGTGACTTGTGTAGACTTATGTTGAGGTAAGGCTCTTTTTTCCTGGTAGAAAAGCAAATCCATCATAATGAAAAGCAAATCCATTATAAAGAAGAGATCTCATTTCATAGAAAAAATACATCTGGTGTTTTTGCTTCATGTCATGTAATTTTCTTGTTTCCTGAGCTACCTTTTAGCTTTAAGAGTCAGTTTTCATTATTATTAACAATCACTGTACGATAGTGAGTTCTGATTATCTTGTGCTTTCTGCAGTAAGTTTAATTAAATTTATCTTTTATATGGAATACTCACACTGCATCTAATAACTCTTAAGAAATTCCTAAAATTCAGTCACCAAGCGCAGCAGTGATATTCACTATGTAATGTGTTAACTGCAACATGTGTAATACTGAAACTGTCCAGTCACTGGCACAGGGAAAAAAAAAATCTCACCTTCCTTCTCAGCCCTGAGACATACAGTAAATCCATTAAATGCTGACTGGGTTTTAGCCCTTGTGTAATTGCAAACAGATGATAATAAATTAAGGGTTGATTCTGGTGGGATGTCTGCTTCCCTTCGTAAGACAAATGCTTAATGTTTTAATAATCATCCTGAAAGAAAGCACGGCATAATCACCTGATAGCTTGCTGATGCCAGATCCATTGGGAGAATGGTAAAGAAGAGAAATCCATGACAAAATTATCTGGACCACTGGATGAGCTGCACCACGGGTGTTGCTGCTTGCAATGTTAAAGGAATAATAAGACAATGATTCGTTCCAGGCAGCTGACTTTATTCTAAAAATAGACTCCAAAAAGCACTTGGTGTTGTTTGGTGGATTCTTAATTCTAGAATGACTGGGTTTTTAAAGCTTTCCCTGGGAACTGATCTCCCAAAGATCAGGTGTAGATGTCAAATGGAGAGTGGTGAAAGAATAGGGTGAAGCACACACAGATGGAGTGAAGCTCCAGACAGTGTTTGGATAAATGCTTTGCTCAAAGCTTGAGTTAGATATTTATGGTAAGGAATGTCATGGACAAGAGGAAGGTTGTTATTTCTAGGGGGTTTTATCTTTTTATACCTGAAGTCTGGAAAAACACAACTTTTATAGTCTTTGTAAATAAATTAATTGTTACCAAAACCTAACTAAATTGCTGGTTTCACCTCTTTGCTGGAAAAACTTAGTAGATTCTGAATTTTGGAAAATGGCTTCGATCAGAAAGGCTCAGGGGTTCTCTGGTGGAAGCACAGCTTTTTGGCTTGGGCCATCCTGGTGGCTTGTAGTAGCAAGGGAGATGGGATGGTGGCTGACTGGAGAGGTCTTTGCTGGTTGTTAACTTACTGCTGCTAAGGAGGCTTTGCAGGAAACAGGTTTTTATCCGAAAATGTCAGTCTATCAAATCGGAGCATTTCTGTGGAACCCTCTGCCACAGGTCTTAGTGGGTTGTTTGCACATTGCGTAGAACTTGGGATCAAAGATGAGGAAAGCCTTCAGGCCCCCTGTGTGACCACATTCTTCTGATGCAGGTTTGATTTGGGCATTGATCCCTCACTTTTGAGTCCTCCTGGATGAACAGACTGTTGACTGGTCTGTGGAGAGTCTTTCTCACTCTGCGCTGTTGGATTTGTTTTGATTGTTGGAAGCATCTTGATACTAAATCAACATATGGACTTGAACCTGAGTTTTCTGTAACTTAGTAATGCATGTCCCATCTGCTAGATTGCTATTAGAGGATCTACAGAAAAGGTTTTGGCACTGTGTTTTTCACAAAAGATTACTAGCCCTGGGTTAATTCTGAGGCCAAACCAAGCCAAGCTTTTTGATTTTCATACTTCAGCTGGAAAGCTGTGACTGTCCTCGCTTAAGCACTTGTTTTCAAGCAGGAATAAAAGTGTTCTCCAACAGCTCCAAGAAAGGGCAGTGCTGCAAGATGATAATGATTGCACCATAGCTGGAGAAGAGGCATGTGGCAGAACTCCATAAGTGCCTAAAGATATTACTTATAATCCTCTTATTCAGTCATGTGATACCAACTACTGGCATAAGTCATTAATCACAGTGTTAGTTGTATTCATGTCATACAGGCTTGTTAACTCCAACAATGTCCTGAGGAAATTGCTGCTGAGGAATCAAAAGAAGAAAAGTAGAAAGATACCAAGTTTCATTCTGTATCCATCCATATGAAACCCAGGCCTTAAAGCTCCTGGCAATACGCCAGGATGTAGCTGGCAGCTCTAATTGAATGGTTAATAGAAATAGCATAGATAAGTTGAATTTCTACCAGCATCCCCACCCCTGAAAAAAAAAGAGCAAATTTGAATGTTGCTAAATACCAGTTGGCTAATGATAGACATTAATTATTATCTCATTTAAATATTAGAAGCAAAATAGATGAAACCATTGATTAGAGAAGGGGTGGTTTGGTTTCAGAAACAAATTACTGGAGAGGGAAATCACTCTTTGCCACATGTATGTGAGAAGTACAAATTTTCCTTTTAGTGCAGTGAGTTCAATATTTATCTGCTTTGATTTTTGGAAGCAAATTTCTATAATTTTGTTGGAGTACTATTTCAGTCACTTCCCTGTGCTTTGATTTTGAGCCTCTGGAAGGGTTTTAGTTTAGTAAATACAAGATGAAGTGTGTTTTTCTGCTCCCAGTGAGGCTGATGAATAATCAAATGAACAGAAAGACTTCATCAGGCTGGCATTTTAGTGTGTTCATTTTTTTCTACTTTACATTATCAGTCTACTGAAAGAATCATGATCTACGAGGCCAAGAAAGAGCTGTCCTGGCTCCACTGGATTTTAAACTAATTTCTCTGTTATCTGTCTGTTCTTCTTAGCTTGCAAATGAGATGGATGGTAGCATAGTCTGGGGCTTATAGCACTTATGGCACCAGGCAATTTCCCAATACAGCTTTTCTGCTAGATTGGCTTAGATGGTGAGGGCAAGTAGGAATTAAGTACAGCCACAGAGCACAAACTGCAGTGAAGTTTAAAGATGTGCACTGCAAATTCCTTCAGTGCAGCCACCCTGCTCTGTGCCCTGTGTGTTGGAAAAAGTAGCCCTTTGTCATCAGTGTGAGGGCTGGGAAGGGAAGCAGCAGGCCCAAGTCACCACAGTGAGTTATTAGATCACTGATTCATGTAGGGTTGTCTGAAATTGTCTGTTAAATTTTCTTTCCGTTTGGTCTAGATGTTGAAACTTGGGGAGACAAGTGTATTTCTAGGGGGGAAATTAAGTTGTTTGAGGTGTCTTTAAAGTCTGGCTTTTCTCCTTAAAACACATAAGGCATAAGAGGAATTGAGGCAGAAGGTACCTCAGAAAGTCACATACCCAGGCAGGGCCATTTTGAATGTCCCCAAGGATACAGACTCTACAACTTTTCTGGATGATGTGTGCCAGTGCATGGTCACCCTGACAGCAAAAAAGTCTTTCCTGATGTTCAGACAGAGCCTCCTGTGCTTCAGGTTGTGCCCATTGCCTCTGATCCTGTCCCTGGGCACCACTGAAAAGAGTCTGGCTCTGTCCTCTTTGCTTCTTCCCCTCAGGTACTTCTATATATTATAGGAACCTCCTACAGAGCTTTCTCTTCTCCAGCCAGAACAGTTGCAGCTCTCTTGGCCTTTCCTCGTAGGACAGATGTTCCAGTCCCTTAATCATCCTCACCACCCTGTTCCTGAGTGTGTCCATGCACTGAGGAGCCCAGAACCGGGCACAGCACTGCAGGTGGGGCCTCACCAGTGTTGTGCAGAGGGGAAGGAAGGATTCCCTCTCTCGTCGTGCTGGCAGCAGCACTCTTCTTAATGCAGCCCTACCTTTGTCAAGGGCACATTGCTGGCAACCACTTTCTCCTTTGAAAGGAAAAGAAAATGAAGAAGTACCTGAAGTAAACACATTCAGAGCAGGTGTGCTGAGGGTGGAGATTTTGAAAGGATATCCTTGTTTGACTGCAAGTATTTTTGAATATTCCCTGCCATATGGAGCTATCTGATCTGTTCTAGAGTGTAAACAATTGAAATAGCAATTGTTGCTCCGTAACAGTATTTGTCTTAAGTTGTGCTATTTGTCAGGGGTGGATTAGCAAAGTCTACAGAGAGTTTCTGTGTCAGGAATTTATCTGAGCTTGCCCTTCCACATATTTCTCAAGTCATCCTTATTAGACCTCAGTGCCTGAAGATATTTTGATTCACTTGTAGAGGATTACACCAGACACAGGTGAGTGCTCTAAATGTGTGCAATATATAAACCCTCTTTCCTGTCAGAGAAAAGGTGTCAGCAATGGCTGCATGTAGGATTTAGCTGTTTTCCTTGCCAAAGTTTTTTACTTTCTGCCAAAGTGGCACCCTCTGAAACCCTACAGAATAATATTTAAGTTGAACGGTTTGGGGTGGAGGGTTGGCAGAAGGGGAGAGGAAGAAAAGCGGTACTTTTTGACATCAACTCTAATGCTTCTGGTGGGAAGATCTGTTTCAAGGAGATTCTATTTTGGCCATGGTTATAGTATTGTATTACTTATCTCCTTGAGCCTGTCCCAAATTAGAAGAATATCAGCTGGATTTTTGTCACATGTTGTAGTATTCATTAGATACTCAAAAAGACCCCCAAACCCATCATGATTCTATTGTCTCTGAATGGTGAACCATGTGGTTAATTCCCGTGCTTTATGTTTGTTAAATACCTATCCTCAGCTCAGAACTGATACATCTTAGCAGAGCATGTAGAGCTGTAGATGTGATTTCTTGTACAAATCTCAGTCTATTACTGTTTCTTGATTATTTTGCATGTCCTTTGTGTTTGATTTCTAGTTCATTTAGACCTTGTTCCCATGAGGTTGATACATTTCTGGAATTGGATTTGTATTTGCTTTTTAAAAGCAATAATACTCTCAAATCAGCTGTGCTTCACACCTTGTGTTTTCTTGCAGAACTAAAGACAGCATGTATCATGCCCTGACTTATGCCACCATACTGGAGATGCAGGCTATGATGACATTTGATCCTCAGGACATACTGAATGCAGGTAACACAATGAAGGAAGCTCAAGCCACTTGTCAAAGGTAAGAGTGGAGCAATTCAGTCAGTAAATAGTTCCTTCTTGGGAAAGTTTTGAAAGACTACTGGATAAGAAAGGAAATGTAATTTTTCAGAAATCATAGGAAAACTGAGGTTGGAAGGGACATCAGGAGGTCATCTAGTCCAGCCTCCTGCTCAGAGGAGGCTCACAGCACACAAATTAGGGTGTTCAGCAGTCTAGTCTTGAAAACTTCAGTTTACCGCAATATCTGATTTTTCTTGTTAATTAGATTTTTCCTACCTGTAGGCCTGGTTCTGCAGTATCTGGAAATTGTTTACAATGTCCAAACACTGCAAGAATGTTCCCATGGGTGATGGTTGTACTGCAGCTGTCTGAGTCAAGTGTGCTCCCACTTTTGCACCCACATTCACCCATACACACACAAAATAAAACATCCCCTTATCCCTCTCCTTCATCAAGACAGGTTTCTGTGCATGAAGGGTAAGAGACACATCCCAGGAGGACTGTGTTGACCAAATTCTCTGTGGACTGTGCTGAAGTTTTTGTGTGTGGTGAGATGACAGGGGGTTGGTGAGCACTGGAGGCATATTAGTGACTGTGTGGGTGGCCAGCTGAAAGACATCATTCTCTGTTGTTGATGCTTCTTATTCAGAATGACCAAACTGACTTTTTGCAGATTTAGGAAGAAATCGACTGTAGCTGATTCTATCAACAACCTTGTGCATAGGCAAAGCCTTGAACACTTCACTGAAGGTAACACTGTCTTTCACATGCATAATGTTTTCCTTTTTTATGTATGCATTTTGAATCATGTAGAGTTATTCACTCAATGTGTGCTTGCAAATTGTGTATCCACTGTCCAAATCACTGATCTGGCATTTGCTGGACCACATGCCAGAGTTTTGGCCGTTGCTGTGTAACCAATCCAAAATCACTGGTCTTGTTGCTTTCTGACTCAGCACTCCCAAAAATTGCTGGGTAAAGAAATATCTAGAAAGAAGTATTGGAATGCCTGTAAAGGTTCTAGATTCAGGAATTTGTAGAAAGCACCAGAAAAATTCCTGCAAAATTTCTGTAACTGTGTCATTTCTGTTTTGGGTTACATCAGTAGTCTGGAGCTGAAACACTACAGCAAATTTGGAAAATATTTTTCTCACTTTGAGCTCAGTGATCTTATTCCTGTATTAATGGGCTAAGTTTTTTTTAGTTACTCTTTGGCTGATTGATTTGTTTTCTTCTCTCTGTTTGACGTTAGAGGAAATCCATGCAGAAATTTGTTATGCTGAATGTTTACTTCAGAGAGCAGCACTCACATTCCTCCAGGTATGGATTCCTGCAAGGCTCTTGGGGGGAAAAATACCATACATGTTGCTTTTCCTAAATGGACTTGTAGTAGAAGACTATAGTTTGACCTAATGGGTCTTCCATCTGGATCAAGTCTGGATTTTATCTGGACTATCTGCTGATGAGATATTAGAATGTTTAGTTATCCCTCGTGATTATCACAAAATGCTTATCTCAACACACACAGTGCTGAGTGCCCTATGACACCCTTCCCCACTCCCTTTTGGATGTGTGAAAAGTAACTGCAGCAAGCACCAGTTTTCAAATATATGTGTCGGGATATAAGATTTTAAAAAAATAAAGGAAGATGAGATGGTCATTAAAGCTGTGCTGGAATACAAGCAAGGCTTTTGTTTGAGTCTGGCTGATGTTTGCTTTCCCAAGGCTGCTTTCTCACTGCTTTGTTCTTGAACAGCTATTATGGCCTGCATAGCTATTAGGCTCCACACATGCTTTCTCCTTAACAGTGCTTGCTGGCTGTCTAATAAAGGGGAGCTCTCCCTCTTCTTTGGATTTTATCTGTCTGTACTAATGAAGCTCGATTTGTTTGATGGAGCAACATTAGCAGTACTTGGGATCCAGCATGCCATTTAAATTGTTAGTCACAGTTGAAATTACTGATTTTTCTTCTTGGTTTGGCTGTACTTGCTGTATGAAAGTGGGCCTCTTCGTCTGTCAAGGGGATAGTAAAAGCCACAGTCAGAAAAAGGCTGTGGCTTCTTGGCTCAAGGGTGCTGATAGGAAATGGAATGCAGGTGGTGGTTTTATAGTGTTTGGGAGTTGCCAGGTGGGCTCTGATTTATCTTGCTTACGACAGTTTACGAACTGTGTAACCTTTTCCAGCCATCTGCTAAATCCCTCTGCTAGAAACTATTGCTTCATAGCAACACCCATAATCAGAGGAGCTTCTAGTAGTTTCTAGAGTACTGATGATGGACTTTGAAATGGCCAAGGTGTAGCTACCTGTTTCCATTTTCCTTTGGGATGAGCAGCCTGTAGCACTGGGGGCAGTTTGGGTGAGATCTGAAACTATGGAAGGCAGACTTTTGAGAGCTTCTCTGTTATGTCTGTAGGAAAGGAGCATTTTAAAGCAGTGTCTCTTGGTTTTAAGCACTATTTTCACAGGTATCTGTTTATGAAAATGTTTATAGACATATGAGAGATTTAAGAGTAAGAAAATAATTTCTTGTCCTCTTCTGCGAAGGTCTGATTGCTTCCTCTTCTGTTCTGCATTTAATTTTTCATGAACACATGAACTAGTTTTGAAAATTAAACAGGCACTTGGTTCCAACAGTTACTGAAGTGAGGTAGTTTTGATGCTTAGTAAAAATTACCAAATCCAGTTGAAAACGCATAGAACGTATTCTCAGCATTTTTCAAGGGCTGAAAAATTCTCACATTGGCCATCCCTGTTGCTGGTATCATTCTGAGTGTAAACATTTTAAAACCATCTTCCTTCCTTGTTCCACTTTCCATTCAAAGGAAAATACAACTGCACCTCTACACATGGCTGGGTGTGCTGCACTCCCCAATATGCTGTGCTTAGTTAGTACATCTAATTCATTCATCCAGTCCATGCTATGTTCTCCACAATACCCTCTTATGATTTTTCTGTGATGGTATCTTCTGTTAAAACACATGCAGACTCTTAAAGTAACAGCAGATATCAAAACATACCAGAATGACAGATTACATATAATAAGTGAGGCAAGAAACTGCCAGCAAAAAAGTATGAAATTAAAGAGTCTCTAACTAATGGTCCCCCAGATACTTTGCTGTAATTTCTCAGTTTGTTATAGCTTATCATGTAACATGTTATCTTACTAGTATGGATCTCATATATACATGAATATTCAAACCAGAAGGAGCATATCTTGCATAATTTTACTGACCCTGCTTCCCTCTTAGGATATGAGCCTGTGTCCTGTAGGCTCCCGAGGACAGGAGTTACTTGGGAACATTTCCTGGCTCAGCACCAGATACATCTTAACGATGCTCAAGGACAAATGAGAGCAAGCTATTCTTTGAAAGAGCCATACCTTAGGTGACATCTATTAGCTTAGTCCCTGTGTTCATTAAGGCAAACTCAGATGGTCCAAAGTTGACAAGGGCTAAACTGATCACAGAAAGCATTAAAATTAAGTGCCTGTGTCTGAACAGAGCAAAAAATATTTTAATATGGAAAGGAAATCCTAAATCCACGTGTTATGTCTTAGAGGCTTATATTGCCTGTGTCATGCTGGTTATATTCCAGGTGTGTATTCATCTTAAGAAGACAAAAGCCCTTTATAATGCTTACAAATTCATACTGCTAATGTGTTTCCATTCCAACAGGATGAGAATATGGTCAGCTTCATAAAAGGAGGCATCAAAGTCCGAAACAGTTACCAAACCTACAGGTGAGTCAGAGTGATGATGTGATTAAGTACACTCTCTCAGTAAAAACTGCTGCTGGTGAAATTATCCAATTCACAAATTCATTACTGTTGTATTTATTGAGTCTTTATTATGGGCCTCATGTCTGTAGATTTCCTCAGCCCACACAGATTCTTCCTTTGCATTACAAAGGACAAACATACAAAGGACATTAACATTATGGTTGATCTGGGTTGTAGAGACAGTGGACACTAACTCTGTTAGCTCCCAAGTTTTGCCTACTTCGAGTACTATATCCTTGAAATGATGTCCAAAAATAACTGTTCTAAATGATGTACTGTTCATTGTGTCTGCATAGCACAATTTGCAGGTCTTATAGGCATTAGGCATAATGAAATTTCCTTATAGCTCCAGCTGCAGCTTTTTGGAGCATTTAAAACCAGTAGCTGAAGCACAGTAAAAAGTGAATGCTCAACATGCATCATATTTTATTTATTTCAGAATTTTACGTTTTGATTCAGAGTAGGCACAAAATGTCTTATGTCCAGCAGATACAACCACATCAAGTCCAGGTTCTCCAGAAGTCCCCTGGAAGGGAGAGAGATGACAGTGTCCATTTTTGTGTGTGTTAAAGGTGGCTCTAAATGCAGGTCCCTTGTGAAGACTGCGCTTACAGGGAACAGTGCTGAGGTGGTTGGCAACAACCATCAATGGAAATATGACAGCCTGAACACAAATACATGCTTCCATTAGAACAGTGTTTTTCCTCTCCTAATAATTAACAAGATAAACTAAACCAGTCGTGTAAAAACCACATAGCTGTAGAAAGCTTGGAGGCAAATTGATTTCAAACTGAGCTGGATTACATGGGAAATAAAGGGACACTACGAAGCTGAGACCTATAGAAGTTAGAAAAATGAGTGAAAGTAATTTCTGATGCATCTGCCTATTTTAAAATATGTATTAGAATTGTCTTTTCCTATATAAAACAAAATATTCTTTTGAACATGCACTTAATCCAGGGATTAGTGAATTAGTGAAACTCAAGTCAAATTTGCTAATTTAAATTTAAGTCTTGTGCACTGCCCATCATCTCTTTTTGTAGCAGCAAAATTTGGTGATGCTCCCGACAGCCATCCTTGAAATATTTTCAGGCCAAAATTTGGTTGAATATTGACAGTATCTGCTTGACAGGATTTCCTCTCCAGGATTCCATGTTTTGTAATTGATAGTAATGTGACAGAAATGATTTGTTGATAAATCCACCAAAATGTTTTAGATATTGTTCACTTGAGTGAGAGGACAAATTGACCTTTTCATGAATTACTCCGTAGTTCAAGATAATTGGGTTACTTTCTTACTGAAGTGTAATTAATCATGTTATTTATTGACACTGTAACAGAATCTTTTGCATTTCCAGGGAGCTGGACAGTCTCATACAGTCCCCACATTATGTCAAAGGAGAGAACCATCTCCATTTTGAGGGAGGTGTAAAACTTGGAGTTGGAGCATTTAATCTGGTAGGTACCAGCAGGTCTCATCCTGAGCTGAAGTCCTGCTGCCTCCTGAAAATGGCCCTAACTTGAATACCTGAGAAGTTCCACTGGCATCATACTGATCATGTGGTTAAAATTAGGAGTGTGCTCTGACAGTACAGGATCCCAGTGTCTGGTCTGAGAACATCAGATAATAACACACTTTAGAAATAAAGAGATTGCTGCCCACAACGTGGGGTGAGGGCCAGGACAAGCCTTGCACAGGAGCACCAGTTGCCTGTCGAATTCCACTTACTGTTTGCCTGACACTTGGAGAACCACCAGGATCTAGGCTGTTAGCGGGGCATTTGGAAGGGTGGGGTACATGAATGAAGCTTGGGGTGCTGCTCCAGCCACTGCTGGCTGTTGTTGCTTGTGTTCTGGCCAAAAAGCAGAGGAGCAAATGGTGCAGGATGGTTCCTGGTGAGGCACGGACCCAGACATGGTGAGGGGTGACGTGGTTGTTCAGGGGATGGGCTGAAGAAAGTGCTTGAATCTTCCTCTTGCTTGCATTGCTTTGCAAGCACATACCCAAACATTAGATTTACTGCACAAAGAACAAATATGGACTGTTTGGTATGAACCCAGCATTTCTGAAACGTCCAAGAAGTACTGGAGTTACTAAGCGGGTGCTGTGTAAATATATTTCTGTATAGGGCATCCTGGAGACGCAGGGTGCCTATATTAAACAGATATTTCTACTTAAATTGTATGTAAAATACAGCAAGTGTGTTCATTTACCCTGAAAATTGTCATATAGAGACGTTTTTAGTAATTTTATTAAATATTTTTTGTGTTTGGAGAAATTGCAGGAGGCAGTGGGTAGCTGAAAGGCAGAAAGTCTGTTACTGCATAGCTCTTGCATTTTTCTCTGTAGACATTGTCCATGTTTCCTGCACGGATTCTGAGATTACTGGAGTTTGTTGGATTTTCTGGGAATAAGGTAAATGTGAACTAAATATTATTGGTACCTTCCCCTCACTCTTAAATTAAAAAATGGAGATGGGAGTTTCTCTCTTCTTCCTCGCATTAGCTTTAACCCTCTGGTATCACAAATGTGTGCTGTGGCACTGATGCTTTCCTGCAGCTCAGTTTTGCTTTGTATTTTTGTCTGAACTATTGCAATTCAAACGTTGTCATACTGTTGTTCAGTGATGAAACACTTGTGAAACATGATAAAGGCAATGGCTAACACAGGGATGTCAGCTTATTTAGGTTTTTAGTTACCTGTCCTTTGACATAGGCTTGTGCTCAGAAATCTGTAGCCAAAAGCGTATTCCTAGCCTATGGTATATTATATAGCTTGCTTGGTAGTTACTGTCATTATGGGGTCTGAATGTTCCTGACAGGTTCTTGCATGACAGGGGAAAAAAACCCTCTATTTCATTTCTGCTTTAATAGCAACTGGAAATTTGAGTGTGGCACCTACATTCTCCTATCTAAGGGAGTAAGTGCGTTTTTTCCTGTAGGGTGACCAGTCTGACCTACGTTGTCTGAGCAAGATGTTTAAGAAAAGAAGTTTAGCACCAGAAAACTCGCATGATGATGAGAAAGAGCTGTGCTACTGCTTTGCGGATTCGTTGTTTCAAAAGAATACTAAATTGATGAGAATGTCTTGGCCTTGATACCTTGTACTTGCCCTTGTCTCTCTACGAGCAGAACATGAGATTCCCTCAAAGCAGGGCTCCTGGGTTAAGAGAACATGATGCAGAATGTGATCCCTTTAACCTAAACCACTAGTCACATTTTTCATAGATGCTGGGTAAGGTGAATGTCTGATGCAAGCACAACAAAAGCCATGTAAACCAGTTAAGTTTTAACTCTTTTATAATGCTTTCTATTTACAAAACAAGTTTTAAGGTGAAAACTGCCTTTTTATCAGAGCTGAAGCCTTACATGGCAGGTGAATGACTGTCATCATCTTTTTATTGGTTTACTAGAAGGATCTTATATCTGAAAATAAAATGTCTTATTTAAAAGCAAGGAGCAGAGTGTGGATTACAATTTAGAAATTTCCAGGAGCTGACCAGGAGCTATTTCACAAACAGTAAAGGCAAAAATCAAATAGTTCTACCTGTCGGTTTCAACAACAGAGCATCTAAAGAAGACATTCTCTTAGAAATATAAAGGCAATTCATGTACCAGCAGAGTTCTGAGAATACTTTGGTGAACACTCATCTTACTATTGCAGATGGAAATTGTCCCTCTAATTGAGTTTCTTTTGGCCTTGGGATTTCTTGCATGGCTGTGATTTCTTGTGGGCTGATATTTGTGTTGATGAGTCAGCTCCTATTACAGTTCCTTAATAACTCACTGAAGCATGACCTAGATTACCATAAATTTGAGCAAAACCCTGCTGTTTGCACACCATACAAAGGAGTATTTTAAACATGCTGATCAAAGTTCATTGATGGCCATTGATTTTAACATCTTGAAAAAGTCTTTCTGCATTTAACATTTGTGAGTCAGGTGCCTAAAGCAAAATTGCAATTGCATGTGCCATCCTTTCCAGTGGTGGTTTTCCAAAGCTTTCAACAAGACAGTAGACAAAGAGTCTAGAAGGTGAAAGAAACAGTGACAGAGGAGGAGAGGAAAGTTTGTGTGTCATGTGCTGCACTTTACCCAGAAGAAAGGAGTTTTTCATACACCTGTGTTTGATGTTGCAGTCTTTTCCTTTAAATGCTCTCTCTGAGCATCAGGTTGTGCAGCAGAGTCATGGTTAGTGCCTTGAGCTGTTTACAGATTACCTGGGAGAGCTACAGTGCACTGCAGGACAGCTTGATTTTGGTGTGGGTCATGTGTTTATTAAAAGTGGATATAAAATTGCATTGTGTGATCTTCCACGATACCAACCTGCCTCAAAGCCAGCAGGTTTGCCCCTGGGGACTCTCCTTGTCTCAGTCATGCCGTGTGGAACAGCAAATGAGGACATGCCCAAAGCTCCATTACTTTCTAAGCCATTTGCAGGCTTTGTGGACATCATGATCAACTTAACAGCAGTCTGGAGTCTCAAAATAGTAGGTGGGATAAGATCAAGAAAATATAAAAAGTAGCCTGAAGCCGTGTTTGTTCCCTTCCAGTCCAAGATGTGCCAGCTGTGCCCTTTGCACTGTTTAAGCTCCTTTCCCTTTCATCATTAGTAAAAACATGGGCTTATTTGTGTTCAGTAGCACAGGCCCTGCATTTGGGCCGTGAAGTTCAGTGCAGTTTTGCCCAATTTTGTGAGAAGTGCCTTGTGGGTAGAGGTGTCAGTCAGACACTGTGCTGGAGAGCACAGCAGCCTCGCTGGGCAGTAGGTGGAGTGTGTGTACCATCCGCACTCGGGTGTTCAACCGTGACTAACCTGTGACGTGAGAGCAGGAGACTCCTTGCACTGTCTCCCTGGAAGCCTGAACCCTCCTCGCTGGCTCCTCTGCCAGGTCTCAGGCTAATATTTACTCTTGTTCTTATTTTATAGATAATTACAAATGCTGTGCTGCTGAGCTGTAGAACAGTTTGACATGAGCCTACCATATGTTAAGTGCAATTTGTCAGGGGGTCAGATGACAGCACGATTTCAGGAGAAGGCAGGAAAAGTGTCAGATAGAACCAATTTCTTTCAAATTATACTTTTTCTATGTGGGAGGACATTTTTCCCAAAGCAGCTGAGCTGAAGAATATTATTGATGTGTCAATTTCTAATAAATTGAATTCCAGTTTCTCATTAAGTATCTCTTTTGAATTGCGTTTTAGTCTCTTCAAATTTTAAATGAAGCTTAAATCTAATACTATGTCATGGAATACATTCAAGTGCCCTGTCTATCAGCTTATCTAGTCAGTTCTTTGTAAAACTGTTAGTAGTATCCATCCTCCTTGCTAAACCTGCAGCAGTGCATGGGACGTGGGCAATGACCTTGCTTTGCTTTCATTGTCAAGATCAATTAAAAGAATGGTTTAAAAATAACATCCAAGTGCTTTTACTTCAGGAAAGTTGATGGATTTTAGTCAATAACAGCTGAAATAAACACGAACCAGTCTCAGTGGTGTCTGATAATGATTTTGAGCATTGTCCTTGTTCATCCTGCAACTGCTGTAGGAATCCCCCCTGCTCACGTGGGGAGTCCTGAATGACAGAGCATTGGATGTCTTGGGACAAGAATGGAATCAGTGAGATACTGATATAATATAATGTAGTGACAGTCTTGGGAATTAGATTGTGGGATGTCATGAGGAACTTGCACGGAGCGCTGAGAGTTACCACACTGGATCATGTCTGTTTCTAGGAAGCATCATTGCTCCCTACTCTGTGTTCTACCTTATGTCCTTCAGAGTAGTTTACGTTTTGTGTGGAAATAAAACGAGGTGTGTTAGTGTCAATTTAGGGAAATTACAAAAATTTCATTCTGGAAAAATTATACACACTTATTGCCTTGATGTCTGTTTTATATTGTTGCAATATGCCCTGTAAAAGACTTTGTTTGGAAGCTCATTCCTGGTGTTCTGGGATTGTTTATATCAGTTGTGACATAGGTGTGGGAGATAGTTATGGGTTACTTATGGTTAGAAGGTGTGTCCTGACAATTAAATATAATGTACGTGCTGGTGCCAGTCCCTAAGTGAGTGCAGTTTGTTTGCAGAGTTACTCCTTAGGCTCAAGTAGCTGCTTGTGATTTGGTTCTCAGATCCTCAGTCTGATCCCAGTGAGCATTACATTGCCCAGCTCCTGGCACTCCCTTGGTTGATGGGGTTTGTTGGCTAATCCCTGTAGGCTGCCTGTGGAGAAAGGGTGGTATTTGAAAAGGTGATTCATGTGCCTGACCTGGGCTGCTGTGCCAAATTTTCCCTTGAAGGAGCACCTCTGAGTTGCCAGGCACACAGGGAGCCTCAAAGCCAGCTAGGGAGTGTGAAATGTAAAACATGATTCCCAGTGACACCCATCATGTTCCTATTTTCTGGGTATCCTGTTGTAAAAGAAGCAGTTTGCAAGAGATTTTTTTTTTTAGGAGAAGCAGCTTTGCTACAGTGTTTTCTACAAGCAAGTGTTGTAATACTAATAACAACTACTTCTAGATTTCTTTAATTAGACTGTGTTTACTGAATGTTATTACTTTAATATAGAAAGTTTGAGATATTCAGGAGGCAGAGTGAAAAGTAAACACTCTTTAATACTTCTGCTGGGCTAGATAGGCTTATGGACATTCCACAGAGTGAGCTAACTTGCTCAGTGAGCTTCTCATGCCTGTGTAACTACTCAGTTCAAGAATTTAGAATTAAGGGTGTCAGATTTGCAGCCCTCTTCTGATGAATGGGCAATATTCTTCATCCAGTTACTGCTATCCAGGATGCAGTCCCATGTAAGGTGGGTGTGGGTTCATTTCTTGTCCATGCAGATTATAACTTTGTGTTTGGCTGTATAAAATAGTATATAAAATATACTTTTGAGACTAAAATATAATTGAGATTGACTTGACAAAGGGTTATATTATTTTATGTGACAAAGTCTGTTTGAACCATTCTTAGTGCTGTTCACATTCATTTTATGTATATTTTTATATTGTATGGACGATACCAAATGCTGTAGGGCCTAGTGTCAGTAAGGGCTCAGTGAAATACCAAGCCTGAAGATTTTTCACTTCAAAAAATGTACTTTGGAAATATACTTTGGAAATTTTTTTTGCCAAAATTCATTCCACAGGATGTTTTGTCTTATTTCTGCCTTGAAGTGCTACTTTTTAAAAAATCCAAATATTTGTGGATTTCATCTGGATGGTTTGAAGAAGCTGAATACATCATATTTTGTTACTTATTTGTATCAATCAATCTTTTGCTCTCAGCAGAAAATGAAGCTGGTTTTATTTTGCTAAGTACCTGATTTCCATTACGTCACTGATTTTCAGTAATGATTTTACTATCTTTTAATTTCTACTGTAGTGACACGCAAGTCAGTATTTTCATTATTTTGTCCAAACTAGATGTTATAATAATTGGTCTGCAAATATGAGCAATATTTTTCCTTGTAGCAGTAATTAATATAATACATTGAGTTTTAAAAATAAAAACAAAGAAAAGCAAAATCACAACCCTCCCCTGTATTTATGTGAAAACAATTAACTGCACTAGTTAAGTGAAAGATAGACATCTGAGGAAAATGAGAATATGATTACAGACTTCGGTGTTTACACAGTAAGCAATAAAGGCATGGTGGTGTAACACCCCTCAGTCAACATGGACACACAGAATATGCAAATCTGTGTTGGGATCATGCTCTGAGGGCTCTCCATGATACCTTTCCTGGTGCCTCTGACAGACATCCCTCAGGGTTCCTATTTATAGTGTAGCTGGTTTGAAAGGGTGTCCTTGTAGTCACATACATTGTGTTCCAGTGACTTTCCAGTGCAGTGGTGGAGTAACTTTTAAACAGATTTTGCCCCAGCACGCAGTGAATGTCTTACTGTGCATATTTACAAGTAGGCAGACCTCTTGTTTGATACATTTGCATATTTCTATTCTTGCTGTTGATATCATGGAACTAGTCCTAGAATGGGCTGATAAATGCTCTTGCCTCAGGAACTTGAATCCTTGAAGTTTGTTATCCATCATGCTGTCATTGAATATGAACACAGTGTTACACTTGATTGCTTTAGTTCTTCCCAAAGGGAACAGAAATACTCTTCTTTTCATTGTGTTTTTCTGCTGGTGGTAGTGGGCCAACATCATTGCAAAGCTCCTTTTCTTCTTGGCATACTTTAAAATGTCTTTTTGCCCTGACATCTTTTGCTCTGCTCGTTGTAGGTTTTATTTTCTTGATGCCTTTAACTCTTCTGTGCAGTGAACCACAGCAAACAAGAATACACTGTACAATGGTGATGTGTGGGTTTTGTCTTGCTTTTCAAAACCCTATGTTTTATTTCTGGAATGCTGTTTAGCAGCACTTGGATTGTGGTGATAAGTTGTCTCTTGTTTTCTTATGTTAACCATGTAATACATCCCAGTTTGCTGCTCTGTCACCACGTGTTTTCCAGGCTAAGCAGCAACTCCATGAAAAACTATTAGATAAATCAATATATGTATTTTTATCTTTGATTGCTGTGTAAGCAGTCAGTGCCTTTTGGGGAATTTGTGTGCCTTTTGGGAAATTTGGTGAGTGAGCAATCTGTAACTCACACTGCAGAAGTTAAGCCAGCAAAACACAGCCCTGGTTCTTTCCCAGCACCTCGAACCCCTCCCTCTGTTTGCACAGGAGCATGGTCTGCTGCAGCTTCAAGAAGGAGCATCATCATACAGCTTTAGGTCGGTGCTGTGTACCATGCTGTTGCTTTGCTATCATACTTTCATGACCTTTGTGTTAGGTAAGATTGTTTATAATAACTCTTGGATTTGGTTAGTTCTTGTGGGACACAAAGGGGAAAAAGATGATTCCATCACCTGTTTGTTGGTGAATTGTTTGTAACCAGGTTAAATGTAACTTGTTTGTAGGTTGTTTTACAGTAGTGATCATAACTGAAGAGTGTGTTTTAGTATTCAAGATGAAGGTTTGTTTAACACATAAGAAGGGAGATGATGGGGGTGGCAAAGAAAGTTGTGAGAACTAAATCTGTTTTAGCCAGGTGCATTACTGGGGAAGTTAAAATAAAGGCTGTAAGTGATAAATGCTTTGTTGAGGTTGGACTTCTTTGGGGAAGTGACAGCTTCCAGCTAACACTTACTTCTGTGTTATCCCCTGCTAAATCATTCTACAAAATCTGTTTGTGCCTGAGTTTTCAAGTCAAGAAGCACAATGTTGTCAGGGCTTCCTGCTGCTGCCTTAGTGCAGCACCAACCTGTATTTATGCCTTACTTAGTGGAGAGAGGAGCCAACATATTGGCCAATTGAGGATGGATAATTAGTACCTTGCTTTCCTGTTCTTTTTTCTTTTTCTCCTTGTTTTCTAACTATTTTTATCACTTGCATTTTTACACAATCTAGGGACAGGAAAAGGAAATGTTGAGGAGGCAGAAAGACTACTTAAGCCTTACTTGACGCGCTATCCAAAGGTAAAATGAATCATAACTCATTTGGTGTGATCATTAATGTTTTCTTGCCAAAAAACAAAGATCTAGACTGTGTAGTCAGATTGAAAACTGTTATAGAATACTTGTATTTTTATTATTATTTATTACAGGGAGCCATATTCCTGTTTTTTGCAGGCAGGATAGAAACACTAAAGGGTAATATTGATGCGGTAAGTAATCTTTCTGCTCTTGAGAAAGTGAATTTCAAAAGCTTTGGAAAAATTCCTCCAGGAATGATATTTCCTTTTTGGCTAATGTTTCCTCTGGATTTGGCCTATATGTAATTTGTAGTTTATCGAATTACAAATAGGAATTTTGTAAACTATTTTGACTAACTTGTTTCTCCATCTCATTTTGCTACCCCTCTCAATTTCTGGTGATAATCTAGTCCACCAGTATTAATGACACAGTTTTCTCATTATTTTTCCTATCCTAAAGCAAATTGTGTCTTTAATGAGAACCAGTGATAATCCTTTGCCCTCAGTGTGAGTAGAGAGTCATAAAAGACTTGAAAAATTATTAAGAATGCATGTCCAAAATACTCTGAGACAGAGCATCAGCTGGTGTGCAGGGCAGTATCTCCCTTGAAATCTGTGGAAGTGCAGCAATAAATGTCAGCTGAGCATCTATTCTCTGCCTTCAGTTTCCTAATTTCCCTAGACACATTCATTTTGATTGTGCTTAGAACATAACTTTCAGGAATGGGGAGCTCTGTGGCAGGGTAAAATTGCTAACACCAGGGTGACTGTGTAGCCAAGAACCTCTTGGGCGAAGCCAACAGATGCGATTTTGGGAAACACTGGGCTGTCAATAATTTGGAAGTTGCAGGGGCCGTGCAGGCAGATCCTGGAGGGCCCGGTGTGACAGCACTGCTGTCTGTGCATTTACACGTGACTAAGGCAGTGTTTGGAAATCTCTGTGTGCAGGCAGTCAATAGGTACGAGGAGTGCTGCGAAGCTCAGCAGTACTGGAAGCAGTTCCATCACATGTGCTACTGGGAGCTGATGTGGTGCTTCACCTACAAGCGCCAGTGGAAGATGGCCTTTTTCTACGCAGACCTGCTGAGCAAAGAAAACACTTGGTCAAAGGTAAGTTCAGGAGGACAGGAGGCCCTGTAGTATCTATTAACTTTCAATCAAATTGAGTTGACTTTTTGTAGCTTTGAAGGTACAGCCTATAAGGGAGTGTAAACCTGGCCTGGTGTGGCTGCTACAGAACAATGTGAATAGCAAGCATTCAAATCTGAATCTTGATGGGCAAGCAGAAATCTTTTGGGCCTAACTGGTAGATGAAGGGCAGCTTGTTAAAGATGCTGTGTATTGACTGGTTGTGTCATCAAATGTTGCAATTAATGGCACAAGTTGCCATTTCTTTCATTATGCTATGGCTGAAAGCTCTTCTGGTGATGAGTGAGGCTAGCTACAGTGGTGCCTCCAGGGTAAAAAAATAAAATTAGAAGTGGAGCCCATCCCTGTGCATCTGGAAGGGAGAAGCTCTTCAATCCAGAACCCTGGTAGCTTTCCTCCCTTTGTCTTCTCCTTTTGCCTTTTTAAAAATGAGGGTTATGTTTCCCCTATTCTGGTCAGTGGGAATTTCCCTGATCTGACTTGAGCTCTCAGATGTGATGGGCAGTGGCTTAGCAACTTCATTCACCGTTTCCCTCGGGGTCCATGAACTTGTGCATCTTCAGGTTCATTAGACGGTCTTGAACCCAAACTTCTCCTGCACGGGGCAGTTCAGCTCACATTCTCTGCCTTTGGCTTCTGTGACTTGGACAGGGAGGCTAGGGCACTCGATGGTGAAGACTGAGGAAAAAAGTCAGGAGTGCCTCAGCCTTCTCCAGATCCTGGGTAACCCCGTCTCCCGTTTTCTTCCAGAGAGGGCCCACATTTTCTCTCTTTATCTTAGGTTTTCTAGCATGTGTTCCTAAGAGTATTAAAAACTTACTTCACGCAAGCATGAGATTTGTTCTTGGAATTTGGACACAAACTGTAAGATGATACATACTAAACAAAGACATACATGATTTTAAAACAATATTCTATACTCACTTTCTAAAATACTTATCTCTTAGTTAAATTTTTGTAAGACTGTGAGCAAAAGCAGAAACTTCTTCCCTCTATGTTGCTGTTTTGTGCTTTATATGAATAAAGGTCGTGCTGCAGATTGATTTTTCTGTATAGATATTCTTCATTGCATTTGCAGGCTACTTACATTTACATGAAAGCTGCTTATCTCAGTATGTTTGGACCAGATGACTGCAGTCCTTTTGGAGACAATGAAGCTGAATTATTTAGGTAAAATTTGCAAACTCAGAGTTACAACAGTTTACTGTCTTTTTGTGTCACAGTGTTGGGGGAAGAGAGACAAAATTTTTCATTGTGCAGATTCAAAGGTGTGTGCAAATAGGATTGGATTGGTAAGAAATTGCAGAGTTAAACATCCTGTAGGCTAAAGTGGACCCAGAGTTCAGACAGCAGATTTCTCCTGGCAGTACAGTGGCTGCTGCTGTTCTATGTAATACATTCTTTCTCAGTTCCTTCCTTTAATCAAAATGGAATGTAAGATGTTAAAGCCTTCAATGCATTGTGCTGCAAGATGTGTTCTTCCTTAGTGAGAAAATCAGCACAACTTGATTCTCTGGTTCTGAATCTCAGAGAAGTAAGAAATAGTTAAATGTGCAAGTGAATCTATGCATTATAAATTATAAAAAAGTGAGGTAACCTCACTGTGTTAATGTAATGTTTAAGCTTGCTGGGGCAAAGAAAATTTTGTTACTTTAGAGTTTACAGTTTTTATACAAAATCTAATTTTTTTTATGTGATTACATTATACTTTTCAAGTTTTCTCTGTCTTTTGTAATCATTTTAAACAGATTTCACTGAATTTGGAATCCATTATGAAGTGAATAGTTTTAGTCTTTGGGAGAATGGGAAGACAAAAGCTAGTTTGCCTCTTTCTTAGTCTGTGAAGAGAGATGAGCCCTTTATGAGGCAGGTGCATCATCTAATTTAATCTTTCAGTGGGGAAGAGTCCCTCTCCTCCTGCTTGATTAAAGAGGAAGCCTAGAGATAAACGTGCCCTGCATAAAGACAGCTTTTGTGAGTATGTATGGCTCAGCTTCCCCGAGGTAGCAATAGCCCAGTGTGTAACAGCTTTTTTAAGTTCTCCTTGTTGGTTGTTTTTTTTTTTTTAGTTTTAATGTCTTCATCCCAGAGGTTCACAGGGGTAAAATTCTTTATGTTGTCCTTTAAACTTTCAGGATTGTTCCCAGTCTGAAACTGAAAATTGCGGGGAAATCTCTGCCCACAGAAAAGTTTGCAATTCGGAAAGCACGACGGTACCTTTCTTCAAACCCCGTTCCTTTGCCTGTCCCACCTTTGGTAAGCTAGAAATATCCACACACACCCCCTTTTCAACACTTTTGTAATTTAGAGAAATAAACCCGAGATAACTGGAATAAAACATCTTTCCATGTTTCTAAGGTAAAACCTCTGCAGGAGACTGGAATGTTCCCAAAGCAAAGCCAAATGAATGCGAGGAATGCTGTAAAACTGGGGCATGCACCAGCCACAGGGAACTCAGCCAGTTGTTTGTGACACGTAAATGTGTTGCATGTGTAACTCATTATTCCAGCTATAGAGTAGCGTGCTCCCAACAGCTTTCTTTTGGTTCCCTTTGGAGGAACTTTGCCCTGGGTCTCTTCTGTCGTGTCACTTGCTAACAGAGGACTTTAAGGTACAAGGAGGGGTGGTGTCAAGGAAACAATGGAAGGATTGGGGACTGCATGTAAGGAGCTGTTTAATGTGCCCCTGAGTGTTTGCAGTTTGGTGCTCTCCAGAGCAGCTCATGGGTGCTGGGATGAAACAGCTGACTCCTTTGGCCCCTCCAGAAAACCATTGCAACTGTTGGGGTTTTGTGTTTAATTTTTTTTCCCCTAGAATGCTGGCCTGTTCCCTGTGGCCAGCTGCATGAGGCACCCATTTGTGGTGCTCTTACAAAAATCTGTCTACAAAGAACACGTGAAAAAGAACATAAAAGGGTTTTGAGTCCAGGGGTTTGCCGAGTGCAGTGGTGTTAACACTTGCAGCGCTTTGAGCTGTTGTGTTTTTAAGAAAGAGATGGATAACTAGTAAATACCCTTTAAGAAAATGCCAGAACAAGGAGAGCCCGATGGAGACCACTCCCCGGCCCACCAGGCGTATGTGACACTGGGCCTCTTGAAGAAATAGTTGTTACAGCAGAGCGTGGGTATTCACCAGGGGCCACGTTCCACTAATAAGACTGAAGTGAGAAAAAAATTAGGTTACTTTTGATGTGCCTTTCAGGTTTCAGAGAGGAAGGAGTGTACACACCTGGGGTTTGGCTGGGCTATTCTAATGGGATTTTGATAGAGCAGGTTTCTGTACCAGGAGCTCTCCAGCCGGGCACCGCGTCCTTGGCTGCTGTGCAGTTGCGTTTCCAAGGCAGCAGATGCCGCAGCTGAACAGATAAAAGCACTTTATGGATGTGGAATTGGGGACAGAATCTCATCTCCAGGATTTTTCTTTTCATTATCAGGAGACTTGCTGGAAAGAGTGAGTCCTCAAGCAAGTCTTAGCTCAGAGATTTAGCCTTGAATAAATGTGGTTTGAATACTTCTGTTTGAAAACCATGTTAATGAATCTGCACTAGGTACAGTAAGCTCAGCACAGGTTTTCCAATCAACAGAGACCAGATGGTGAAAGCAACAGTGACTGGGCTTAACATGCTGTTTCAGCTATTCTAGCCTGACAGCTTTTCGTGCCCTAGTTCCACAATTCGGTTATTCTATATAAAAATTTTATCCAAGTGCTTTAAATTATCACACGCAGACAAGGTCACGTAAATAAATGGAATAAATACATCAGATGCTGATCTCTTCTCTCTGGTGACCAGTGACAGGACCTGAGGGAATGACACGAAGCTGTGTCAGGGAAGGTTTAGGCTGGGTATTAGGTAAAGGTTCTTCACCTAGAGAATGGTTGGACACTGAACAGGCTCCCCAGGGAATGGTCACAGCACCAGCCTGGCAGAGCTCAAGAAGTGTTTAGACAACATTTTCAGGCACAGGGTGGGATTCTTGGGGTGCTCTTGGGCAGGACCAGGAGCTGGATTCAATGGTCCTGGTGGGTCCCTTCCAACTCAGGATATTCTGTGATTTTATGATTAAATAACATGTCATGAAGACCAGTTGTAGGTCTATATAATATTTCCATCTTTCACTTTGTGATTGGTGGTAGCAATGGGCACATTTGGTCATATACTCTAAGAACCCCAATAGCAAATAGGAATTCAGCCAATAGTTTTAATGAAATTTGCTCTAAGGACAGTTGAATAATGAAGAAGTTACTTTCTTTGGGAGCACCAAGCAAACCTGAGGAATGTAAGAAGTTTACAGCTCAGATTTAAAATTCTGTTGGCTTGTTTGAAACTTGGCTTAAAGGTTAGAGGGTTTGGTTTTCTTTTTCGTTTGTTTTGCTGTCCTGAGATTTCATACTTTTTCTTTGGAGGCAGTACATTGCAGTTTTTATGGGTATTACTGCCTTGGCTGGGATAGAACTGAAAAACAAGGGGAGCCCTTAATGAAGAGACAATTAGCCATGTGCCATCAATGTTTTAAGTCTGTTTTGTTGGTGCTTGGCTTCTTTTGTAAGATTGTGTTTGCATTCTGTTCAAGCAATCTCCTTTGCATTGTGTGCAGTAAGTGGCTCTTGAGGTGTCTTCCAGGGCTAATTTGTTCTGAAAATCAGTGTAACAAGTTTTCAGTTGCAATGAAAATACATTTTGACAAACTGACTTTATTTAAGGAACCTGTTACTTTTTCATCATGCAGAGATAAACTGAATTATTTGACAACTACATTTATCTAGTGCTGTAATTAATGATGCTGTCATTTCTCCCTGACCCCAGGAAATGATGTATATCTGGAATGGCTATGCTGTAATTGGAAAATGTCCCAACTTAACAGAAGGCATGTTAGAGACTTTAAATGAAGCAGAAGAAGCATTGGCAAGAAGTTCAGGTAACCAGTGGTAGAGTTTAAGCAGTTATTTTACAGTGCAATAGCTAAAGATATTATCTGTGAATAGAGAGACACTCATTACTAAAGTTAATTGGATCACAGGAGGAACATAGATAAGGAAACCATAAATGGTTTATGCAGATAGGAATATTTTTTATTTTTAATATAGCAGTAACTTAAAATAATAGCAAGTGATTTTCCATCCACAGATGTGTGTTAGGAATGGTTTATGACATGTGTTAAAGGACTGCTTGTTTTGCTAGATCAAAATTAGCATAGGCGTTGACTTGATTGCTTGGGTCCTGAAGGTGTGTTAACCTCAGATATTTCAATTTTGAAGGATAAAAACGAGAGGAGTTGGTTTTCTGTTTTAAAAGTGCTGTCAGTTTATGATGTGACCTTTTGGCTGCCTGGTGTCACCAGTGTGCTGCAGAGATCCAGGACACCAGGGATGGCCTTCCTGTCAATGAGCGCAGTATAGGATTGAACTGAAACAGGCTCTGCTACCACATTTTCTCTCTGTCTCTTAATTAGCTATCCATGAGAAAATTGAATTGGTGTTTATTTCATGTCAGTCTTTCTCGGTTCCTGTGAGAGTGCAAGCAGTCTGCACAGCTTTTCTCACAAAGTTTTTCCTTGACCAATATTTGATCTCATTACTTTTATATACAACCTTCCCGCGAAAGGATCAAGCTCCTGTTGACAAAGGAAAATAGGCTAAAACACTGCATTGCAGTCTTTTGTATGGCCTTGGACTTCTGTGCAGTGAGTTACACAAGATTTGAAAGGGTTGCCTGAAAGACTGGCTAAAATGATCTATTTTTAATTAATTGGAAAAGAGAATGGGAAAATATTTTCAGTGAAGGTGACATCTTAGAAAAAGGCCTTTGACCATTTCACCTTCTTTGTCACCAATTTTGTTTCATCATCTTAAATAAATGAAGTATTTCCCTGTTCCCTTTTTCATTAGTTGGCAAATTGTGGATAAGGCTGCATTTTTCAGGGATTTGTAGCAGAATCATGTTTCTAGAACACTGTGAGGACATGTAATTGAGAAGTAGGACGTATTTTAAACATGCCAACAATTTAAAGTGTTGCCTGTTCCAAATATTGACTTGCTGTTTTCAGGCATATTTAATAAACTGGAAATGAGCAACCAAGCTGAAGATTTTGCTTGTAAACTTTTAAGAGTAAGCTGCCCGTATGGATTGGCTATGAAAAACCCAGAATTTTCTTTGAAATGTATTATGCAGAAATTTTCTGTTGAAGAAAGAGTGTTGATAGTAAGGACTTCGAACTAGGTGAGGCTGGTAAGACTCTGAGGACTCAGAAGTATAAACTCCAAAGAAGAAATGGTAAGATGTGAGGTACAGGTAGCAGTTTTACATATTTTTATTTAGCCAAATGAAGGTAGAGAATTGACAAAACTCTTGCCCGTGAATAGGCCATGAGAGTACAAGTCGGGAAGCAGAAGAGCTGTACAGGGCAGTAAAGGCAAAGGGTTGAGAGATTGTAAGTTGCACTTCAGTATTTACAAAATGGACCCCTTAAATTAGTTTTTAGGTGTCAGAGCAGTAAGATTGTAGAATAGCTTTTCAGTGGGAGTAGGGAGGGAAAGAACAGCCTAACAATTTTTGGACAAAGTTTGATCAATTTATGTAAATGTTGATGTGTGTTTGTCTCTGCATTAAATTAAATTCACCAACTAGTTATTTTCTGTGTTTCAGTGGACGGACTGTGCTCACACTTACCTTTGAAAAGTTTCCCTCCAGGTAGGAAAGTCTGTTCTGTTCTAGAGTTTTCTAAAATGTGCCATTTACTTCCTCCTGCAGCTACAGAGCTACTGGCAGATGACCGGTGCGTGATAAAGCTGTTAAAGGGATTGTGCCTCAAGCATTTGGGCAAGATCTCAGAAGCAGAAGATCATTTTAATTACATCTATTTAAAGTAAGTTTTCATACCTGACATGTAGGAGAGCTCTTGAGTTTAAGGTAAGAGGAGATGCAGCCATATGAATAGAATGGAGAGGACTGCAGTGTCTTTAGTATTTCCTTCAAGGTATTTCAATTTTAATTTCCAGTGTTGCTAGCCATGCGTTGAAGAATTTCAAATCTACAATTTTTATTGAGGTATTTTCTCCTTTTGGGGGGACTGTAGGTGCACAAAATTTTTCAGATACCACTTACCTTTCTTTGCCCTCTTCCCAGTCACAAAGAAGGTATACCCAAAAAGCCAAATGCACTGTGCAGAGACAGGTGGGAGCATGGTTGCACTGGGAACTTCTGCACATCATGTGGTGAATGGCACCTCTTTTTGTCAGCTCACGTGGATAGAGCTCATGATACTGTCATCTTTTCTAACACTTCCCTGATAATAAAGGCATTATTTTCTAATCCTGAGATTATACATACTGTGTAGGATGCTTATGCAAAATACACATTTAATAACCCAGAAGGGAGCTTCGGGTAGAGAACATGACAAGTGTCGCAATAGAGATTGATTGCTCCTTCTGATTTTAGCTAATCTCCCAGTTATATGTGTTTCGATCTGTTAAATGAGGGAAACAATGTATCATTTCAAGGTCTCTAGGCTATTTCTTTTCCAATGCAGTGAGAAGAAGATAAAATACGACCATTATCTAATTCCAAATGCCTTGCTGGAGCTGGCAATACTGTATCTGGACCAGGATAGAAGAGAAGAAGCAATAAAACTTCTGGAAAAAGCAAAGTAAGTGAAAAGCCTGTGTTGGTGTCTGATGGATCCAGTTTGGTGGTTTACTGGTTAGCAGGAAGCAGAATAATCTCATTAATATCATGGAAACTCATTTCAGTTTTCCAATGGGAGCCTGCATGCCTTAGTTTTGGTTTGGACCTTTCCATTTGTAGGTGTTACATTTGTTCAGTCTGGGACTTGCAAAAAGAGCCAAAAAAAATTAAATATCTTAATGGGAATATCAAAGGCTTCCATAAGAAATAATCTATGTGTAACAAAATGTAATAATCTTTGTAGTCCATTTGCTGATTCATATAAAAGATGTATTAAATTAAATCAAAGCTCTATGTTATGGCTAAAATAGCATTACTTAAATTGATGGCCAGCAGTGCCTGTTTCTTTCCTTGATGAAATGCATTTAAGATAATACTTCAGGTTACACTTGGTATCTTTGATCTGCATCAAGGCAACTAAAACACCTGCTTTTACTGTTTTGTGTGATTGATTTTTCTAGCAAAATAGGTTTATCAGGAAGCTGGGCTTGATCATGTGTGTTCTTTATTACAAAATTAAGAAATGCGGGGTTTGCCTCTGTTTTAACCCTTACTTCTGTGCTGAGCCAAATTTTGGCAGTGATAGGGAGGGAGGGAATCCAACCCAAACAACTCTTGCCCCTCTTCAAGCATCCAGCAGCAGCAGGGTAGTTCACCTCTTGGACCCTGAACAAGTCCAGATGAGCAGAGTCACTGCCACGGGTGTGAGCAGCTACAAAACTGATGCTTGCCCCCGGTTCAGAGAGGTCAGACAGAGTTTGTATGTTGTTTTTTGTCCAAGTCAGGCCACTCTGCAAGTCAGAGTAGCAAATCAAGCCTACCAAAGATTATGCCAAAAGCCTGTCAGCACAAAAATTAAAATATTGCACTCCTTAATCTCCTGTGCTTGTGAGCCTGGTTCTCTGTAGACTCATGGAAGCAAAAATTGCATTAGCAAAGTGCAGTGGAAAGTGTTTCAATTGGCTTCATGTTCCTCAAATGAGGACCTCTCCTGTCCTCATTTCCTTTGTTCAAACCTCTCTTAAGAAGAGCTCTAGAAATGAATAATTTGAAGCTGCTGATTCCAGCCGGAACTTCTGTCATTGCTGCTTGGCCATTGCACCTTTCCCTGGCAGTCTCAGGTCCCCTCTGGAGAAGGTGTTTGGATTAAAGGGGTGCACCAGCAGACAGCAGCTCTGAAAAATGTGCTGTTGCCCAGGGTGTGAAAGCTGCTACTCAGACTTGCTGAACTCTTGAACACTTATGACATGCAAAAAGAAAAACAACCTCATTACAAAACCCCTTGTTTCAGTCAGTCATAAATAAAAGTGCAGCTCTTCCATTTCTACCTGTGGCATTAAAATGCTCTGGGTTTATGAGCTTTCAGCTACAAACACTGAATGTCTCAGCAGCCACGAGAGGGAGAGCAGAGCATTGGTGGGGTTGGGGCTGCAGAATTCTGTTTGCAGTTGGCAGGAGCGCAGGCAAGCGCTCGGCTGGTGCATGACGCTTGATTTGCCTGACCTAAATCCACATACTGCTGCTGGCTTGGATCCTCAGCTCTGAGAGAAAGAGTGGGACGAGATGATAAACAGTTTTGGCTTGGTCATGCATGGAAATATTTCTATTTGTATGACTGTAAACTACAAACAAGAATATCAGTGTACTCATGAGAAATACAGGCTCTGCATGACAAAATCTATTTAATTTAAAGGAAAAACTCCAAGGGGTTTCAGATCAGCACACAGCAGTACCTGGCCACCTCCTTTTCTCAGTCAGCCTCTAGGGTGTTGCATGCATAAAATTATAAGCTGGTGTAGGATGGGCATGGAATTCCTTGTTTTCACCAAGAGACTGGCACTGCCACAGACAGATACCACGCTGCCATGCTTGGTTTGAATTATGAATTTGGAACGGAAATGCTGTTAAGATACACAGAGTTTAATACTTAATGTTATGTTTCTGTAAAGATGACGAATATCTTCTACAAGAAAATTAGTGTGCTCTAATCCTCTTTTGTATCTGGATTCTGTATCCATCCTGTAGGAACTGACATGTTAATTCCTACTAAGTAGGATCTGCACTTTTTTTGTGGTCCTGGGGCAAGTTTTCTTTTTTTATATAAGCTTTTCCATGAAAATACAGATTCTTTGAATGTTCTAGTAACTCTTTAGAGCATGACAGAGCTACTGGAAACTATAGGCAGATGACAGTGTGGAGCCAGGCACTAGATGTCTGTGGTGGAAGCCCTGCCACTCTTTCCCTGGGATGGTGAATTGCTCCTCAAAAGCTGATATGGAATCTGGTGTGTGCCCACTTTCTCTTTCCAAACTCTGGAGGAGCAAACTGACTGACTTTATTTCCTACACACAGTATTCACATTGTTGGCAACCATAGGATGGAGATGGGGTGTTTCCCTCCTCTGGTTCAGGACAGCTTCCCTTCTTTCTCTCTCTTTTTTCTCTTTCCCCCCCGCCTCCTCGTTACTTTCCTGGAATGAGTCTGCCTTGTTAAAATGCTGAAAATATTTGTATTCAAATCTGTCAGTTACAGTTTGAGAGGGGCAAATTTTTTTCTAATTTCTGTATGTAAACTAAGTGGATGTTACAGATAATTAATATAGACTCAGTATTTTGATTGAGTAGACCAGATTCAATTTCTTATTAAGCTATATTTTTCTGGTAATTGCCAGACAGTGGAACTACAAATAAAGAACAAAGAGCTGCATTGTTTGGCCAGGAACACATGCCTTGTATTTTAGAGTAGGCAACAAAGGAGCTTGTGAAGAAAGGCATTTCTGCTGTCTACAGTTGTTTTGCTTAAAACAGTAATACAAAGATAACTTAGAAATGTTTTAAAAATACATATTCATCGGAGTGGACCTTCTTTTGTTTCAGACAAAACTACAAGAATTACTCCATGGAAACAAGGACACATTTCAGGATTCAAGCTGCCCTGCACCAAGCCAAATCCGCCCCAGAAAACGGAATGCACTGTGGAGCCTCGGCAGTGTCGTAACTTTTTCTTCTTTGATGTTCTGTTTGTTGCAAACTTTGGTGCAGAAAATTACTGACACTTTAGAATTATTTTTCCTTCTCTTTCAAGTCAGTGAAAAACCAAATAACTTAAAATTTCAAAGGTGATGCATAAAACATTAATCTAGTGTAATAACATGTCAAAAAATCTCTCAAACCAACCAGAACCCTGAAAAATATTGTTTTTCCAACAGTGGCTTTTTGAATACTTACATCTGTGTAATTCATTTTTCAATCGTGTGCCTTTCTCTTGCGTTCACAACGTTATGTTGTAGCTTGCTTAGTGAAAGGGGAACATTTGAAAAAAAAACAAACAGCAGAACTTTAAAGATTCCCAGATTTAATCTCAGTTAATTCTGAATGTTTGTTTGGATCCATACTGCTAGGAGGTGAGAAGGAAGCATTGCTTTTTCCTAGTACCTGCGTAGTTGGATTGGTGTGAGAAAATCTCACAGCAGGGAGGAGCTCTGGATCCTGGGCATTTGTAGTGGTGCACAGAAAGCTTCTCTATACCAGCTTCTGCCAGTCACATTTTTGCTTCTGTAAGAAACCTGCTGGTGAAAAGAATGGTCTCCCTTCTGCAAGTACCTTGACTTTTTCTTTAGTTTGG
Organism: Oriolus oriolus; assembly: GCA_013400235.1. Classification (NCBI taxonomy): domain Eukaryota; kingdom Metazoa; phylum Chordata; class Aves; order Passeriformes; family Corvidae; genus Oriolus; species Oriolus oriolus. Next base: position 778,264 of record VXBT01004570.1, read on the forward strand.
TTTTCCTGTCATGTCTGCTGCTTGTAGCAGCTGAATTAATTTATTGAGGATTGCAAGGGGAAAAAACAGTATAAAACTGCATCACTTCTTTCACAATGGGAGGTTCTTAGGAAATGTCTTTTGTCAGAATGAACATGATCTGAAGCTTACGTCAAATTTAAAGCACAAGTCCTTGAAAGTCATTTCAGAAACGGCAGCACTGCAGTGGCTGGAGTGATACAGGAGTTACTGTGACAGCCCATCCCTTCCTACAGTGGCTCTTAGGATTGCCGAGCTGAGATGTCCGTGTTGCAAGAGGCTGATGTTCCCTGTGGGAGGGAGCTGGGACTGGAGCAGGCTCCCTCAGCACAAAGGACAGCCCTTGATCTTTCTGCTCTTTATTGATCTTTTGGGAGATTTCCTGTGTAAGGGGCTTAGAGAATAGAGCAATGAGCTGGGTCTGCTTTCCAATGCCACCTGCCATGGAATTCCTGCTTTGCTGCAAAACTGGTGAAGTCAGTGGTACCACAGCTTTGACTTGTGTTTGCTGTTCTCCAGGCTAGCTCCATGTCTGTATGCCTCTGGGGTTTTGGGGCACACTTCTACCTCCCTTTTGAAAGAGCTTCTTCCCCATTACCCATCTGATGGGTGGAGATGGGAGGTCTTCTGACAGCCCTTTTTCTCCAATGGAGATGTTTGTCAGGAAGATTCATATCTATGTACCTCACAGTGAATATCCTTTCTAAAGTGATTGTTCCCAGCAGAAGAGAAAATTGACAGTTTATAGCTCTGCTTTTGCCTCCGCAAAGGAAATGAAATTGTTTTATAACTGTAAATTAATATGCAAGGAGACAGAACTACCAGTTCCTCAACAAGGAGAACTTGCATTGTCTTAAAAATAGATACCCTTTATAAAAGTCTTTCCAAGTTAAAATGATAGATGAAAAAAGCATTTTTTAAAAGTGACTTTCTCAGATAAATTCAGTTCAGATAAATGTCTTGATTCAGATAAAATTCAGTACGAACAGTTACACTATTTACATGCTGCACATCAAGACTTCAGTGTAAAAATTCAGTCATTCTTTGTACAGAATAAAAAAAGTTTCTTGTTCTACTTCATGCATACAAAGCCTCTTCTTCCAGTTGTGTCCTTTTCAAATATTTTGGCAGCCTTAGCATCTTTTAAGCAAGCAATGCCATGTGAAAATTAGCATAAATTGTACTTTGCAGAAAGTGAACAATCCTTCTGAGTGTAGATTCATTTCTCGTCTTTGAAATTTCACCCACAACTCGATTTTGCGTGATCTGAGATACATCACACAAAGGATGTACTGTGTGATACTCAGCTGGCTTCCCTGATGCTTTGCAGCAATGAAAATCCCAAGATGTTCCTAAGGTTTTCATAGCCTTCCTAAGGCTTTCCTGGTCTTCTCTAGTCAAACACCAGCACCAGTTGCACTGTGGACCTGATCTCCAGCTTCAGCTGAGTGCTTTGTAGTTCACTGTGATGTTTGACTCCTTGGCTCCCAAGCCATAGGAAATGATCACCTTCCTTATGCAACGAGGATTTATGGACGGTAACAGTATGGATTCACTTGAGGAGAAGATGAGTGAAAGGTCTGGTACGTTGTCACTGTGTAAGTTTTTCGATGTATTATATTTTGAACTGCCCAGCATCACTCTGCTCTTCAGTTCCTTCATTTTGGTGCTCCTCCATGGCAGGGATCCAAACTCCATGGGGTCAGTCTGGGCTGGAAGGTCGATGCTGGGCTGGTTTTTCCATTGCTCCTCTGGAAGCTGCTGCGTGGTGCCTGGAGCAGCTCTGCACGACAGTAAATTGCTTCACCAGTCTGGAGTCCCAAATGCAGTGAATCAGGGGAAGCACAAATGTGGGAGTTCTCACCTTCAGGGTACTCACTTAGCAGAAAATAGCGGATATTGTCATGGAATTGCACATCAGAGACTGAAGCATGGCCCAAGGTTCAGGAGTTGGAAGTACTACTGCCGATAGATATAGTCCACACCTCAACTGCAGAAAGAGCAGTTCTTTCTGCATTCAAACACTGAACTGTCTGAGCAATGCTTGAGAAACCCTCCCAGTGCACCAGCTTTAGCCAACAACTGCTGCAATCAGCTCTTCCCCATCCTCAGCAAAGCCAGAGGTGTTACCCAAAGACAAAAATTACTAACTCAGATAGCAGAAAAGTTTTCTGCACTCGGTAGGACCTTTATCATAAAACCTACAAACTTTATTTCTTTTTTGATGTACTTTTTTAAAACTAGCACCAGTAAGTGTTTTCCTGCCAGTAACCAAGGAGGGGTAGAAATTTGTTCTCAGTTTCCTGGATGTCTGCAGCAGTGGCCATGGTGCACCACAGGATAATGCTCTCACCTGAAAGTGGCAATGGCAGGAAGGGCAAGGCAGTAAAAGGGGCATCCCTTTTATCATGAGCTCTGTTATGTGGAATCCCTGTATGCAAGGTCTCTCACTGAACTGAGGCAGGACAGGGGCTGAAGAGCCAGCAGCTCCTGCTGAGGTCTGATGAGGTGCAACTGCATCAGCTCCCAGCTCCTGGAAGTAACACGAGACACAAACTCTGCTGGGTGAAGGATGCTGGGCTGGAGCTGAACCTGGACACAGCTTTTCTGGATGGTTAGAAGAGAATTTGAAGAAGTCACAAACATGATACAGAACTACTATGATCTGGAAACACACGCTTAAGATTGCTCAATTCCACCTGTGGCATGGGGCCTGCTTTGCTTAGTGGCCCACAGTTCTATTGCAATCAGCAGTCCACACGTGCCATCAGGGATGGATGGTTCAAGGACTGTCCCCTTCTGACTGCGCCTGGGCTGTTTACACCTCAAAACTTGGCTTAGGAAACCACATTTTATGAAATACAGCAGCGTAGAACAGGATCATATCAAACATTTCCTCCCATTTCACACTGGTTTTGGCATTAAATTCTGTACTGAGCGCTTTAGTATTCTTAGTTACCCGTGGCCTGGGCCCAAGACTAAAAGCTCACGGGCTGACAGCTTGTGTGCCTCTGGCCCAACAGGGGCATCAAGTAATGCTCCTCTGTGTGAGACAAGGCTTTCCTACAGGTCAGTCCCAGAATGTAAAAAGTACTCCCAGGAGTTAAAATATAACACTCGGCCTCCAGTTCCACCTGCAAGATGTGTTACTTTGCCTTCTCAAGCACAAAAACACAACAGCAAAGCAAATGTATATGAAATGACCGAAACAATGCATTCAACACTGTTCCCCCTCTGGGAGGAAGAGGAGAAGATAAAGAGGTGAGTCATGTTGTTTACTGCTCTACAGGAAAATGGGTAATGGTTGGCAGCGTCACTGATGAATGAGATTGGGAAACCTGAACAGACTAGAAATGAACTTCTTTTCTCATTACGTTCTGCAAATACATTTTGGTGGCAAATTATGTGCAAAGCGTGTACCAGCAAGTGCTTTAATTGAATGATTTGTCATCATAGAATATTTTTTAAAGATGCTATCTAGGTTTGCTTCAGGTGCTTTATAAAAAAATACAAGTACTTTCTTTTAAGGACATGCCCAGTCAATCCCTGTCTCCAAGATTTATGAACAGCAACAGAGCTAATAAATACCTGCATTGCACTGTGGTAAAGTTCTGCATAATGTTTGCTCAAATTCAACCATGCTTCTGTAGGACTGGCCTGTGCTCCATTATTTTCCGTGTTTTTTTAAAATCTCAGGACCTACTTACTTTCATTGCTGGCTAAGCATAGGCAAAATGTCTATTTAGAATTATGCATTGCAGTGAAGTCTACTTACTTTCTCTCTCCTTAATGGTTTTACAGAAAGAATACAAAACAGAGCAGTCGTAACCCCCTTCAAGCTCTTTTTATGGGCAATTAAAAAATTTTAAAATTTAAAAAAAGGCAAAGAAAAGTTTATCTCGTGCTAGCAAAGTATACGAACAGCAGTGTTAGGCCTGTGGCCTAAAAGTAATGTAGTGATGTGGTGGGAAGAGAAGATAACGCAGCAACCACAATACTCTGGACAGTTTTCCTCTTCCCATTCCTTTCATCCTGCAGCACACAGGGTGTGAAGGTAAGAACACCATCCTTGGTGCTGGGGCTGTGTGGGATGTTTGTCTGCCGTGCTGCAGCCCTGGGGCCGTGCTCGGTGTCAGCTGTGTCACAGGGCAGTCCCGGGGTGAGCTGGTGCTTTGCGAACGTGGTGCTTTCCCTGATGTTTTGGGGAAGGTGCTGTGATGCCTGCAGCTGCTTCTGCTCTGTAGATGTGGACTAGGAACTGTATCTCAGTGGAGTTCAGTAAATCATTCTGGGGAGCGAAGCAATGCTGTTAACCCCAGAGGATCCTAGAATTACGTGGCTCATGTTCAGTGTCATCTGCAGGTGGGCACAGTACCCAGCACTGCTGTCACCACCACTAAGGTTGTGCAGCTGCAGGGGTTTTTAGAAGCAAACATCAGAGCCAGTTACAGTTTTGGTATTTCAGTCATAGGTACGATATCTGGTTGCAAGGGACCTCAAGGATCATCTGGTCCAACCTTTCTTGCCAAATGCAGAGGCTAGGCAAGGTGGCCCAGCACCCTGTCCAGCTGAATCTTAGAAGTGTCCAGTGTTGGGAGATGTAACATTGCCTGGGGAGATTATTCCAATGACTGATACAATTGTGAAACATTTTATTGGCCTTTCATTCTTACGGCTTGTGGATACCTGAGTCAGGTTTCCATTCTGTGATGCTGGCTGGGCTCATCACTGATGCAAATAAATGTTGGTATTTCTAAGCAACAGCAGGAATTTCATGCATAGTGCCTTTGCTACAGCTCTGTTGTTGTCTGATCTGTCACACACACACATATATAAAGAAATGCATATATAAATATACATAAAACATCTATGTGTGGATACTCACACAGTGGTAACAGGTTCTAGAGCCAAAGCTTTTTGAAGAGTTATCAGAACTGCTTGAACTATTTATTAAATTCAGGACTTAAAAAAGATTAAACACTTTAAAAAGAAAAGAAAGCTTTGATGAAGGCTGAGGAAAAAGCAGAGGTTCAAGGCCTTTAGTAATGGTTTGCAGTAGAATCACACTGCAGGACTGTGCAGTTCTAGAAGAAATCCCAAGGCAAACAGGCAATCTAGCAAGAGCACTTCAGTGGGGTAACCTCAGAAAAATGCAGTTTTATGCTCTAGATTTGAAGGGCATCAGTTTTCACTCTGGACTGGCAGAGCTCTGCCTCAGTGGGACAGTGCCCGGGATGGCTCTGCCCTGCTCAGAAGACAGTTTTGGAGTGATTAATCTTTTCCTCTCTTGAATTCTTGCCTTGTCTGCTCCCCTCAATCTGCTTCCCCAGCTTGAATCCTGGATTACCCAGGCAGCTCCTGCTAATGTGGCAGAAGGTGGGCAAAAGATGCTGAAAAGGTGAAGTTTGTCTGCCATGGTGCAGTGAGGGAGCAAAGTGAGGCTGGGAAAGCGCTCTGTGGGCAGCCAGGGCACTTGTGGTGTGTGTGGTGAATCCATTTACTGCTGTGTGCAGAGCTCTTGAAATGCCTTCTTGGAAAGAAAGACAAATGTTTTGTAGAGGTTGGTGCTGCAAAGAGCAGGTTTGTGAAGTTCCTGGTGCTTGTTTTCCAGCTGGGAGGACAGAGGGGGGCTGGGGGCTCTCTGTGCATGCTCGGTGTGGCTGGGCCCCTCTTGCTGAGTAAGCAAATACCTCGGTGCTGTGAGAACACAGAAAGGGCTTTGCACAAAGGATTTCTTCATTATAAACTCCTCTCTGCAGCTTTTACTTAGCAAAGTGTCAGTGCAGAGTGGATGTTGTAATGAATCAGTTGCTAGCGTGAAAATGGCAATTTCTTTTGCTTTAATCAAAAAGATGCTTTAGCAGAGTATGTGTAGACTGTTCTCTTTATCACAAAGCATTAACTTTGCATTTCAAACCAAGAATTCCAAAGCCCCAAACTCTTATCCCAGAACAGGTTTAAATGCAAGATAATCTGCACAGGATGGTTAACATAAATTATATTCTTCAAAGTTAAACGCTATATAAAAAGAAAAGCTAATCCTTGAAGCTAATTTTTATTCTGGGTATTAAGTCAAGAAGGGTTCTTCTGAACAGCTTTTATTCATGTGTTTTATAGGTTGTCAACTAGAATGTATGTTTTTAATAAAAATGTGGTGTCTGTAATCAGCCAGCATCCACTTTTCTCCTGACTCCTTTTAATCCAGGATTTAACTGCTGAGAGACCCTGTACATTTGGTTTCAGCCATCTTGTTATTTATTTCACTGGCAGTCTGACTCGAAAGAATTTTCATCTTTACCACGATTGCACAAGGACAGAAAATGTTGAAGTCCTGAAACTGTGGCAACTGAAGTAAATTCAGGTATTTCATAATCTGTACCCTTCCACCACTGGAAAGGGAGACAGTCAGTCTTCCAAACACAGAATTGCTTTCAGCCCTGGGAAGCTGCAAGACCGTAGGAGCTTTTAAACCCTTATGTGGTTCATGTTCCACAGACAGAAATGCTCTGGGCTGGGTTTGTTTGTTCATGTATGATTCTCCCCCAGATTTACATAATGAACTGGCAACAAGTAATAAGGATTACCATCCTTAGATGTAAAATGATTAAAGTGGTAATTCCTGTAGCATGCAAGAATTTTTAAGCATAAAGGTCTGTACAAAACTGAGTATTCCTTACTTGCCATTACATCTCTGGCCTCGGGTTTGTGGGAGTTTCCTTCTGATGTACGAAAGAAAATCCCTTTCCTACTCTAATCTGCAAGTGGAACCCAACCACGTCCTTGCTGTGCCTCCTGGATGTGCTGCCCTCCCTCCCTGCTGCTTCCGCGGCAGCTCTGGCTGTGGAGGGGACGTGGTGGCACTGACCTGGGGCGTGGGGGCTTTCACACTCGGCGGCCCTCACGCTGCTGAAAGGGAGCAGGGCGAGCCCTCAGCCCTCCCTGGGTCTGTGCCAGGGCTGCTGTGCCACTTACAGCTCTAAATTACAAATGCCATCACTGCACTCAGTGTTTGCATCACACTGCACAGGCCCTAGGAAAATGCTTGAAAGCAACAGCTCTTGAGGGCTGTCAAGCACCTCCAAACTCAGGTACTTGCACACAGTGGCTGTAAGAGGCTTTTGTGTTTGGTTTTTCCTTCAAACTGCTTTGAAGACATTTTTCTATGGCCCTGGCATAGGAAGGGCTTTGGGTGAACAGGTCCAGGTGAGTCAGAGCCAACCCCTTCCCCTCACTCAGCTGCAGGAGACTCCAGCTGGGAACAGCTGTGCTGTGCTGGACTGTCTTAATGTGCTTGAAGTGCAAGTAATTTGTTAGACATCTCTAAGACAGGGGGTACATTTTCATCTTATAGATGGTAGAACTAAGACAGAATCTGGTTCCGCAATTGTAGCTAAAATTCAGGTTATACATTATTTTACATTAAATTCAGATCAATTCTTTGAATTAGAAATCACCCAGAACAGTATTGTACCTAAAAACTTGAAAAATAATTCGATTTATTTGTTATATTTACACATTTGTCTTTAAGCTAAACTTTGAACTTTTTTTGGAATGTTCTTGTGTCGTCAGCTCCAGTTTTAGCCCTTCACACCTTTTTGCTATTTAACAAGTATTTTAATGAAAGTAATTTCTTCCCTTAGCCCAGTAAATAATCAGTGTTAAAAAGTTCAGCTGCTCAGGTGCCTAGGAAAGCATTCAGCTCAGTAATCCATCACTTCCTACTTCTTTTAAATTTTTCTTAATCAAGTCTTGTAATAAATAAAGATTAATACCACCGTGACAACACTGTTTTTTCAAATTGTTCATTTGCCAGTTTTAACAAGATAAAGAAATGAATACTTAATGTGGACATTGTTTTACCAAAAAAAAAAAAAAAAGAACCCAACCCCTGAAACAAACAGACAAAAAGGAGGACACAAAGGAACACACATGGAATGATGAAAAGGAACAATGATATTGCACAACTTCAGGTCTCTCTTCCCAGATTTTGATCCATGTAATTAGGCATGTATGAATTCAGCAAAAACACTGTGTCCAGATAAATGTGTGGCCATTTGAGTGAATCGAGAACTGCTGAGTGTTTTCAGTTCCTTTTGACTGCTCCTTGGAGTTCTTCTCTAAGGGAGCAGGGTGCTGTCAGCTGCAGGAATAACAAGCAAATGTTGACTCTCCATTGTGCTGACCAGTTATCCATAACCCACAGAATTACAATTCTCCTCTGCTGTAAATGCACTAAGTCCTCAAAGGACCTGGGTCTTGAAACACAACTTGTATCAAAAACTCAAACTATAGCTGAAACACAATCAAAGAACATCCCCCAGTTTGCTGTGGTTTTCTTGAGACTGTGTTTCATTTCATGAGACCAGGGCTTCTCACTGTGTCAGGGTGGCACTGAATGCATAGAAGTCACAGTAGGTACATTAAGGGAGTGGGGGAGAAGAAAAAAGGAAAAAATCATGCTAAGTGGAAAAAGGTCTTTACAGCTACAATCTTTGCTGGAGCCTCTCATAACAAGCACATACTGCTTGCCACAGAAATCAGGGAATTGTGTCATTCTGGCTATAGCAGGACTGTTTGCCCCTCCACTGCTACTCTGACACTGTGTTTATACAAACTTTGCATTTATGTGCAGAACAAAGTCTGGTTTTCTCCTCTCTGCATTCATTCCTGTTTGGTGGACTGATGTGTCAGCCAGTAGGGCTCAACAGATACATTTAATACAGGAGACTGAGATACAGTATGTTTATTCTTAACTTCTGATAACCTAAGAACTACAAGAACGAGAGATGCAGTATCCATTTGCTATGATCCAAGACAACCATTTTTAGGGAGAAAAAAGTAGAATAAGTGATCAATGCTAACACTACATTAGTTCCAAATATTTTTTTTTCAGTTATGGCAGCTTAACTATTTATTGTTCATCTGGCCCACTTTTAATCTGATCAAATTAAAGGTCACATATTAAAGTTTAAGGACTGTTATTTCATCAAAACCAAAGGAAGTTATAAAAAAAACCCCATGAAACCACAGTTTCACTGCAGGACTTGTGTCATATCTTCATAATCTGCATCACTTGTAGAAAAGGGATAATGCATCTCAGTTTGCTTACAAGCTAGGAGATCACTTTGAAGTCTGCATATTCCTAACTGCAAACAAAATATAGCACTTTTAACAGGTTATAAATAAACTGGTTTTCAAGCATAGAGCCAGCCCAACAATAACAATACACTATTAAAAAGACCTAAGGCAATGAATTCCATCTCCAATGGAAAAAAAGAAAAAGAAAAAGAACTGTGCAAACAAGCTTAAAACTATTTCTTTGTGCCAGTGTTATAAAATGTAATTTCAATAAAGCCTTGACCCAAATGCCAGGACTTGTGAAAAGAATCAGAACAAAACTGGTTACTTTATTTAGGAAAAAAATACTCTTATCTTGCTGCTAATAAAATTGGATACACGCAGTTTAAACATTTACAGTTGCTGTAACACTTTACACAATTCCTATATATGGGTGTAAGAACAAACATTAAAAGACAATGGTGGGTCAAGGCTTTACATTAAAAATAACAACCTACTTTTCTATAGTCTCTAAAATACTATGTTTTCCAATATTTGCAGCCATTCAGGAATATTTTTTTATTTATTAGGAAATGTATACTTTGTGCATGATCTTAATTCCTAATTCCTGGCTCTTTGGGCTGAATGACAAAAGGATCAAACCCATTGAAGTGGATGGTCTCCTTGAAGGTTCAGTAGAGAAACCCTGGCTCAGTTAGTCTCATACGATGAAAGCAGTGCTGCATCCACTGGCTCCATGCAGGATGGACAGGTAAAGGATCTCATCAACCAGTCATCTATACAGTCCAGGTGGTAAATGTGCATGCACGGCAGAAATCGGATAGGGTCCCCATAAACAAAGTCCATCATACAAATGACACATCTGCAGAGGGAAAAATAAAATAATAAAGCTGCTGTTACCGAACTGGAAAGGAAAAACAGTAATACCTACTTCTGGATGCTTTTAGTATTTGTAGATACTGTGAGGAGTATCCTTGCATAAGATAAAGGAAAGAGCCTCAGATTCACAGAGTGGTTTGGGCTGGAAGCGACCTTAGAGCCCATGGAGTTCCAACCCCCTGCCCTGGGCAGGGATGCCACTCACCCATCAGCCTTCTGCAGGGCTTTATGTTCTTTTAGAAGACTACATGAAATTACAGTCCCTGAAAATAAGGCAAACCCAGGATGACAAGGTCAGGTTTCCCAGGGCAGCATCACAAACCAAGGCAAAAGCCACATCCTTTCCATTCAGTTCCTGGGACTTACTCTCGGATCTTCTTCTCAGAGCCGTCTCTGCCGGGGTCGTAGACTCCTTTGGGAAGGTGCTGGATGAGGCCGATCCGCTGCGCTATCCGGATCTGCTCCTCTTCCGTCAGCTGCGTGGCCAGGCGAGTCTGGCTCGGCGTGGGGTGATACACAGGAACAGGCACCTGCTCCTAAAATCAAAATATTTCTGTTAAAAACCACCTCAGAGGCTTTCCCAGCCTTCCATAGCACAGCGCAATTCACAGTCCTACCAATATTTGTATGAACTCCCACTCCTGCTTTGCAATTCTGGGGCTGTAATTATATTGAGAATAAGAATTGAGGGCAGTATTTGAGCAAGGAGCTGTTCATGGTGGTTCTCTGCAAAAGCTTTTGATCTCCAAGAATTGTTCATACAGGAGACACATGGACAAGAAACTCCTCATGCCAGCAGGCAAATGAACCTTACAGGCACCTGGTGAAGTGCTAAGGCACAGAACTGAGCAATGTAAGGACTGAGGGAGAGCCCCCAGTACCTGCAACTGGAAGTAGATTCTATGATTTTTTTTTCATTTTTTTTTACATTTAGAAGAATTCTTTGGCAAGATGGGGACACTGCCTACTCTCAAAATTTTTAGAGAGGAAGGTTTTACTTATTCTGTTTAACTAAAATTTATGTGAACTGTTTTGGGCCACACAAGCTTAAATCTAGAAGTGTAGGTTTAATTCTCATGTGTGAAAAGAGTGTCACCTGGATAATACAAACAACAGCTTAAGTAAGTAACCCAAGTTTTGTGTTTCTTCTCGTATACTAACATGACTTTACAAGTTCTCCCAAGCTGGATTCAACTATTGATACGTTTGAGGCATATATTATCCAAAAAAATACAGACAACATATAACAATTACGCAGTCCTTCTTCGACCACATTCTCAGAAGCTTCTTTTGAATATTAATGAATTTTAGATCAGATATTTTCACTAGCATTTATATTAACATGTTATTTAATTTACTTGCTTTTAAAGCATTTTTTGGTACATAAATACCAATTTTGAACAGGACACACTATTAGGACAGTATTGGCCAGTAGCCATAAATCTGCTGTTAACAGGGAGGCAATTCCTTGCAAGAGGCCCATTTTAATGGTTCTTCTCAAACAGCAGGAAAAAAAATCAACATATAGATGTGTCTGAAAATAAACCTGCTGCATCAGACACACAGTGCACCGAATCATCTGTTTGGCAAATGCCAAATTTGCTGTTTCAGAGGACACTGGTGCAAGCTGAGCCGAGGGCAGGTGTGTGCGGCCGAGGCAGCACAGGTCACCTTCCACATGTAACACTGCATTTGTCAAACCCAATAAAGCCCTTCTCCTTTCACTGCCAGGAAACACAGCAAGTGGACAGCCAGCCAGGACTCCTGGAAGGCCAGGAGAAAGCTGCCTCTTGCTGGTGCCACCCAGCAGCAGAAGCCCTTGCTCGTGAGAAATGCTAATTACAGATACAAGTCTGCCTGGCAATTCTTCATTGAACACAGTGCCTGCCACTGGCAATTCAGCTGTGGGGTAAAATTCACAGTCATCTCTTAATTTAGCTACACTAGGATTTCCCACTCTGATTTCCTGGCAGAACCCAGAGGAATTCTGAGAAGGTTCAAAAGACAAAATGCCAGGGGTTCTCCAAGTGATTAATTTCCTGACTGAATCGTATTTCACAGAATCACAGAATTCTTTTGCATTAGCTGCCTTTTAGTGTTTTAAATTATCCAAAGTATTCTCTAATCATCATTTGGATGGAGAAAAGCACCAGCAGAACCTAGGGCTGGCCTGTCAGATATAACAGTATTCAGAAAGTGCAACCTTTGGTGCCAGCAAAATAAAGCATTTTCCCCTGACAAATGCTGCAGACCCTCTGCACTGAACACTTCAGCTCGAAGCAGAGCCTGGTCCTGGTTTTATGTTTCAAGAACTTAACACCACAAACTATCTGTAACTTTTTTTTTCCCAGGGCTTTGCTGCACTTCTTTGAACAGGCTATTAAAGCAACAGCGCAAGATATTACTGCTACCTCCTTCACTTGTTACACAGACGTAGAGAACACTCAGTGTTGGAGAGATCCTCCTTCACATCTAGGAAAAAAAGAGGAGCAGTACAACAAACCACAGGCACAGCACAGGCTGGTGCCAGCATGGGCAGGAGGAGGGGAGCGAACTGTACTTAATACAGCTCCCCTGGCCTAAGCCGCGGCTCCAAGTGATAATGCAGAAATTCAATGAAAGGCAAAAACAGGACAAAAGATCCAAGAAATCCTCAAAATGTCTGAAAGTAGCAATGAAAACTGACAGCGAATATCTGTAGCAGAACAGCAAACTGATCATCTCAGCACAAATGACACAGCAAAAGGAAACTACAGTTAAGTAAGAATCTGCTGTGAGTTAGAACAGTCCCATCTGGACAACTCTGAAGCGAGCAAGTCACACACTGCCCAACCAACAACTGCTTTGGTTAAGTTTTGGACAGGAAATTAACACAACTTTTAAACCTGTGATAGGCCAGACAAGAACAAAACCTCATTCTCTTGTTCTAATCTTTTACAGGCACTTGTGAGTGACCACTGAGGGACCCTATAGCTGGGGAAGCCACGTGTGCATTATTGCAGTGCCCCTCTCCCCTGGGTGTCACCTTCCCTGCAGAGGGGCCGGAGGGATCCCAAGCCCCCTTCGTGTGCCAAACACACAAATGCTTTCCCGACTGCCACCGCTGAATGGAAACTCCTCCCTTTGGCATCCTGTCTCAGGTTCCCTCCGGCACAGCCACCCCCCGATGTGTCTGACACAGCCCATTAAGGCAGGAATTTATAGCCGCCAGCTGGGGGCTTCTACAATTTCACATTCTAGACAAGAACCTCTTGTCAGAGGAGTAACTGGGTGAAAATGGTGGTGTCTTTCACCACGACGTCCTCACGCTCGTGAATGCAGAGAACTGGGGTTGGTGTGGCCGCTGTGAAAAATGCATAACAAATTACTGTAAATAACCCAGAGACCACTCGATACCCAGGCACTGAACACGCTGCCTGGTGGCACTTTGCTCTCCCCTCCTGACTGCTATTAAAAGCCTGCCCAAACTGAGCCCTGGACACAGATGTACCCGGGAAATGGAAGAACACAGCCACACACGTTGCACTGTCACATTATAGGGTACATTGACACTGATGCTTTCAAAACCAACCCTCTCCCCCCACAACAGGGGGGGAAAAAAAGTGTGTTCATACCTGTATGATTCTAAAACTGTTTTAAACTATTTATTCATGAGAATCTGAGAGCCCAGCTTTCTCTGACAGTGAAGTGACATCCCCAGCTCCCTCAAAAGACCCTGCCCACCATCCCTGAGGAGAGCTGGGCTCCTGCCCCCCTGGCAGCCCCTTGGGCACACACCCAGCTGGCCCCGCTCGAAGCCACGTGGCAGCTGCAGCCCTGGGTTTCTCCACTACCCAGCCTTTGCAGCAGTTTTGGGAGTTAAGCTCATGCAGCAATAATTCCAAGCTGCCTTTCAGGACGGAGTGCAGCCCTGCCTGTGCGGGTTTATCACCCCTTTGCAAATCCTTCACAGTTTATAAAGGCTGCTTTCACTGCCCAAGGTCCTGCTCGCTCCAGGGTGGGTGTTCAGGGGTAACGACTCAAGACTTCACTCAGCTCTCATTTGTAGCCGGGGGCCCCCTGACGTGTGTGTATATAAAAAAGATTGTATTACCCAAGTAATTATTATTTTACTCCAAAGACGAGCATGAATTTATTGCTCTGGTGTCTCACATTTCTCTTATCGACCATGGAAAATGTTTTTGCAGACAAAATTACAAAATACTGAACTTCTAGCCGAAGTCTGTTTTACTTATCATTTGACAAAGATGCAAGGCACTTCAAACTAAGATGAAATTTCATGCTAACTCTATTACTACGTGCAAAAGCCCCTAAAAAGGGCCAAAACAAATAATTAAATCCACATATTACTGTCAGGCAATGAAAAGAAAAATCACTTTCTGGCACTTAATTTGCTTTAGTCAATTATTTTTTCCCCATAAGAATTCAGTAATGATGAAACACCTCAGATGGCCATAATCCTGGAGATACACAACTTTCTCTGTTCACAAAGTTAGTGGTATCAGCACAACTCTCCCTGACTTTCTGTGCACAGAAATCATTCACTCCCAATGTTTATTCAGCCCTTAAAAACAGCAGCATTAATTCAGACTCAAGGACTACAGCAGGGTTTGCCTCTCCATCTCACCCCAGCTCCTCCTCCTTTGGGGGGGGGGCAGGAATCATACAGGGCACCTGGAGGTCTGCATTTCTTACTCCTATTGAAAATAAACATTTTCACATATGACCTAAAAGGCCCAGAAACTTTCTACACACAGATTTCCAAGCACATTTCAGATTCTTGACTAGAAAAAGGAGGTTTCACCAAGCATGGTTCTGAGTTTGAAGTTTCCTCATCCATGCAACTTACTTTAGTTACTCATGCTGCTGCAAATCTGCTTTCCTCTTGTTTTACAGCCTTTTTGTCTTGTTTTTGCAAGTACCATGAATTTGTAATACTCTGAAAACAGGTCAGTGGTAGATCAGAAACTCTTAATCCCTGGATAAAGATTATTTTAAGATCCCTCTACACCACATATCAGCAGTATGTTATCAGGGCTTTTGTTTGTTTGTTGTTTTTATAATTGCACCAACGTGCCCAAATTATCCTTTCAGGATGGTCAAGGGTGAGATAAATAATTCCTAACATCGAATAGTTGCAGAGGTTAAAGCCTCACTGCTGTCCCTGAGATCCTGTCTACAGCCACCTGCTTTCCTCTACTGATTGCTTTGCCCCGTTTCCATCTCTGAATTTTCCTCCTCACCTAATCCAGTGCTCTCCGTGTGTCTCACCCTGGGATATTAGTCTGCATTTCATCACCAGATCAACAGTGTATCTGTTAATTCAGTCCGACAGAGGAGACAAACACCTCCCTAACTATGTTTATCCTACATCTTTTTTACACTTTTTAAATGCCAGTAGCTGTAGCGCTTATGCTCCTTGCGGTTGCTGCCTAATTAATTAATGCAAATATAACAGTTGCATTTGCATTTCCCCAGCTGTTCCCACAGCTCTGTTCTGAAATCCCTTTGACTTGCAAACGGCCTGCCTGGAACAGGGTGTCTGAAGGCAGCTGCCCTGGTTCGCACACACCAGCCCCCACCACTGCAGCCCCACTGCAGCACTCACCACCCCTACACACAGCTGAGCCTTGCTGCTCCCCACCTTTCTCACCTCCAAGAAAAACAGAGAGCCCAAAAAACTCACCTGAATATGAATAACCTCAGTTTATACATGTAAAGTCAGGAGGTGAGAAAAAAAACCTGTGCTCTTCGAGGTCTTTTTCAAAAATTCCTGCTGAATCTAATGGCATTTTCTCTTCTCACCACTTTATTACTCATAAGGAACTTGCTGGGATGATGGTCCAGGGACCTTTTCTGTGAATGTCATTCTGATCAGGGTGAAAAAACTCAAACTCCATCCATATGTGAATACACATTCTGAAATAATATCCTCCCCCAAGACACATTAATGTAAAACCACGCGCCATTATAATGTGCATTATACGACAACTACAGCTTACTTTAATAATCCTTAGAACATTACATGCAGCCTGCCAACTATAAAAGCCTTTTTCTGCCATACAGAAGAGAACAGTTAATTTATAAAGGTGAATAGCAGTTGCTATAAAACATCATGTAATGAAATTGTTACCCAATTTTTTATATTTCTGCTTCCAAGTAGTCACTCAGTATGAATAACTGCAGCAGCTGAGCACTTAATGCTAAAAAGTTCTTCTGAAAGAAAAATACCCTCCTCTCCCCTCTCCCTTTTGGAGGGGACATCTGGGACAGACAGATGAGATACATGTGCACATACATTTCCCACCATGGTGCTCCTAAGGAAAGATTACTAAGAAATCTGACATTGCGGGAATTGGGCACCGTAAATATGATTGGTAATTAATCAGTCTGCACCAGAGGAGAGGAACCTGCAGGATCTGTGCTGTGTTTCTCCAGCTGGTGACTTCAGTTAAGAAGCAACACCTTTTGAGTCGTGGATCACGCTTCACAGAGAGGTGGGGGTTTTTTTTTGTGAAAGCCATGGTGGTTCTGCAGAGATGGCACAGCCTCATTCACGCTACAGCCAAAACTGTAAAATTGTCCTGTGCATACTTCACAACTGTTCCACTGAAATTACCGGGAAATAAATGTATCCGAGGAGTTGGAAAAGACTAGCAACCATGAAAGAAAGTTCCTCCTGGCTGCTGTCTCTTAAAATATCACCTGTCCCCTGAGCTCAGCTTTGCTACCAAAAATAGGACTATGGAGAGAGAGAGGAGGTACAAGGTAGATGTATCCTGCCTGCTGCTTTCCTAGACAGTGACAAGGGCTGTGAGAGAAGGACTTTCAAGTTTTGTCCCTGCGCTGTCACACAAACCCAAAAAGGCTACCAACCTACTGCCAAGACAAACAGTTGGCAGTGCCCTTGCAGCTTGGCCAGAGCAAACCCAGCCTTACCTGGCAGATGGAAATCACCTGCAGCTCTGCAGAGTCACCTGCTCTGAAATTTGATTAACCATCAAGGCAAACCTAAATACAAAAGACTAGCAAGAAAGAGTTGTAGAGAAAAAGCAGTAATTAAAAAGCAGTAATTAATCCCTGGAAGCACAATCTCCTGACACAGCCAGTTTTTACATTTCCAGGCTGCACAGCAGGTTTCTCTGACCCAAGGGCGTCAACCTTGGGTACTGACGGTTCCACTTACTGAGTTCTTGTTCAACAGCTTTGTGTCAGTTTTAGGTGTCCTTGTTCCTTTCTCAAGAGATCCCATCAAACATCAGAGTGTGAATTTTTTCAGGAAAGTCAGTAACTTATATACCAACATGTCCCAGACCACTAAATTGCTCACCAGAGAATTGTTTCCATCCCTCCAGACAGCCTCACTGACAGCTCAACTTACAGCATCAGGCCACAACTTGTGAGAGATAACAAAGCCCTCTTATTACAGCTCCTAGCATGTTTATTTTAATAGGCTTTTTTTTTTATACTGAGAAGGAAAAGATTCATAAACAATTTATGAAAATTCATGCTTTTCTGTCAGGCTGCTGCAGTGAGAAAAGCCAGGAAAGAACAGCTGCACCTAAACATTAAATTAAGGACACTCAGGCACAAAATTCAGTCTCCTGAGACTGGTACACCCCAGGGACTACAAAGCAAAGCAGCTGGGTAGGGAGAAAATCTACCAGAAGGGGCCAGCAATCAATTCTGCAGGTGGTGGTGGAAGAACATCACGTGAATGTGGATCATCCTACCTTATAAGCAACTCCACATCGGTGTTATTGGTACGTTCTCTCCCACTTATGCCAGGTGGTTCTTTGCAGAAACCCCTCCCTAGGCCTGACAAGAGCAGACAGTTATTACAGTGCTATGGCTACATTAAACACAGCACTTATGGTTCAAGTGAGACGGCTGCTGGAAAACGGAGAAGTTGATTTAACAGCAAATAAAAACCTGAAGTTTTGGGGAAAAGAAAACAGTTCTGAGGTGGAAAAGGCTGAAAACCAGTATCTCAGACTGTCTCCTCTGCTGAAAGGAAACGTGAACCTACGGTGTGCCACCCACTTAGTGCTGTGAAACTGCTGAGTAGCAGCAAGCAAAAATAAAAAAGAACGCCCCAAACAAAGGAATGGAGTTAACATGTTTTTTGGAGGCTCCATTCAAGCACAAGAGACAGGGAAGCTATGATGGAAAAGCTGACAGAAGAGCAGTCCACACAGACATCGGGGAATCGTTCACACTTCGTTTAGAGACGTTTGCTTTCTGGAAAGGGTACATATCAGTCAGTGCAACTTGTTTACAGTATAAATCGAAGGGGTAACAGCTAAAAAATGGCACTATTGATCATCCTGGGGAACACACAGAGTCTGCAGGCAGCCGTGACTCTCGCTGAGCCAGGCCCTGTGCGCAGCAGCAAACAGGCTTTGCTCACACCCTGCCCTGCTCCCTGATGTCGGACACGTGGGATCTGTCCCGGACACCGACCTCGTGCACACCCCAAACCACCCCGAGGCTCTGACTCACCTCTGGGTGCAAAAAGCTCACACTCACACATGCTTGTGCATCCTGAGACATGAGCCCGGCCCAAAGCTCCCAGCCCAAAGCTCCCAAAGCATTGCATCACTCTGACAAGTGCGTGCAAGTTCTCTGTCTGAAGGGCTGGGTATGGATCACTGGACAGGCATTCCCGGGGAAGGGTGCAGGGATATAGGGGACTTCGGGTGGGCAGTGTACGGCACCAAGAGCGAACAGCAGCGCCCTGAGCTGCTACTGAACCCGCAGACTCAGTGCAGCCGAGTAAGCACATGCAGTCCCTGCTTATGGAGCCATTTCAGGGAATTTGGGGATTAGGGCACAGGTGACTCCAGCTGGTCTAAAACAGCACTGCCTCAGGACTGTGGGTCCTGCCACTTCCCTTGCAATGGCTCCAAGGACACTGCTCCGACTGACTCTTCCCCTCGTGGAAAGCAAACAAGCCATCACCATCGACAGTGCAATCTCTACAGCTGCTGGGAAAGTTGGGAACAGGCACGCAAGAGGAAAATGGGAGGAGTGCCCCTGTTGAGACTCAAGACAATTGTGAAAACCTGACTCAAAATACTTAAAAAGTAGCAAGAGTGCTAAAATGTATCTTCTGGCAAGAATTAGGTCAGCTCGATGTCAATGCTAAGAACAAAACAGCACTTCTGAGTACTTCAGGAACAAGGTAGCAAAATTACAGAAATCAGCTCTAATTAGCCAAGAGGACAGACGAGGGACAAGGGGCCAAGCCAGGGAGTAAACATGAAAATGCACATAAATGGAAGGCAGGAGCAGACAATCCATCAGGGGAGGACTGCTGAGGTATAAATACAGGCTGTACTTCAGTGTGTAAATAGACATGTATATGTGTGTATTTAAGTGTGCTGGTTTGAACTAATGAGAACATCATAACACATAGCAGAGAAATATTATGCAGAACTAGGAAAGTATTTTAGAAAAAGAGTGAGTAGGATCTCAAAGGATCAGAGAAATCAAGTGACGAATGATCTCATCTCTAGGCTGAGCGTTACTGTTCAACGCATGACAAGCACCCTCCTTGGGCAAAGAGGACTCTCCAGAATGCAGTTTAACAGCCTCGCCTAAAGCTCCTTTCCACAGACATCCAAAATCATCCTATCGAGGAGCACAGGTCCTCCTACATCAGGTTCCTAAAACAGGACTTAAATAGACACAACAGTCCCAGCTAGACTCAGAACATCACCCTTACAAAAGGTCTCTGAGGTGTCAATTCAGCTTCAGATAAGAGGTAACACAGGTAACGAAAACAAACAGGCACAGCAGCAGCAGCTCCCTCAGATCATCCGTCCCTCACGCACTACCCTAGGCCATGACACAAACTGCTTTTTGCAGCCACCCCGTTGTAAGCAAGCACCAAAAAGAGGTCTGAAAGAGAACACAGTTGTTCTTTTTATAGACATACAGTCTGTTACCTCACCAAAACACACAGAAGAGGCAGCGTAGGGGAAGCCTTCTACGAACGCTGACAGGGACCTTCCCCTTACCGGGGCTCAGCTGATGAGGCCAAGCTGTGCCAGAGCCCGGGAAGGTGGGCCAGCAGCGGGCTCCTCCAGCAAAGGAAGCCAAGCAGAAACTCGATGAACATTTGTCCATCAGCACAGGCAGCAAACAGGGCCTCTGCAGCACAGCGCACTCACACACTGCAAACCTCTGCCACACCTGATGGAAGAATTTTCCATCAGGTCTCACAGCAAACAGGGACTCGGGAGAGCGGGACTCTCATGCAGTACAAAGCTCTGCCACCACATAAGGAAAGGAGAGAGAACAGATTGCACTACTAAGGATAAATGACTTGGGGGAGAAAAGGGGCAGCGGTCCACATGCTATTGCAGAAGAGCTTCAAAAAGCAGATGGGGCTGGTGATGAGCTGGGTCTGTGTAACCACAGAGCAGGAAAACCTGCAGCAGAGACTGCTGGTGTGGGGCACCTGCTGTGAGACTGTGTCAGTGAGGCAGCCCATGACAGCAGGGTTTGTTCCAAAACCCAGCAATCTGTGCTATACTTCACTGCATCATAACTTTGTACTCAATCTGAAGTATTTTAATGGCCTTTTTAACAAAGCCATCCTCAATTACGAATGCTTGCTCAAGCAGAAAGCTGCCACACCTTGGCAGTTCGATGGCACACTCAGCTCCACAGGCCTTTTTATTTTCTTACTGGCATCTGAATTTCTAATGCAGAGTGGATACCCCGGCGATCCAGGTGTGACAAAGCCTCAGCCCAGGCAGTGCAGCAGGGGACTGTGCGCAGGCAGCCAGGAGGCTTCCTGAGGCCAGTTAAAGGATACGTCAACGTTGCATTTTGTGACAGCATAACCACAGCTTGTTTTTTTAAGCATGTTTCTGCAGCAGCCTGCTGGAAAGCCA
Organism: Oriolus oriolus; assembly: GCA_013400235.1. Taxonomy (NCBI): domain Eukaryota; kingdom Metazoa; phylum Chordata; class Aves; order Passeriformes; family Corvidae; genus Oriolus; species Oriolus oriolus. Next base: position 799,143 of record VXBT01004570.1, read on the forward strand.
CAGACAGATGAAGCCTCAGGCACACCTGCCATGCACCTCAAACACAGTCCGAGGCTCTGTGCGCCGCTGTCCCCGGGCTTAGTGACGGTGTCCCTACCAACCACCCAGCCAACAGCTCCTGCTTTCCACCAAATCCTGGGAAACTGACTGGGGTTTTCTGTGATTCTGTCCACATCTTGAGGCTGGAACTGGGGTTTGAATCGGGGGTACCAGCAGCACCCTGAACTGCTGGGCTGTGCACAAGAGGTTTGGGCGCAGCACAGGGCGCTCCGCGGTGTGGACACTGACACTTCTCCCAGGCGCCCACTCGCTGCCATCGCCCACTTCAGGGAGAATGAGCACACACCAAAAACGTGATCTATTTGTTTAGCGTCATTTGATAATCACATTAATTATTTCATCTCTGAGTTAATGAGAAGCAGCTGTAAATAGCCAGAGGGACCAAGTCAGGCTATCAGCTCATCTCAGCCAGTCATTTATTAATCTTAAAGGAACGTCCCACATATTAAATGAATATTTCTAAATCTCTTGGTTTGTTGGGTTTTTTTAAAAGCAGTTCTCTACTTATAAGCAAGTAATGACTGCATGAATATCAGGGCACACTAAAGCTTGACGGAGCTCCACTTCTCAATGCAGTATTAGCAGTGAACACAAGGGCAACGTTTCTATTTTTTCCAGCTAAGTCTTGTCCTCACAAGCAGTGACTCTGCATTTTCAGCTTGCAGGGCACAAATCCAAGTGTGATCTCATGCAACTGTCAAACCTCTTCTAACAGAAAAAAGGCCTGTGCCAAGAACAGGTAGAGAAATCATAAATAGCTCTCTCAGGAGTTGGTTATACAAGTGAAATATTTCCAGAGCACGTTTTTTTCTACTATTTTAAAGTTTTAATTGCACAGAGACAGCTCAGTGGGCTCCTGGTCATCTCTTTAATGTGTCACCAGCCAACATGGGTTCATTTCACTGCTATGTATGAAACATGCAGCCAGTTGCTGGTGCAAGCAGGACAAACTGCAAATGTACAGCTTCACAGATAAGTAAAGTACAACATCCACCACTAACTGTACACGCAAACATCGGCTAATCAGCCTTTTCAATCTGTGGTGTAGTGGGGTTTTTATACTCATGTTTGGATCTTGCCTGTGCTGGTTTCACACCAAAAATATCCATGTCTGTTTCAGCACAGGTGCTTTCAGAGGAGGTGGTTTGAAGAGGGAATTGAAGCGGGTCCAAGGTTTTGCAAGGTGGGGGGGGGGGAGATGGGGAGCACAGAGCCCAACCCAGCCTCTCTCATTTCATCTTGTTCAGCTCTCATGGAGTGAAGAAAAACCTCTATTTTGTCAGGCCATTCCCCTGCTTACACCCACTGTCATGGAAGACAGGGCTTTGTTAACATTGAAACTGCCTTTCTGAAGGAAAACTTGACGTTTCCACAATGGATTCATCCTGCTATCTGCATGGATCAGTAAAATCCACCAATGTCCCCATTATTGCCCCAGTAGCACACTCAGTAAGGATTTCAAACACTACCAGGGACATGGCACTTGAGCACCTACTTAAGTACTTGCCTGAATTATGGCTCAGGCTGCCACAAAACCTCATAAGAACAGAAAACTGTTTGAGAGGAGGGACATGAAAACAGAGAGGTCATTTTTCCGAATATGGACTGACTGGTTGGAAGACAAAGCCCCATTTCACCCTGACACACCCGCATGAGGGCAGCTGCAAAGCCTGGAGATTTCCAGCCTCAGCTCATCCATACGCAATGATCCATCTCTCACATTGTGCGAGGAACACCAGAAACCCTGGACACTAAATACAGTGAGACACAGGAGGCAGTTTTACAGCTGGAGTTGAGAAAGTCTCATGGAAATACAAAGTTTGTCTGCGCAAATTTAAAAGCACTAATTTACCAAGGACATACACACACACACACAAGGATACAGCTCAAGTCCTACACTGGAGTGTAACTCCCTCTAGGTGAGGTTTGTGCTACTTTTGATGCCCCCCTGAGTCAGAAATGAGAGCCCAATGTCACTAACATTATGCTACCAACACTCTCAGGCTTTATGAAAATATAAAGAAACACTTGTACTCACTGTATTCTCCTGCATTAATGTTTGTGGTGGAATAACCATGTCCTGCTGCAACCTACATGCTCACTAAAATAAGTTTTGTCAGTTTATACACACACAGACAAACTGCAGTCATGACAAAATGCCAGAATGGAGTAACACTGAGTTTTTTTGGAGGTAAAAAAAAAATACACACAGCCTCAGCAGAACAGCTATCAAGAAAACCTGTGAGTTCTTCACGTTTAATGTATGACATTTAGTCTAGACATCTAGCCTTGTCACCTTGGCAGTGATTAGGGTGTAACTACAGAGGTAACTGTAATACCTAGATAAGCTCCAAGAGAAAAAGCAGCCTCTTGCTCAGACTTCATAACTTCATAAGCAGAAATACCATGACTCAATAACTACAGAAATATTTCAGGTATTTTTCTAGACTTTTTAGCTCACCCTTTGATCCCCGAATGGAGACCTCTCTGAGAGGCAGTGGGTGCAGCAGAGTAACTTGGGAAGTAGATGACATTTAGTGCCACTCCTGCAAGTCTACAGGACTAAACTCACTTTGTCTCCTTACAAACGGCTGCAGTTAAGTGAAGTCAGGGAATGTGCTTTCCTGGGAAGACCAAAAGATTTGCTGAACCAAATAGGCAAGGTAACAAGAGGAACTTGAATTCCTGTCTTTATTTGGGATACCACCTTTCTTATGGATGAATCTCCAGTGCAGTAAAGACACGAGTAGAAATTACTGCAGCAAACAATTTTTCGTTCTTTGATTTGTTGTTCTGAATCACCTTTCTGTAGAAACAGAAATAAACTGATCCTGCTGGGAGATGGGCAGCTCTGCGTTCTTTCTTGGGGGCTGAAAAGGGCTGGGCACAGCCTTCTGTGTGAACTTTGGCAAAAGGGAGTCCAATGTTCATCAAATGAAGTCTGCTGAACACCCAGCAGAGCAATTTCAGACTAGAAATCAGGTTAAAGAAAATTTCTTTGCTCTGCTGAAGCTTCATACTGAAATTAGCCCTGAAATAACTTACAGGCCTGGATCTAATTTTCATGTATCATTCCATGTAGCGCTGCACTCCTGGTGAGGTCTTCATTCACATTATGGAATGGTTTACCCCAGTGAGAGAGGATAACAGCCAGCAGCACACGAAAAGGTGCTTGCCCCTTGGAGCTGCACATTCTGCAGATTTGGAGTGAGTATTGTCTCTATTATCAGTCCCCACGACAAATTCACTGCAAGATGCTGAGCGGTCAGTCAATGCTCCCTCCATCACTTAACATATGCCCTATTTTAATATTTTCTTTTTTTTTCTGTTTTTTTTGTTTGGTTTCACTGACTATAGATGAGACATTTTGTTTTTCAGGAAAACCAAGTTGTTTGAATATCACATCCGCTAATAAACAAAATAAAAATAGCAGCGTTAGCCCAGAAAAACAAAGGCTGAAAGGGATATAGGATCTCTAAATAAATCAGGAGTGTAAACATCAGAGAAACAACCAAAGACCTCTTTGGTAGAAGAATAACAGGTGCAAGTTTGCCATAAATAATCTAGAACTTTGAAATAAGCTTCTTGAGCCTTAGTTCTTGGTTGATCAAAAGAGGCACCCTGTAGGGGTAACAGGGCAAAGCTTGACCAGTGTCTTTCAAAATCCTCCACAGTCTGCAGAAAATAACTTCACTGAGTATATGCTAAATTATCCATATATCCCTTTGTCCAGACACCAGGAAACAGCCCACTTCACACACTTGTTAATATGCAATTTTCAAACTGTACTGAAAACAGTTGTTATCCAAATTAATATAATCTCTGACGCAGTGTAAGAACTAGCAATAATGCTTGTCATGTTTAACTCAAAGCTAATTTAAATAAAATACAGAAGACAATGAGCATTAAATCCAAGCCTCATTTTGTTGAAGCCAAGCCTTCAAACGCTGTCATGCCCATTTGGAACTTTAAGATACTAACAAAACAAAAGCTTTAAATGTGAGAAATTTTTGGGCAAAATTATTTTCCACTAGCAATTCTGGTTTGATCTCAGGGGGAGTTTTGACAGCCCACTGGTGGAAGATAGCACAAATGTTCTTGGCCAAACCCTTTCTCCTGCAGCACAGTCTACAGGCAGAAGCAGGAATGAAGGCAGGGCTGAACAAAAGACCTTTATAAAGTTTATTCTGCTGACCATATGCTAGGTACAAGTTCCACTTGTGTTGCTTGAGTAGCACCAGGCAGCTGCACCACTGGTGAGGATTTGGCCCACGGCAAGCAAAATGTAAGGTCATCATCAGTGAACAAGTGTACATAGGATTATTGCAGTCTGTGTCAATCTACAAGCACTTTATTGCTGGCAACACTCTGAAATTAAAATACTATTTATCTTACTTTAGTTTGCTGTATTACTGAAGTCTTTTTAAGGCAGAAACGACACTAGCTACTGGTCTAATTTAAATAGCTATATTCTGTCCAGATGAAATGAGTAACTGTATTCAAACTGAAACCTGGCCAGCATATTCTGTGAAATAATCCAAGGAACCTTAGTGGTCTCATTCAGAAAACGATTTCTACAGCTTTGCAGTGCCCACAGCCCTGGCAATGTGGAATGTGACCAACAAGGAAAGCTGTCCTCTCTGCCCCAGCAGCCCCATCTCCTGCAGCTTTGAGGGTTTTTTGGTAGGTCTCCAAGCCAAAAACTAAGCCTGACCCAACACAGTTAATGAGATGCAAAAAAGCTGTAAAGATGGCATTTACTGCTTGTGTTCAGCATTCCTGGCTCTGAATTTAGAAAGCCGAACAGAAAGGTTCTGAGCAAGGGAGATCGAGCTACATAAGAGCACAGCGTTACCCCAGCAAGGAGAACTGGTAATGCTGCATAAGTGGATGCAGGAAGAAGCAGCAAGATTTGCTTCTCAAATTTATTTTCTGAAACAGGGTTTTGTCCCTTAATTTGCCTTAAGACTGGCTTCAACAGGAAGCCAGTGGCCTCCTCTGAGAGACACCAAACTAGAATAAGTAGTCACAACATATAAAACAGGACAGTCAAACTGAGGCAGCCAGCCTAGCTCCTGCTCTTGCATACTTACATAATTTCTTAATTCTAACCATTTTAGACAACAGGGAGGTTGTTTTATTAAAAGCCACAGACACTGGCAGTCTTCACATACACATGCACAAAGGTACTCAAACCCCTAACAGCAGTGACAAAGCTTGCCAAGCAATGTTCAGCCTTTGGAAACCATCCACACAGTCATAACTGGAAGGCTTGTGTGAAGAAAGAGGCAGAGCAGCACCCACGACGCAGATCAATGATGTTACTGTGGTCAGTTGTGTCCCAAGGGACATCACAGTCTGCTGCACAATATGAACAGGCTGTCAAAGTCTTCAGACACTCCTGTACTTACCAAGTCTACCCATGAACTGTTAGGTAACACTAATGAAGCTTCTTTAACAAGAAAAATAGCAAAGAAAAGCACTCAAGCATCTTTAAAAATGGTTGTGGTAGACAAACTTAGATTCTTTCATTATTTTTTTTCTGGTTTTGGGTTTGAGGTTTTTTTTCTAAACCAGAAAGGTCACATTTAAGAAATAAAGAATTAAGGCTTTGCCCACATCAGACATTTGTCTTGAAGCAGTAAAATCCCTTCAACTGAAATCACCACCCTGCTGAACTTAGAAGTGGCAACTTGAGACTGCATTTCATGCACAGACCATTCCCAAATGCATTCACTGCCCAAACCAGGATCAGATACTCATCCTGTGCATGCTCTGGTACACAGTTAAGTCCAAGTATAGCCTTAATTTCAACATGGAAAAGCCAAAACTTCTCTAACACTTGGAAGTAATAGCACACATCTAATACCTGACACCTCTAGACCTTTCCACAGATGTCGCTGAGTAAAATGCAATCTATAGGTGGCAAACAGTGCTGATAAATCCAATATTCACCAGGAAGTCAGTTCATTTCACTAATCTGACCAGAGGAAGAATAAGACAACCCATTTCAGACACTTGAATGGTACAAGATGACTCACCAAGCACCAGAGCCAGCATGGAGTGACTGCGGAGAACATGGCTCCATGTGGAAAACAGGAGGGCAAAGAGAAGTAACCCCTTTTTGGCAGCAGTGGATGGTTAGATCAGATCTTATCCCAGAAACATCTACACACATGATGTTGAGCATGAGGCACACCACATTTTTGCCTGGTTTCAGCCAGTGGTCTGCTGAAAACAGAGACAGCCCCTGAGCCTCTCCTCAGGCCTTGGCTGTGCTCATCCCCAAGCTGGGCCTGTTGAACTCATTATTTTTAAGTGCTGGAGCAGGATCCTGCCATCAAGTTAAATGAACACAGATGCTACTTTCTCCACATGCCAGAGGTGTACACAGCCCAGCCCAGGAGCACCGATGCGTCCCACTGGCACCGGCCGCAGTGTGGCGAAGGCCCCAGGAGAAGAGTATGTGGTGTCCTTAGGCAGTGGCACTTTCTTTAGGGACTTGGAAAGTACCCTGCTCTCCCCAGAAAGGCTGCAGAAGTCCAAACCACTCACGTTGCTGATGCACTCAGATAAAACTCTCCTGTATCTAAAAAAAAGCCTTATGCTGACAAAAGGATGGGCAGACTTCCCTCAGCCTACAGCACACTTCACCGTTTGACTCAGCACCCTGAGGTGGAAACACTTGCCTGATCCCTCAACACCAACAGCCTGTTTGGTAGCATCTGTTATGTAGCTGTTACTACCATTTTCCCAGTTTCTGCTTTCCAATAAAAACACCACTGTGCCAACAGTGCTGCTTGGAGGAGTCTCCATCTGCATGATCTGACCAAAGAACACACTGACCCCAGGATATCACGTTCTGAGTCCTGTGCAGAAACTCCTGCTGGCACAAAGGCAGGATCCAATTCACTCCTTAACAGAGGTAGCTGGTCGTTTTTCAGCTGCAGCACACTGAGGAGACACGGAGACGTGAAGTTCTGTGTTACAGCCGGAAGCTGGGAAGTCTGGCCTTCACCAGGCTGGAATCCAGCTAGTGACATGTGCGAAAGACAGACCCCCCCCAAAAAACGAGGGATAAAACACCCTCCTTTTCTACCTCAGCCTAAAACTGCAGCCCTTTTCTCCTTCAGTTCATCAGCTCAGAGTAAATGACAGCTACATAAAGGCACTTCAGGAGACACTATATATAGGATGAAGTGAACTTTTCCCCAGGAAGCTCTAGATCTAGGTCATCTTGCTGCTTCTGGGAGGCAGGAAAAACCAGGTTACTCATTGAACAAGTATACAGTTTCTAGAGGAAATAAAAGATTACTTGGAGCATGAAATTTTGTGTGGATAATATTTTTTTGTTTCCTGAAGGACTTTTAAAAACAAAACTCGCCATTAAATGCTGTCTCTTTGAATACCTGGCTCCATCTACTTAAACTGAGAAACCCACTATATTTACAGAAGAAATGGTATTCTTTGGTAAACTTACTTTCAGTAGTTTAGCCACATAGCAAAATAAATGCAACTTCAGGTCTCAGAAATTTCAGAGAGTTTGTCTATATTCAGACATAATGTAAAATCCCTCCCTGCACCTCATTTGTGATTCTTACAGATGACTGGAATGATTACACATAACCCAGCACAGCTCCAGGCCAGCTATCGTATTAATCCACTCTCATGGATTAAGTACCACATTCCCATTTCCAGTCGAGGGCAAGGTTGGAGAATAACCAAGCATCTCACTCAGGTTTGGGCCAAAGGCCACCACGTAACTCAGCCCAGCCACTGGGGGTACCTGGCCAGCTCAGCCACTGCAGCATCCTGAAGGTGCCAGTAGCTGAAGAGGTGCGCCTGGGAGATTGGGGCAGGAAGTTTTCTCAGCTCGGGACAGATCTTGGTGCAACACTACCTATGCAGTGCTCCTCATCAGCTTCTGATCAGCAGACCCCTAAAAATTGTCAAGTAGAGGTGTGGGCCTGTATTTCAGTTTAGTGACTACAGAGGGGATTTCATTAGCTCTTGTGAGCACAGTCAAAACAGCCCACAGAGCCTCGGAGAGCCAGGAACCAAGAGGCGAAAAAGCACTAAGCAAGAAAAGAATTAAGAGTTAATTTAAAGTAAGTACTTTTTCTTGAATTTTAAAACTGATTCTGTTCCCTTCCAAGAGGGGTAATACACTTTAAAGGACACCACTCTCCACAGGACAATCCACAGCTGCCTCAAGGTCTCCAAATAAATGGATGCAATACTAAAGAACTCTGTGAAGCAGACGCTAAAGCAATGTCTTCATCATATTTCATAAGCTAAACTGAAGATATATGGATGGAACTGCAATACAAATCATAACATTTAAACAGAAAACAACCAAGGGAAATCCCAAAACATCAGAAACTGGCAGCGGCAATTAAGCAAGTACTACTACAGAGCATGAAATAAAGTCTACAGATGTCAAAATACTAATTTCAGTGTCTTAACTAAGTCTGAATTTAGAGCATTAGTTTGCTGAGCCTTTTATGTATTTTCCACTGAATACAGCAGCTCACTGCTTTTAGTTAAGCAACACTACAGACCAAACCAGTTTAGCAGTTTGGTACGTCTGCAGTCAAGCAATGCTTGCACTCATTTGTTCAAAACCTGAAAGCAATCTCTTCTCTTTCTGAACTTTAAATAAAATTAATGTATTCAGGCAAAATAAATACTGGTCTTAATCTATATTGCAAAATTATACAATGTCTGAATTAAAGAATTCGACAACTGTGTTAATAAAACACCGTGATTAACGTTCAGTGCACAGAACAAGCTCTGTATCTGGCTTTAATTACAGTGATGAATAAAAGTCAGACACAGGCATCGTCCCAGAGTATTCATGTATTATACTGTCCCATAGATACTGAAATAATGGAATCTGATGCACTTTGATCTCTTAGATAAGCCTCCCACAGCTCTGAAACAGAAAGGGCAAGAGCACCCAACCTCATCCAATTCTGCAATGTTCGCACACTGAGTCATAAGAGATTTGTATCCCCACTACCAAGATACATCTTATGGGAATAAATACAGAGAAATATTGCTCCATTTCCTTCTGGCTAGAGCTCGTACACAAATCATCTGGAGAGCCACACAGAGTGAAAGTGGCGAGGACTACAGGGACACCTTACAGTCTCCATAGAGCTATATATCCTTGGACAGTAGTTATGTTATAATATATTTGTGGGACATATTCTAGTTCAATTTTTTATTCTAAAGCAGTTTTGCCAGGACAAAGATTAGAAACTGGCAGCATGTGGTAGATGTAATGGTTTTAATCATGGTTGCAAGATTGTCAATTCCTTGCCTTTGTCCAAACCAGCACAGACTGACTCATTTTTTGCTTACAACTGGATAGTCAAGCAGCTTCATTAAATTTTATTAGTCATAAACCAGGCGTTTCCTTGATGCTTCTAGGACCTCTCTTAGCAGTCCAAACTCTGCTGGCATGTGGGCTAGCTACAATCCCAAGCTCTGGGAAACTCACCACTGTGAGCCAGCTGAGACTTGTCTTTGACTGAGGATGAAGTTGTCCCTGCACGAGCATTTGGCCTTAAGAGTACAGGGCACTACATGCAAGGACTGCCCCCAAACCATGCCTCTAGAAATACAAATTGCTCCATCTGAGCAAAAAGCAGATGAGAGGACATAGAGGCCACTCCAGTGTCCAAAAATACAACCAAGGGAAACAGGTTTCAGTATTTCAAGGATAATAGTCTGCACATTCATCACTGCATGCTGGGGCTAAGGGAGGAACTGAATTTCCTGAGCCACAGTTTCTCTCATCCTTCCAACAGTTTCACTCCTCCCCTGGACACCTCAGGTCTACATCATCCCCCAACTAAACCAGCGGCTAAAAACAGAGGGAGGATGAGAAGGCTCAAAAATCAGCCCAGCCTTTGACAGAGGGTACGTGTGCATGCAAATGTGCACAGAGCATGCGTGAGCGTTGTGGTGGATCAGCAGAAATGCCCAGTGCAATAACCCAGCTGGTTGTGATTTGGCTGACGCAACTGCGGTTGAAAGGATGGCTCTTTTATCTCCTCCTCCAGTTGCCGCACGCATCTGCTCTTTGTCCGTGTCACCGTGCGCGAATCCTGGCCCAACAGCTTTTATGCCACCGGCATTCTGACTTTCTTCTTCATTGATGAGAAACAGAGTGGTTGGCAGATTCCTATGGAGGGGCTGGTAAATAAAATAATCAGTCTCTGTAACTGTTTGGTCTCTTGGAAATTGTTTCATTAGTTCATAGGAAAGTCATGGTTGATTTGCTTTAGTCCATTCCACAGATCATTATCTCTTCAAAACATGAAAGTAGTTTATTTTTCGTGGGTCAGAAACTGACTCCAGATGTACAGCCAGCAACAGCTGATCACAGCGCTGAACCTGAGGTACATACGGGAAACAGAAGAGCTTCCTAAATGCATGGTGGTCCTAGATTTTAGGGAGGGTGGTATTGCATGTTTGGGTTGGCTTGTCCAAAAGAATGCACAATCTTCCAGCATAGCAAAGATTCATCGCCCCGATTAGGCAAGATTTCTTATTACCATCTTCACAGCCTCTTCATTCCTACTAATCAAGCATCTGGAATGCAGGCTGCCAAATAAACGCTGAACTATCAGATTCCAAAACAGATTTTAGGAGACTTATCTACTGCCTTAAACAGACCTTCTGATAAAGCTCCCTCTCTACAGCATCAGGTTTGCCATAAATTTCTGCAGAGGTTCTTTATGTAATAGAGGAACATTATTTTATTAAAATCAAATTACCACTGAACACTTTACAAACTTGAATTAAATTACTGAGCATACCTGCACTAAAGATAAACTTTATTATTCCTTTACTCCTCATTTTACAGTGAAGAAACTAAAGCACAGACCAGTTAAGTGGCTTGCTGAAGTTACAAACAGAACAGAAGACATTAAGTAAGGATGATGATAGCTTATCCTAGGGCTGCAAGAGTGGGGCTTTTTGGTAGATTTTGTTTTGTTTAGTCTTGGGGCTGGGAGTTTTTTTGGCTGAAGGGCAGTTTTACCCAGCAAGTTACACAACTCCAGCTCTGCTGGGACAGGCCGCTGCTATGGCTGTCCCCCAAGAGGCAGGCAGAACAAGACAGCATCTTCTACAAAAAAACATCCTACCTTCAGGGAGTAAGACACATCTTTGCTTCTGAGACCTTCATAATGTCAGGGCCAATTTTTCTTGTGGTCTAAATTGAGATCAAAGCTTGCTTTGCCTTTCAGAGTCAAGACAATGGTGACTCTTCAGCTTTTTCCCCTGAAAAGGTTTTATTTTTACTCAACCACAACATCCCTAAAAACCTGCTCACTTTGTAATTCTTTGGTCTCTGAGGAACTGTTTCATTAGCTCATAGAGAAGTCATGGCTGTTTTGCTTTAGTCTTTTCCACAGACTATTACTTCTCCAAAACACAAATACATTTCTCTTTGTGCATACGGGGAGGCAGAAACAGGGACAAGCACAACGATTGGAAGACACAAGTCTACCACAAGCAAGAGGTGTTATTTTCAGTTTCTTCGCCTTACATTCTGCAACCAGTTTGGCTACAGCCATTAACAGGGTCTGCAGAAGTGCTCATTAAGCTGAGCTTCCTTCCTTTGTTGAAGTGATGAACAGGGACACAGGAAGACAGGGACAGACTCTACAGAGCAACTTGATCCAACTTAAGACACCTGCAGAAATCCATGTGAAGCAGAAAGCAATACTCTGTTAAATGTGATTATAAACATATTCTCTTCTTTTCAGAATTCCCCTTGGAAAATCTTCTGGACAGAGTGGTTAGGAACAGATCCTTACCAACTGCCAACTCAACAACAGTGAATCTAGAAACCAGCTCTAATTTTATAAGGTGGTAACACAAAGAACTCAAACATCAGCATACTCTTACCATTTCCTCTAGCCATGCCTAACACATTTTTAACCGGCTGTAATTTAAAATCTATTTTAAGCAGACAAAGCCTTACAATATTCAACCACTATTAATTAAAATATTCATTTAAACTGTTTATGAATGGGTATTTTCAAAATTGAAGTTACCAAACTCTGTGATACCATCTGGTATCCTTTACTTTCAGGTCTGTCTTCCTTCCTCTCTTCTCCCTCTGCCCCACCAGCTTTTTTCACCAGCAAAATGAAAGACAGCCCCCATCAGCCAGCGTGGCAGGCTGAAACCAGTGTGCACTGAGACAGGAAATACAGGTGCAGGTTTTTTCTAACTGTTGTCTAGCAAGGAAGTTTAAGTGTAGCACTCTCAAGAAACTCTTCATCTAGAACTGAATACCAGCAATACAATTCTTTAGACAACTTGCTAAATTCTCCAGCTGTAGAAGAAAAAGAAGTGTCATGGCATATTGTTCACTAACCAAATAACCTTGAATGCTACTATAATGACATTCATAATACATATATTTCATTACTGTATGAAAAATGAACTGTATAGCCCTATACTGATATTTTAAAAAGGTTTATTGCATTGCACATACAAATAATTTCCCAGAACTGCAGCATAAAACATGGAGCACTTACAGCTTTTCTGAATGCAGGTGTCTAAATTGTATCATAACTATTTAACAGGAGTGACTTTATCACTTAATACTTGGTCCTTCACAGATAAAATGTTATTCCAGAAAACTATTAAAACACTTCTTCATTTCTGAGAATGAGTTACATAAGGTCACTCAAGCAATCTCATCCTTGAAGAGAAGCACCAAACATCACTGGCTACTCTACCATTTCTTACCCATGCAGCAAACTCTCAACTTCATTTCCTCTACCACTTTCTCTCCTCACTGCAGCTGATCTTCACCTCGGGCACTGCTGCCAGAAGGCACCAGCCAGCAACAAAAACAAAGGCTTTGAAGCCCTTTGAAGTTTCCACCAGACTAAGGAATTGTGGACTGGAGTGATATTTCAATTCACATCCACAAGTGCAACTGTAATTCATACACATCACCAAGGTTTGGAGGACAAGCAGAAAAAAGGGCGAGACATGCATAGGCAACTTTCAAACATACTGCTTTCTCTTGTATGAAAGTAACCCTACTAGTTGGTTTGCTTTTTTTCATGGATAGCTTTCTGTATGTAATGTTTTCCCACTGCATCTCTCCCCCTTTCATGCTGTTCCAACACAGACCAAGAGTTTCAGCTTTGCACAACCACTCTGTGGTAGATTATAACCTGTTACACTACTGCACTCTTCTTTCTTGTACAACACACGCAATCAGAGATGATAAATCATTTCAATTGGGACCCAAGGGAATTTTTGTTCAGCTGTTTCTGTAAATGAGTGCAACTCCTAGATCGGAATTATTCTGGCTAGGAATTTTTATTTATATTAATTACCATGCCTTTGAAAAGACAGCACCAGAACACCAATGTAACATATTACTTAAGTCACGAGGAGAGTGTAACAAAGGCTTGGTTTCTCTGTGGGGCAAAAGATGTGGGGTGTTTCTTCAGCATCTCCAGGGCTGCACCTACCGTGCTGTGCTCCTCACCAGCCTATGGCACTGCCAGGACAGGCTGATGTGCCACCTCCCTGAACTGGGGACAGCTGGAATGAAGCACGACAAGACAGAGGGATGAGGCCGTGCACACTGTGTACAGGTGACACTCAGTGAGCAGAGGAGGCCCAAGGAGGCTATTGCAGCAACCACAGTTTTAAGAGGAGCCATGAGACATCCTAAATTACACTTTCAAAACCTGCTGTCCCCAACAGCTTTTGGAGGATTACAGGAGCACAGCATTGGGTTAAGCTCATGTTTGTGATCTCTCGTCTCATTTTGTGCCTACAGCCAAATCGAATTAGTATCCAGACCAAAAGGTTTTAAATTAATCCCTCCAAATAAAAAAAAAAAACAAAAAANAAAAAAAAAAAAAAAAAACAAAAAAAACCATCCACTAGATCCACTGAAACATTTTATCTGGGCCTGTAAGACAACACAAGGTGGTACAAAGTACCAGACTGTGCTCTGGAGTTTTTCAGGTAAGAGGGTAAAATATTTTATTTGTCTATCTGCACATCAACCTATCAAACGTGTTTTTATTAGTTTAGTATCAACACCAAGATCTCGTGCTTATTTCTCATGCTTTTAGCTGGATAATTTAGCAAGTGCTATACATCTTTTTTAGAAGGCTGCAGTGCATTTTGTCCACAGTAATACTTTTTAGAAACTTAGGGAGAAAAGGTGTAAAGCGTTCTGTACTTTACTGTGTGAAAATTCCAAAATTGAATAAAATGGCTGATTATTTCCTACAGCTATTAAGGAACCACTCAAGAACAGAAATATGAGACAAGGATTAAGGAAAGGGACACATCTATTCTGCAGAAGAAAGTCTTTGAGAAGAACTACTAGAAGTAAGAGAAACTGAAAAAAGCCCAATGAACTTGTATGGAAAAACAGCAGAAGGCATATTGTCAACAGATGGTGAAGAAGTCATACACCAAAAAGGAAAACAAACTTGAAAGCATACTCAGTTTTGAGGACTTGAGAAAAAAAACAAAACCAAAGCTAACTCCTTCCTAATCACAGATTCCCTGGTTAAAAATGGAGCTGCATGCTCTTAACACTTAGAAAAGCAGTTGTAATTTCTGAGTTCTAAAATGGAGGCACTCAAAATTAGTGTCTGTCTATGAAAATGTTGGTCCACTCTTGAAATCACTTCCTTCCTCCCCACCATGAAAACACACTCCTTTTTTGGTGTGTTTTCATTATTTCTCACGTTAGCTGTTAAGCTCAACGCACTGGAAAATATCTGATGCTTTAATGGGCCACTTTCTCATTAACTCAGATACCTGTTTAAAAAGATACTTCCTCTCTGAGGCCTTTCTGCAGCAGCTGGTAACAGGTACTGCTACAGGAACCAAGAGACAGGTATTTGCAGAGCCTCTCAATGGAAGTTATTCCCCATTATTCCACACGTCCATGCTGTCAATCCAATTCTCAACCTCACTTTTGGAAGTAGGAATTTTACACAGCCAGTTTAATAGCACTCACTGATCAAAGCAATTTGACATGCTATGCTGCAATTATTACTGGGGGTACATTCTGCAGCTGGAAATCAATAGGTAAATAAAAAATACGGCGTAACAAGATTCCCACGTGAATGCCCACGGCACAATCCTGTCAGAACATGAAAAAGTACTTTAAATGTCAAAATTATACAGAAGTAATCTTCTACAACTGTGTATCTTCACCCAACAAGCCTTCCCATAGTTTGCATACCTTGCAAGAGCTATTCAGGAAGTTGACACGCTGTTGCTGCAAACCCAAGAGTAACAGACATACCAGATTTTAGTCTCTTCTAAAATATGTCCATTCTGCAGCTGAAATTTCAGCAACTGGCTTTAAAACTGTTCACCTTCCAGTTTCTTGAGGCTAGTTGCCACAAACAAGTTTTCAAACTCGTTTTATCCTCTTCCTTGCTTTCACTCCTAATGTCTACACATTATACACTACCTCTGGTTGAGACATTGAAAGAAGTAATCACCAGGAACAAGGGCACAATTCCTAAATTCCCATTTGTAACACTGACTCTAAGCTGCCACTTAAAAGTTAAAATGAGTGACTTATTGCTAGCACAAAAGTAATACTGGAGCATCAGCAATTGTTCATACTTAGAGTTTTGTGTATCTTGTAAACATTAACCAATTTAAAATTATAAATTCCCTCAACTTCAAAGTGCACGAAGTGCTGCATAATATTGTAGGTAAGGCCTATTTTTTTTTTTAAAGTCACAAACCAATGTGGTTCAAAATCTGTGGAAAGAGTAGCTTTGATTTTGACTGTGAGACACGAAAGGCTACCCTAAGGTGAAGCTTTAGGAACTGCCAGGATCAGTGGAGGAGCTTTCAGGACAGACAGTGATGTTCCACACAGCCAAGTGCCTGTGGGCACATCACCTGATGCTGCACAGCTCTCTCCAGCTGAGGGAAGGTTTGCTATGAATACACTTACTTGATAACAGACACTTGTGGGTTCGTTTATTTTACTGTCTGTCGTGCTCTCAGTCAACCATCCACACTTACAGACAAGTTCTTCGTCACGAAAAAATTTAAAAAACTTCTGACAACAGAGGAAGAGTCGTTACCTACACCAACTTCCACACAAGAAGGCCTGCATAAGGCATATACTCAATTGGTGACTCTGACAAGAGCTAACAGGTTGTTTTCAAAGGAAGGAACAAGAGAAAAAACCCTCCACAAGTCTTCCTAGAATTGCAAATACAAATGCAATAAATTGCACAAACAATCAAACTTTTATGCTGATTTGATAAAAATGCATTCCTAAACCTCATGGACAATTCAGCCTTAATTTAGAACAACACAACCTTTAAAAAACTTGATCTGCCACCAAGCACTTTCTATTTACTGGACTTCAGCAGACATAGCTCCGAAATCACAAAAAAAATTTCCTCACATCACGGAATTTATTGTAACATTCAGCTTTCCCACCCAAACAAAACAATCAGGCACACGCTGCCAAGAAACATCAGTGCAGCTTCAGGGCACCAGCAAAGGCTGCTACGTGTAGGGCTTCTCTTCAACACTTACGGGGCTCCTATCAGGGTGGAATTCTTGAACTTGCTAAAGCATTTGTAGATTACACGCCTGTCCGATTAAATACTTCCTGCGATTTTGTTAATTATACATCAGGGTCTGCAATTACGGAATGACTCCCATCCCAGAAAACATACAGCTCTCAAGTCACCCCCCCAGAATGTGTGTCTCGACTGCCGTTTCTATGGATTCCTCTGGAATGTATGCTATTATCCCAGATAGGAAAATACTTTCAAAACTTGAATAGAATGCGCAGTTCTACCATAGGATGGTTTTCCTTTTCATTTTTCAGTGCTGCAGACCGCTTGTTTAGGTCAATACACATTTCTATACGTGGAGCGGAGATCACAGGGAGCAGACAAGTGCAACCCCAAGTTCAGGTTCCCTTTCCGTGTCCATGCCTTCCAGAGGCAGCCAAGCGCAGGCTTTCACACCAACGCCATCCCCCCTCCACATCGGCGGTATCCTCCGCTGTCAGCAAAGCCATCAAAGCAAATACCCAGCCTTTCCCTTCTTTCCCCCTGATTCGTCATCAAGATGTAAATTAACAGATTCTCACAGAGACCGAAAAAAACCCAACCCACCGAACAATGGGAAACACTTCCCCGCCGGTGCCCCACAGGACGGAGGGAAACAGGATCCCCTGCGCTGGGGGAGTTACTTAGTGGAGATCAGATGCTGCTAAAAATACGGGAGCGGTGCGAGCGGGCCCGGACAAAGCCCGGGCAGGGCCCGCGGTCCCCGTCCCGGAGCGTCCCCGCGCCAGACGGTGATGTCACCGCCGGCGGCAACAAAGGACGCGGCCCCGGCCGGGCGGCCCCTGCCCCCCGCCCCCCGGCCCGCCGGCGGCCCCGCGCCTCCCGCCCGCCCGGAGCGCCGGCACCGGCCGAGACAAAGCGGCTTCCCCCGCGCTACGTGCGGGCGGAAAGGGAGAGGTTCGGGCGGCCCAGCGCCGGCGGGGAGGCGGCAGCCCCCGGGGCGGTGCGGGCCGGCCCCCGGGAGAGCGGCCCCGCGACCCCCGCCAGCCGCGGCGGGGCCCCGCTGCCCCCGGCCCC
>VXBT01004570.1:817203-850605 GCA_013400235.1 Oriolus oriolus
GTTTCCCGGTCACCAGCTCCCTGCGCACTGGGCTTTGTCGCACGGGCCGCCCTGGCTCCTCCTCTCACCCCTCCCCGCCGGGCCCGGGGAGCAGCCGCGGGGCCTCGCTCAGCTCCGCACCCCCCGGCCCCGCCGCGGGGACAGCCCTGCCCACCCCCGGCGGGACGAAACAGGACAGGACGGGCTGGGGGACCGGCCGCCTGCTGGGCTCCCCCGGCCCCAAAATGGTGGGAGCCGCTTCGCTCCGCCCCCGAGCGCGGTGTTTGTTTGTGTTCCGGGCATGGCGGAGCCAGCGGCCGCTCGGGCCCGGCGGGGCGGGACCTGACGGGACGGGGCGGCAGCGAGGACCCCCCGCGCCACCCGGCCCACCCCGGCTGGGGGGGTTTGTGCGAGGCCCAGGGACCTTCCCAGGGATTCCCCCGCGGGTGGGTCCCCAGGCAGGGAAGGCGGTTCCCTGTGCTGGTCGCTGGCGTGATCTGAGGGGCACGGTCAGTGTGCGGACAGGGCAGTGAACCCCAGTGTGGAGCAACACCAGCAGCAGGCACTTGGCTTTTGCGTTTCTAGAGATTTTTTATGTGATAAGCAGATACTCTAATAAGCCATATATTTAGCTGCTATTTTTTCCTTCATAAAAATATATTCATACTTGGATATCAGTGTAGGTAAGTACTGATAAGTGCAAATTTGAGGAGAGTGAATGCCCCTGTGTCACTGTGTTAAGTGTTCCAGCACTGACCCACAAAGAGAATACAGGATGGTCCTATTAGTGTTCTTCCCAGCTTTGTCACCCGTGATGGTTCCTCAAAATCCCTCCTTGGCCTTCAGGTTCACACCATGGGAAATATTTTACAATCCAATTTTTAAAGTGAAGTATTTTTTAAAGTGAAGCAAATGTGGTGCAGATGAGAACAGCTGGAAAGTCCAGTCTGTAAAGCAGTACAGCGTGGCTGCTGCTTATCACCAAGTTCTCTGCTGATACAGCTCTGGCCTGCTTTGCACCAAGAGCTCCCACCTTGGGTCAGAGTATCTACAGACCTATTGTTCACAGTGACGTATTTGGCTCCACAACCTTTGCTGGCGGACCTCAGTCTGGGATCAGACTTTTTGCTGATTATCCATATGAGTTCATTCTTGGAGATTTCATTTTATTACTGTTTAGGGAGGTTTGTTTTGCTGCTTATCAATGGGTGAGTTAAAACAACCCCAGTGTAAAGCCTGTGATTGCTGCCATTTTTGGTGCTTAACACGGTTTCAGGCTTTTCAAGGAAATTGAAACTGAAACTGGGGCAGGAATTGTGAGTGTTGTTCAAGATAGAGAGGCTTTGCAATGGTGCATTGTAAATGGTTGTTTTACATGGCTTGCTCACTTGGGTGTTTATCCTATGAGTCTCTTGGCTTGGTTTAATGGAATTAGGCAAGCGATTGTTGGAGGAGATCCAACAAACCACTGCCTCACCCAGTCATGATTTCAAGGTTAAGGCAATGTCAGAGCTGTCTGCTGTGAGAACCTGGTGATGAAACTCCAGCGCTGTCAGTGGCATTTTCAGTTTTACAGTGGCACCATCGGGAATGAGATTACGGGCAACCAGAAAGACTTATTTATTCAGCTGTTATTTCATGTTTTATTTTCTCTGTGAGGCTTTGGCCTGTGTCATTGGTGTAGTTCAGTGAAAACCACAGGTCACACTGTGCCGTGGTGTGAGGCTGTAATCACAGCTGTGATCCTCTACAGTGAGGAGGTCCTATGGAAACCTGTGGTGCCTCCCTGCTGGCTGACATGCCAGGAGAGCCTTTCTTTGGAAACCAGAGTGCAAACTGGTCGCATCCTGATATGCAGTCAGGACATGGGTAGGATTTCCTGCATTTATTTACCTTGAGGCAGATCTCCAGAAGGAATAGCTGCCAAGCCCAGTTAAAACTTTCCCATTAGTAGGTACAGGATGCTCCAAATCTGGGCATGTTTAAAAAAATGCAGACTTGCCAAGTGCCAGAAGAGATCTGCTTTTCATGGGGGACTCACAGAGACCAAAGAGGATGCAGCAGTTCACGTTTGGCCTTGCAACACGACAGACTGCACCTGTGAGAGCTCTGAAGGGGGAAGAGCTACTACCAGGCATGCCTGGATTTTTTGAAGTAGGAGTGGTTGAAGGCGCTGCTTTTCCAGGCCATTCACTGATGTTATGTCAGATAGGTCATTAACAATGGCTTTGCACCACCAGCTCAAGTGTTGTACAATGGTCCAGGAGATGGAAAATGGACAAATTCTTGTGTTCACTAATGTTTTTTAATATCCCTGCGTATGCTGAGGTGTAGCTGTGAGCCTACTCCTTTTGCTACCACGCTTTTTGCAGGTTGGGGACAAGGAAGCAGATGGATGGGTCCTCAGAGGATGTGATTTATGAGTACGGTTTCTTTGTTCTAGCGGAACCATAGGGCAGTTTAACTGATTTTACTTCGATTCTCTCTGGTTTTTGCTTCCTCTACTTAGTTTGGGGAACGAGTAATTATCAGAATGGATTTTCTAGAGCCTTAAAATGCTCCTATAGAGGAAGAAAGATTCATGTAGTGGTTTAGGGCTGCATAGAGACCACAGATGGAAAAGATAATGCAAATACAAAAATTTGTGTCAAACTAATATCAATACAGAACTGGCAGCCTAAGTCAATGAAACTTTTTCTCACCTGTAGACATTTAAACAGTTGGCTGTAATCTGTTGTCAGAATGGAAATGGGGGTGTTCTGAAATTTGCCAGTGTACAGGTTTCATGTTGTGGTACATCTCGATACAACAATGTCATACACAGGTCTCTCCTAACCACTTCTTGGCAGCTAGCGACCTTCTGGCAGCTAGCGTCTTCTAAGTGAAATCTATTTTTCAAAACAAAATGGAAATTCAAGGAAAGGATTTTTAAACTACGCAGACAAAGTTTATTTTTTATTTTATGGGCTTTTGATATGAGAGGAGACGAGTTACATATTGCTGTATTCTTAAGGCTCATATGAGCTAGCCAGAGATGATGAACTGTCTTACTGAAAAATCTGTTTCCTTTTGAGTTCAAAATCTAAAATCCATGGAGGACATAAAAAGTCCTCCTTTTAAAGAGTTTCTCTGCAAAATTGACATCATGAATTGCCTAATTTTTAGATGAAAGATCCTTTGATAACACCATTTTATGTGATCCATGCTCATGTTGTTGTTGGACAACATTTTGGATATGGTTAATGTGTCATGCTCAACAAAGGTTTTTGAAAGACCTTTTCTGTCCTCAGCATGGAAAAGTTTTTTCACTTCCTTTTCTTCCATCAAGCTTATTTTCCCAGCACTTATCATCTCTCATTATGTCTTATCTTTCTTCTGGAGGAGATTGTTTTCCCAATTCATACACAGAAGCCCAGTTAACTTCTGAGTGCAATCTTTCCATGCCATGGTACCCAGAGGTTCAGAGATAACTCTGTTTGCTCGGGTAATGTTGGTGAATAGAACACAATGCAATTTTAAAACCTTTTTCTGGAAGGAAAAAAAAAAGACTTTGTATACCTCTGGAGAATGGAAGTAAATTACATTCTTCTGTTATGTATGTGAATCTGATTATGGGAATGGCGGAATTAATTTATCTGGTTATAAAGAACATGGCATCTTCTAAAATGCACATGATTATTTTTAGTTTTGTTGATTTTAGCTGAACTGTAGACGTTTCTCAGTGTATATTACAAGTGCATATTGTTTTCTGAGACAGAGTGAATGTAGCACGAGAAAGCAATTACGGAACTAATATATTTCCCTGAAATGTACTTTGTGATGCAGGATTTTACTCATGTTTCTAAAAATTACTTAAACTTCTGCCTAAATTATCCTTGTATCACAAATACCACTTAAATCAATTTATCCTCGAGATGCCATCTTGGTAAGGAGAAGTATTCCACTGTTGGCAAAAAAAACCCTTGCCTTCCATAATAACGGTTTTCCCCAGGTCCAAAATGTTTTTTCAGCAAGGAGTGTAATGCCTACATATTCTGTGCCCTGGGGTACCTACACTGTGTGCCACAAAGAACAAAAAGAACATGTATTTTGGCACCAAAACACCCAAGAAACAAAGCAGACAGTCATCATACAGAAGCAACCTCTTCAAACAAACCCTCTGTCACCCAGCTTCCTGGTGGATTTTGTGTAAAGTCAATTTTCCTTTTTCTCCCTGTACCACATGTTGCCACAGTCTCAACTGCAAGAATGATCAGAGACCTATAAAATGTGATCTAAGAGGAGATATTGAAAGAATTGGGGTGGTTTATTCTGAAGAAAAGGAAGGTGTTGGGAAAAATGGTAATGATCTTTCAAAATGTAAAATGTTTCTCTGCAGAGAGAAGGAGGAAGTCTTTCTTTATGTTCGGTGGGTCTAGGGCAAGAGGTGATGCGCTTGGAGGTTTAAAGTAGACGTTAGGAAATTATTTCAAACTGCAAATGTAGTTTGGCACTGGAAATGATTATCTGGGAATCTCATTTGCTGAGGGCTTTGAAAGGCAGATTAGGTCACATGTCTCAGGAATAGTTTTAGTTGCAGTAGATTATATGGAGATGACTCCAAAAGGTTCCTGGCTGGTTTTTGGTGTTTTGTTTCTCTCAGGTGATTTACAGCAGATGCTTTACTGCTGTGTTATTTTGATTCTCACTCTTCCTTGTATACTTAGAAAATGCCAGTAAGAAAATACGTCAGTAGGTAAAAAAATGGGTAAGTAGAATGGGTGGTGACATTCCCAACAGTAGAATATTAAGAAATCACAGTTCCTGCAGGAAAGCTGGGATGTTTGAGCAGGAGTGTGACATGCTGACATGTCCTCCTGACAGGCTTTGGGACACAAGTATTGGGCTGGCTTTCAACAAGTGGTGGATAGTCAATACACAGAAATCTATGTTTTAACTAATCTTTTAAATTTTATTTTAATTTTAAATTTTAATTGAAGCATTTGTCTTCCTTCGCTTTTTGCTGTGTTTAAATATTTCCTGAATTTGCAAGGACTGAACTCTATCCACAGTTTACTAGTGGCCAGTTCGTTCAACTTTTTGTTCCTCCAGTTCTCTGCGACAGTAAGGTACTATCCAAAATGCTTGTACCTCTTTGAAAGTGAATCCATGAATTAATTGTTTGTTCAAGTTAAACATGCATTCTGCTGCATAACTTAAAACACCTCATTCATGTTCTCTGTAGTCTTCCTGTTTTTCTGATTTTCACTATTCTTCCTGTAGCCTAAAATCTCTATTTTCTTCCTGTAGGTAACTGCAGGTCTTCTGCAATGACAGAGTAATAAAATGACACTTGGAAAGATTCATGAGAACCTAGGGAGTGTGACCAGACACACTCTGCCCAAGTCCAAGATCACCCATGTCTTTGTCATTCCTTGACAGAAAATTGTTGAAACTCTTTCTGGATACTGAATGATGGCTACAGGTACTGTGTTCTAATCCCTTACTGCTTCAAAAATTTTCCTAAGATTGCTACAAGTCAAACTCTTTATTGTGTGTCGTGTTTGTATTGTTACAGCAATTTTAGATGTCTGAAAACTGTTACGATGCTTTGTTTCGGTTTTTCCTTATGGATGTGATTTGTAAATCTCCCATATTTCACTGTCTTGCAGCCTCCTTCTTTGGTCCATTTTTTCCAGTAAGCATGGCACCCCAAGCTGCACAGAGTGATCCAGTTAAAATGTCAGTGTTGAGTAAAGAGAATATTCTTTAGTGTGTAAAGAAATACCACTGATCAAACTTAGTGTCCTTCCCTTTTCCTAACACATCGTTGCCTGCAGCTTGTAGCCTCTGTCACTCCCTATCCTTCTCTGTGTAATTCCTGCCTACTCAGATTTTCTTATTTTATGCTTCTCCGGATGATTATTCTGAAGGGTACTATTTTGCACTTCCTGTTGAAACTCTGGTCTGTGACAGCTTAGCTGGCTGAACTGCAGCAGACAAGTTACTGGAGACTGAACAGAAGGAATGTGAGAAGGAACCATTGAAAATTTTGTACTGTAAGTATGAGGTGGTTGTGAATGGCTGCCCTTGGGAAATTCACTTTACCCTCTGGTCAGAAATGTTTCTTCTTAACATTTGGTTTTGCTTTTTGATTAGTCCGTGTGTGTGCAGCCTGCTCTTGGAGGAACAGGCTGGAAATTTGTACCAGTATTTGCTTTTGCATGCTCAAACACTACTGTGTTTCCTGAAAAATAATTCTAGAAAACAATTATGTCATGCAGGAAACAGAAATTATCGTAAATTAAGCCTCTAGCAGTATGAAAAGGAATACAAGAAGGTAATTGTGAAATTTCTTAGTCTGATTTTGGTTGTGTGGAGATTCCTATAAGGCATGAAAATCTTGATTGTTCACTTACATGACAAAAGAGGAGAGAGGCCTTTTTCTTTTTTTTAGCAGACCATACTGTTAAACAGATACTTACCAGAGTGAAACAAGAAAGCTAAAGGTACTGTAAGTCTATTCTTTTTCTTTTTTAATGTTTCAAAATAGTTGTGTCTAAATTATTTTTCTTTTCATTTATTGTGAAGATGCCTGCAGTTAGTTTTTGTAACAGCAAACTGTTCCCTTTTTCAGTTAAGTTTATGGAAACCGCACACTCTGTGGAGCTACTTTAACTTTTATTTGGAGGTGTTATCATCTTAACAGTGGACTTGCACACCGCTTCAGAAATTCAACTGTTAGGCTGCATATTGACTCAGAAAACCACAAAGGCCCCATTTAGTGTTTTGGTCTGTGTGCTGTTCCACAAACACTCATTTAGACACAGGTGACTGCACAGAATCTCTGCAAGACAGGGTGATTGCAATGGTCCATTTTGCCTCTGACTTACAAGCTGCACACCAACACAGTGCAAGGGTTAAGGACAAGATAAAATCACTTGCTGCTGTTTTGATTTCCTGAGGGTTTATTATTTTTACATGAGAAATGAGGAATGCAGTGAGGACCGTTCCTGTGCCAAAATTTGTTATGTTCCTGTCAACTGTGATGCCATTCATAGATTTGACATCAGAATCTTAAATTTGGATAGAAGGATCTCTGTTGTAGAAGCCCCATCTTGTGGACAACCAATCAATGACTACTTCAGCACAACTGAAATTTGAAATACTTAGAAAATCTGAAGATATTTTGATAGTCTTTGCAATAAACTGGAGAGTCTTCGTATTTCTGGACAGTATGGAAACTTCATTCATGTGTAGAAATCAGCGTATGCTTTTCAAAGGCTATTTCCACAGAGGAAATTGTGAATTGCAGAGAAGTATTAACATGGGTGGAAACAAGGATGGTGTCCTCAAAATTCTGTTTAAACTCCAAATCAGCTAAAACACAAGCCTGGATCCTGCCTTGAATTCCCAAAGTAGTGTTCTGTAGCGTTTGAATAGTACGAATGAATCTTTAAGTGGCAAAATCATGTAAGGGCGGAAGGACATCCTTTGAAAAAATTGTTAAGAGAGAAAGAATAACAAAGTATGCATGAAAACTGAATCTGGGAACTCTGGAAATATCCTTAAGGAGATTGTTTGTTCCAGTACAAGGTAATGGAAGAGGTCAAGCAGCTCCAGACTCAACACACTTGGTAGGAAGAGTGTTAGGAAGGTAAAAAGAGTATGAAAACAAGCCTGTGGTAAAAGCTATTTTCAGGTTTCAGCGTGACATTGGTAGAATATATTAGATACATTCTATTAAATATAATAATATATACGTAGAATATCTATTTGTTGCTCTGAAGAAACTAGGTTACTCTATGATAGTTTTCTGTTTCTTCCATATGAAGAAAGTAGGAACCTTCATGATAGTTTTCCAGGTAGTAATTAAGGCTGTAATGAAGGAGCCAGAAAAGGTGGCGACATCTAGGGAAAGGTTGGCAGAAGCGCCTCCAACTGAAACACCTCCCACTGAAAATGTGGCCACTTCTTTTTCTGTGAAGGGAAAATTTCCCTGTATCCAGGGAAAATTTTGTTGGAGTGGCTTACTTGGAAGGGATGCCAAGAGTGAAAAAGATTCTGGCATGTGAGCAGGGTGCCAAACCAGCCCCTTTGATGGGCGGAGGACAAGGGTTGCTATTCCTACACGTGGATGTCTGGCTGAGTAAGGGGATCAACAGAGGCAAAAGTTCAGGATCTGGACATTGCAAAGCCAGGAAATAATTTCTTAGTTCTTACCAACAGTAGTCTGGATGAAATCTTTGCTTTTAAAACATACCAGCTACAATACATTTTACTACTTTAAATTACCTTTAACAGTGAGTGTACATCTGTCACTTTACAGTTTAAAATAACTGTTTCTTTCATATTGAATTGAAATACTTAGATTTGCTTCGTTCTATAGTCTGGGAATTTCAGAAACAACTCATTTGTAATGTATATATACCTTTCTTAATAAGCTAACAGATAAAACTATAAATGCACATTATCAGTATATTACTAAAAAAATCACAGAAATGTCTGTTTCTGACTGACTCGTTTTGCTTCTTGTATTCTTTTGGAATAGAACTCTACATTTTTGATGAAGGGCATCTTTGAGGAATTGTCTGAGCCAGTGCAAAAATGTATATTCCGAATTTTTACCTCCGTCTTCTCATTAAGGAAGAGAATATTGAAACTTTAGCAATATATAGGACTACAATTTTTACCTGAGAGCAAATTCTGCTGGAACCGACATGTGCAATCAAAACAAAATCTTTCTTAGTGTGAAGTGAAGCCACGAAAGGATCTTTGCAGCTCCTTTCTGTGGAAGTTGTTTCTTCCTCAGGAGACAGGGAGCAGCAGGTGCTGGTTCACCCCTCAAGGGAAGAGCAGATGAAATGGGAGCAGCTACTTAGAATTCCCTGCACTTAAATAATAAAGCCTGAACAGTTCAGCAAGGGGAGCACAGACAGATATTAGTATGGTGTGAAGTCTAGGGGAACTGTAGCCTAGGAAAAGAAAATGAAGATGTAAAGCTCATCATAAAAGGGTGTTGGAAAGCAAGGATTTATTCCAGCGGTGTCGAGGGAGGGGATAAGGGCTGCTCAATCCCTGCTCCACCAAGTGAGTTCATTGTAGTACAAAGGAAGGACAAGCCTTGGTATAAAGGACAGACTGTTGCCTTACTCTGAGCAGAAGGCTCTAGAAAAAGTAAGTATTGGTAAAAGCAAAGTCTCTGAAGGAGTAGAAGACAAGGGCAAGCATTCTGTGATACTTCTTGTGTTTGTATTATAAATTACAGTTGTTTGTTTATGCCCATATGAGAAGGAAGGGAACCGATTACATCAAGAAGAGTAATTTGTTTTACCTTCCCTGCTAATATGTATAATAAAATGTTCAGCTGCAGAGGGTTCATTGCTAAAAGTTGCAGAGTGGTGTGTATCTCTCATGCTAAGAGATTTTTTCAAGAAAAAACAGCAGGACTGGAAACTCAAAGTTTGAGTGTTAACCTGCAGTAATCCACTGTCAGAGGATTGTGTAGGTGTATAACATTGATTTCAAAGGGAATGAAGAGGTGTGACTTGTGAATTGCTACTTTTTAAAGATAAAAAATTAGTTCACATGTAGGTCATGTTAAAAAAAGAAAGTAACTTTCCATCCTTATCTCTTTATTATGCACATTTTTATAGATGTTTTCTTTGGTTGCCTTTAGCCTTTCTGCTATTTTAAATATTCTCAAAGTTTTATTGGGATAAAAATGTTACAAGATGTAATAATACTGCTATATCGAGTGATTTAGCATTAAAAAAGACAGATTTTCAGTGGCCATTTGAAAACAAGGCCTGATGTGTTATGTCAATACAAAACTAAATCTATGCAGTTGAACCTTGAGCACTTGTGTTTGTAATGTATGGAAGTGTTCTTTTAAAGCTGTCTCTGTCTTGTGTCCCTTCCTCTTCCAGCCCAGTCCAGAGCTGTGGTGGTGCCACGTTGCTGGGACCCCACTGCATCAGCCACCACCGTAGGATCCCCTTCCCCAGGGATGGATCCTGGTCCCTGTGCCGTATCAGCCAGGTAAGGAGCGGGACCGGCCCCTGTCATCACCAAAGACAACCCAAATCTCTCCTGAGCTTCGTCCAAAAAGGTTCAGTAATTTACAGTTCCTTATGGCAAGACACTTCTTCTGGTATTGATGTCGTGAGCATTTTAAAATGTTATCAGACAATAATTGCTGTCACAACTTTTAATTCTGTGTTTCTCTTTCAAATTTTCCTCAGTTCAATCAGAACCAAAAGTTAATGCCCGTTGGCTAATTTCCAGTGCATGCCTCCACAGAACAACTGCTGCCTTTAACTGGTGGAGAGATCAAGGCTTGAACTGACAAAAGACATCTGTATTTTGGAAAACAAATTAATGTTTATGTTTTAATTTATAAGTTCCTGGCTCTTTTATGGTTCCTGTTTTTCAAGTAATGTCTCTTTGGATCCCTAGCTGATGGAGAGTCAAAATGGAAAAGGCCCATGAGAGAATTATCACAATAGAACATCTGGTCTGCATTGGAAAAAGCTGAGAAAGATATTCAACATCTCTGAGACCGAGGGGCAGCTATGAGGCAGTTTGAAAGTCAATCCATGAGAAATTGTGCAGGTTGTGGCCGCCTGGGCCAGTCTAGTGTTGTTTTGGAAAGAGCTGCTCTGCTCCTGAGCATCTGAATTTTAATCTCCCTTAAGCATGGATATGTGAGAGCTGGGAGTGGTATGAAAGGTGTTTGCTTTCCATGATGTTAATCCGAGTCCCAGCATTGTCCTAATTATATTGTGGGCTTTTGCCAGTCTCCCAGATTTCTTTTGAGCAAGTAGGCTGGAGTCAAAAGGCTTTCCCAGGGCTTTTGGCATAGCTTTACAGGAAAGTGGATGGGAAGGACTTAGTATATTTTTGGAAGAATAATTTGCACCCTGCTTTAAACTATTCCAGAAGGTAAAAGGACATTAGCTAGACTGTGTATTAGCTCATGTGCTGCTATGTCACTAATGGCAAGGAGTTTTATTGCTGTTTTCTTTAGTCACAGACTGTAAGAAGTGCAAAGAAATCATGGACCAACCAGGGCAGTAAAGGTACCCTTGGACTCAGTGGGAACAAACTCCTTCCAGCACATGGAACTTTGGTCCTTTAAGTCATTAGAGCTCATGCAGAACAGAAACAATTTGACATGTATAACAAGAAACATTGCAAATTGTTTGCCAAACAAAGACTTATACTGCAGATGGAAGAACTGATGAAAATTGTTTATAGATGGGGAACTAAACGTAGATTTTTTTCAAGAACAAGGTTGCTCTCTTCCTTGCCAAGACAAACAAATCTGATAGACCATCTCATTGCTTTAGACTTCCTGAGGACCCACTGGAAAGTCTATGGACCTTTTTCCACAGAAAATTAGTGTATTGTCAATACATGAGTGTATTGTGCGCAGTTACTCTGTGGCAGCTGCAGAGGAAGTAGAAGGTTCTCAGGAATACATTAGGGAGAACTGGATTTTTGGCTTCTGAAACAGTGTGGAGTGCTTTTGGAAACTGTGGAAATTTATAAGCTGGATGTTACTGCTACAAAAGGTTATCTGTGAGTTAAATATAATAGTAATTAATCTGCAATCTTGAGATCTTAACACTAACAACACAATGAAATTGAGAATTCCTATCTTCTAGAATTGCAGTTTCCAAGATGCCTTCATTCCTGTGAAGATACCCTGGTCTGCATTTAGAGATTTTCAGTGTTACCTTTAGAAATCTGTGCACAGATGTTTTTACAAAGCACTGTGTAATCATCCCAAACAACTGGTTTTAATGGGCTAGTTATTTAGGAAATCATGTAATGAGAACATAAATACAATCCCTGATACTGACATAAAACATGTATTAGCAAAATAATATAGTTTGTATTTCCCTGATATAGAACAGACCCTGGAAATACATAACTCATCATGTCCTTAAAATTCTGTTATATCTGTAAACATGTATATTGGCAGAGAGGCCCAGCAGCATCCTGGGCTGCATTAGGAAGAGCATTGCTAGGAAGTCAAAGGAGGTGATTATTCCCCTTTCCCCAGCACTGGTGAGACTTCAGCGGAAGTGCTGTGCCCAGTTCTGGGCTCCCCACGGCAGGAAGGACGTGGGCACACTGGAGTGAGTGCAGGAAAGGGCCATGAGGATGGATAAGAGGAACATCTGTCCTGTGGCTGCCCAGGGAGGTTTTGAATTTGACATCGTTGAAGAAGCTCCAAACCCAACTGAGCAAGGTCCCGAGCACCCTGCCCTGGGTGATCCAGCTTCCAGCTGGGCTTGGGCTCAATGTTCTCCAGAGATGCTTCCAGACTGGGAATATTTGAGGCAGTTTGCTTGTGGCTTGTCAGCGTTTTAGCTGGAACTCAACTGTAGAGGAATCCTAAGGAGAGCAAAGGCTGTGACCCTAGAAATTCATCCAGATGGCTGAGGCCCAGGAAAGGCGTAATGGGAGCTGCTAAGTATTCTGGATGTTTCGTCAGAGTGGTATTTCAGTTGAAAACACGAAATAGAAATTACTTGGGTCTTAATGACACTGAATACCCATAATGTTCTCTCACTTCAGCTGGACTGCAGATAGTAACAGCCCCTCTCTATCTGAACACACTTATTTCAGTTTAATCTTGTTCTGTAAAATCTTACCATATACTTTACTCTAGAAATTAATACTTGGTGCTTTATGATGCAGAATTTATGCGTTGATTTTTTCCATCCTTTCTTTCCGTACTAGTACTGATATTAACAAATTGCAATGTATTTTCACATATTACTTCAGTAATAAACACATGCTGTGTCTCAAGGGGTTGAGAATATCATAATTTGAGCAATGTAAAATCAAAATATATAATTACCTTGCATATTCTATGGCACTTAGTTTGTAACTATTCTTACAGCACCTTCAGAATAAGAGGAAAGATGAAATTCAGAAAGGGCTTTCATAGCTTAAAAAGATTTATGTTGAGACAAGATTTATGTTGAAAGGCAAAGATAATGTATTTTTTTTTAAATCAGCTGAATAATGGTGGGAAGATTCACCTGTGGTTTTTCATCATGAAAATGCCAAGGAGCTAACTTGCAGTATTGGGAATTCCAGATACTCCTTCTTTTGAAAATTCTTTGTCTTTTATATTGCCTCTAAGGAAAAAGGAAAGCAAGCTGGAAAACAAGAAATTGAGCAACATTGCACAAGTAATTAGGAAATAAATAGATTATAAAGCATTTGATTTTGTTCTGGTTTTGCACTTCAGCAAGTGAAACAATAAGTAAATAACCCGTTTCTTTATTATCAATATATGGAGTTGCATTGGGTCTGACAGACCAAGGCATAAATATATAAATAATACCTGTGATAATTATTGTTGTGAAGCCACAAAATTAAGACTTCAGACAAAAATAGCACATGAAGGTCAAATGCACTTAGTCATTAGTTGCTGTCTCTGCACCGCTTTCCCCTCATTTAATACTTTTACAGCACATCTCCTCTGATTCAGTCTCCTCTATCCTGTGTGGGATGGGGTTTTTGGTGGGGAGAGTATTACTTTGAATTGACACCTCTAGCAGCAGTTCCTACTTGTACTGAGTTCCTTTTATAAATGTGTAACCTATTATATCTATGCAAGCCTGGCTGAGCTCCAAGTCACCCCTTTCTCAGTAATACAGGAAATTAAATCTAATGTCTAATAAGGGTAGAGGCTTATGCAACCTGCATTCCCTATAAAAAGTATTAAATAACATAATAATATTACCTTGTCTTTTGATAGCTGGAGAGTTGTGCACTTAGTTTTTATGTAGACCAAATTAGCTCTGCATTTGGGCTCGAGGAGTCTGGGTTTATCCTTTTTTGCAGCCTTACTGAATGTCACCTCAAAAATTCTCCTCTTGTTGAAGGACCCCCTGAAACTTTCACATGTAGGATTTGGTCCCTTTCTCCACTTCTCCCTTTGTTCCCACACAGGGGCTGTGTCCCCCGTGATCTCATCCTGGGGGTGCTGCTGCTTTCTCTTTCGTTCTCTCCCTCCCAGGATTTTCCAGCCTGAACAGATTTCCATCCCATTATTTTCTGATAATACCCGCCACGGCTCTGTGTCAGTTGTTGCAGCGTTTGGAAATGCAGAAATCTGACTTTAGGCCATACAGGTTAGCAACATAATTTCAGGGCTTTGTCTCCTGCATGTAGCAGTTCAGTAAGTGGATTTATACTGAATAATTTTAAACTGTTACAGCCCTCTGAAACCATTTCTCTCTCGCTGCTGTAATACATAAAGTGCCATAAGGTCATTGATGCTGTGGAAATTGGTTTTGCAGTTGATATGCTAATTCAGCAAGAAATCAGTTGTTGCAGAAGAGCGAAGAAAATTATTTTAATCTAGTGCCATGCTACTTCGTTGGCTTTTAGGAAAGAGATAATTAAAACATTCAAAGGACTTCCAAGTCTGTGGAGAAAATACCATTTTGGAGATTTAGGGTTATTTTTGCCTCACAGCTTATTAGCTTCTTTTCTGAAAGCAAACAAGCTGAATGTGACAGACGCAAATATGACATTTTCACACACTCAAAAAAATTAGAAATAAGATATTTTAAAAAACTGAGTTCAGCAAAAGAATAAACTTGGTTCAGTCTTTTCTGTGTCACTCACCCCATGTTTACAGTAACTGCTCCTGCAATTTTGTGGATGAAAACTTCCATGCAGATACATCCAGGGCCATTAATGAGGCTGCAATATGCAACTAATTGCAGTGGGGAACAAAATTACATTAATGGTGCCTAAGGAGAAAGACAATCTCTGCACTCAGTGTGAGTGAGGGGTAGCCAATGCCTTATCTTTTCCGAAACAAGTAATTAAGTTAAATGGAAAACAATAGTTGATGTCTAAGAATAATAACTAAGAGTTTGAAAGCCCTCTATTTTTTTTCAAAACACCGCACTTATGCTAAGGAATTACCAAGCACAAAAAGTAAAATAACTGTAATGTTTATGTATGAATATGCCAAAGGAAAGAAAAATTATCAGCTTAAAATCTTTCATCTTTTTGAGATGAAGAATAGGCAAAATAAAATGCATTTCTAAGAAACAATTTTTTAAATATATGTATTGTAAAAATTGTCTTGTTGCTGCCATGTTTTAAAAGATATTTTAATTTTATAATAAAGAAAAAAAGATGGCATTTTACTCTCTGTTCTTTCATAAAACAGGTACAATGCTGCTGTTTGCAGAGGAAGGACACCAGTGGCAACAAGAGCAGTATCTGTTCTAGAGTGAAGGATGAGCTCCACTGGAGATGAGTTGGCTTCCCTGGCTGCAGTGCTCAGTATTTCATTTTAGCAAGGCTGAGACTGGTCCAAGTCTTCATCTTCTCCTGCACTTTATGCTGTTGTAAATACCAGGTTGTATGAAGTTACTTATTGAAGAGAGAGAAATAGAAAATGCACTTCAGTGTTTTATTTCATGCTCCCCAGGTTTGCTCAGACAGGCACACCCAGAGTGAATATGTGCTGCACTCAACTCGGAGATCTTGTGTTGTAAATTCTGGCTCCCCTGTGCTTTCCTGCTTTGCCCATAGAGCAGATAAGAGAGTTCATAACAGGAACATCCTGTTACCTCAGCTGCAAAAGGTTCTGAGAATCTAATGGCCAAGAGAGTGGAATTTAAATTTATTTTTGTTTGGCTTGTGTTTCAGCAAGCATTTAAAAGATTCACCAGTTTATCTTTGTCAGATTGTTTTTCTTTTGGTTTAGCTTGGCCACCAATCTCACTGTTGAATCTACATTTATGGAGTAGGACCCAAGCTTGGGATAGGTGCAAAAGTCATGTCTGTGTGTACAGCAAGAACAGACCTGGGGTTTGGATGCTGCTACTTAGTCAGTTGAGAAAGAAGAAAAGTAGTTTTGAAGGCTGCCACTCCTCCTGGCTGACAGGCAAAAGTGTTGGTAAAAACTGCAGAGACAGCTGAGCACTCTCATTATGGTATTTATTATACCTTTTATTTCATAGGTGGATTTTGAGGAACAGTTTTTAAAATGTAGTTATTTTACTCTCCTTTAGCGAACCATATGTGACCATAGCTGTTTTTCCAAAATGCCTGGTTTAGCTGCTTTTTTGCCGCCTGTCAAATTCTCACTCCGCGTAGTAATGTCCACAAGGTGGTGCCACAGCTAAGAAGTTTGCAACAAATAAGGCAAAAATAATTTATTATTCTACTTTCTTTTTGTGACTGACTAAAGCATCTGCATCATTAAAGAATTTATAATTATTTCATAATCACGGTATCACAGGTTTGCAAGCTCTTTTTTTAAACCACTTGTGTGAGCAGAAGTGGGTCTGTCTGCTGAGTGAGAGCGACATCCACACACCTGTGGCTGTCCCAAATCCTGTACAAAAATGAAGAGGCAGCTCAGGGTTTAGCAGACAGGCTGATGAAGAGCTGTGTATTTCCTAGCAGGGTTTCCTGTGCCAGCGATGTTTTATGTTTGTCTGGGTCACTTCAGCAGGAGTCAGCCTGAATCCTGACAAGCAGAATTGTTTATCCACAACTTCAGCCAAGACAGCTTCCACTTGCCCTAGAGTGGCTATGGCACATCAGACCCTAATTTCCTGCGTTTTTTCTAGATCCAGGGATAGCCAGGCTCCCTATCCTATGCTAATGTGCAGTTGACTGTTAATTCCAAAGGGGTGTGAAATGCTTTGAGAGGGACCTGCACAGACCATCACGTTTACGAGCATCTTTCTAGAAAAGATCAGACTAGAGAAAGTACAAGGCAGTAACAAGGAATGTAAGATGTCAAGTGTACCATCCAGTAAAGAAAGACAATAAAACTTCCAGGAAAAAGTTGTTTGTGTGTATCTGAATGACTGCACTATTTTGTAGCAGAGCAGAAGAGCTGAAGTGCAGAAGGACTTGGCCATTCCCCTCAGAAGGTGTGTGTCTGTTCTTCAGCTACCCTTGGCCACGTGGTGCTTCTTGCACCCCTGCCCTGCTCCCCTCAGGGACGTCTGCAACCCAGGTATGCATGCTAGCACAAGAAATACTCTCTGTCAGCTTCTGCAGTGGAGAAATTAAGTTTGAATCATTTACTCATCACATAATTTTGCACCAAAAGCAGCAAGAAAAAGAGGTAATTTAAAATACCATTTGGACAAGCACTGCATTGACTTGCCTCTGGCTAGAATCTCTCTTTGGTATGGTAGGCCTGTATCAGAGAAAAATAACAGGGTTTGCCTAATAGGTTTCCTCTAAATTGCTAAATTATTATTTTAAAACATACTAAAATTCTTCTGGCTTGTAAGAGACTGAGTGGAAATTATATATACACAGGAAAGATGGTTTTTCCCCAGTTTTAAAGTAGAATGAGAGTTAGAAGCTTATTGAGTCCCTTTTTAAAAGCTGTCAAGTAACACAACACCCACCTACTTTTTTTTAAGGATCGTATCTAGAAATTGTATTTTAGAGTGGTTTGCAGTATTTTGAAACTTTGTATTGGTTTCAACATCTGTTTGGAAAAGTCAGTATCTAATCTGAGAACTAACTGAAAATGTAAAGTCATGAACAGGTCAAGTAGATTTAATTTCTGAGTCAGTCTGTTGAGTTAGCTTGTACTAACTGAATCATGACAGTGACATTGTCAGAGTATTTCTGTAAGCTTGTTCTGAGTGTACGGCTGCAGTGTGTCTTGCAATTAAAATAACGTATTTCTGGTTTAGTTTGGATTTTGCTTTTTCTGTAACTTTGCAAAATTATTTCAAAAATGTCTATTTTTCAGGTATTTTGCACAGAGGAAAAAACGACACTCTATTCTAAAGGGAGGGGATGACAGAGTATCTAAGAGCATACATCTAAGTCTCCACGGTGTGAAAATCCCAGGTATGCATTATTTTAGTAATTTAACAACTGAATTGAAATCCTGAACTCTCTCCCTTGCAATATTTGCAATGGTTTTGTGCTTTTATTGGAAATCCCATAAGTATTTTTAAAAGATCAAAACTGTTTTTCCTGTAAGCCTGATTCTCTGGTTTCCCATGTAGGCAATCATGAAGAAAACCTGCTTCAGCTCTATGCCTAAATCTTACTGGGAGAAGGTAACTGGCAGTGTTGTAAGTTAGGAGCCAGAGTGAGCACGGCTCAGAAATCCTCCTGCAGATGCACGGCGCTCACCGGAAACAATTGAGAATGGCAGTGGTATCCTGCAGGATGTGTGCGACGCCCTCAGCGGGGGCTTGATTTACACAGGGCCACATTATAGATTATACATTCTGGTAATTGTGGTATTGTTATTGCTGGGCTGTATCTAAGCACAGGAAGTACATATAAGCACATTTGAAGTGATAACATCCACTCCCGTTTAAAAAGCAATATTTTATTCTCATACATAATACAGCGTTTGCAAGGGAAAATGATAATTTCCTAACTAGTACTTAGCAGGACTTTTAGGGGAAAAAGCTGATTCATTATGGGAAGGCCACAACCAGCATTTACATATAAATCCACTTAAACTTTTAATCATTTCAATTTTTTTTTTCAGTATTAACTGTAATCCAGGATCAGGAAGGAGACAGTGCGTTGCCATCTGAAACACAAGAAAGATCAAAATAAGTTTTCAGTGTGCCACCAAAACCACAGTGCTAGGTTTCTGTTAAGGAGAATGAGTAATACCATTCTAGCTGTGAAGGTTGCTGTGAGTGGGTAATAACTCCATCTAACTGATAGGGCAGATTATGTATTCTGCAAGAAAATAAATGATCCCAGCTAAAATCTTGCCCTATTTCTTCAGCTCAGTAAGAAAGCCCACCCACCATAGCCGCTTAGCTGAGAATGCTCTGTGCATACTTGTCCAACATTAGGGTTCAGCAACTGGTCTGTTCTCCATCCTACATCCCCAAACCAGCCTTGTTCAGGAACACATTGCCTCCAACCTTGGTGTGGAAGGAGGAATCTGTTCCTGCTGCTGCTCCCAGGATGTGGGATGTGGGTTCACTCTCAGCTCCACAGCTGGAGACAGTGTGTGTTGAGGCCCCTCTCGGAGCCTCTCTCCCCGTTTCTCTTGAACAGTGTGGGCTTCAGACCTTTCTGTGCACCCAGGGAAATTACTGATCAAGCCAGGGCTCTCCCAAGTTCCTTCCTGGAGGGGAATATGGATCTGTTCAGAAGAGGAATGCAATAGCCATTTCAGATTTTGTGTGCCAACCTATTCTCCACAGGCAACACAAACTGACAAAACACAGGTAACAAACACAGGTATTGTGCATCCTGTTCCTATTTCTTACCTTGTTTTGCCAGGGGAAATAGATTAAAATTAGTATTAAGTTTCCCTCTTGCTCCTCCAATGATAGAAAATTACCAGGGAAGAGAAAATAAGACAGAGATTTTGTTCTCTCAAAAGGCCTTCTAGCTTAATGGGTTTTTTTAATATTATGAAACATTCTTGCCTGCCTTAATAGATGAGAAAAGTAACAGTAGAACTGTGAAACAAATTAATACATCCAAAAATATCGACCCCTGTACCATAGCAAATCTATATTCATATTTGTAATAGTGTTGCAAATCGATAATAGAATGCTATGTTGATGCTAGACTGTATACATTAATTTGTTGAAATTATGGTTATGGGTGAGGTTCTAAACAGACACTGCAAGATAATAAAGGACTGACCTACTGACAGATCTAATAGTGATGTGACAAACACATACATATAGTCACCCAAAGCCTAATGAGTTGTTTCACAGTTTCATGAAAAAAACTTTTTTTTTGTCTTCTGTCTATATTATTTAACTTTAAGAATACATTTTCCTTTATAAATTT
Organism: Oriolus oriolus; assembly: GCA_013400235.1. Lineage (NCBI taxonomy): Eukaryota > Metazoa > Chordata > Aves > Passeriformes > Corvidae > Oriolus > Oriolus oriolus. Next base: position 836,977 of record VXBT01004570.1, read on the forward strand.
TTAGATGCTACAGTCTGAAATTTTTGTGCTGACAGTCAAACCAGTATTGAACAGAAGTATAATTTTTCCAGCTGTCATACAAAATTTTGAAATTATAATGTTGCTGATGCCTCCTGATATTAATATTCCTTTGCATTGGGGTAGCCTCGTTACAATCTTCTTTTGGAAGTGTCAGCTGCTTAAGTAAGCTTTGATTTACAAAATAATGTTAAGATATGTTTAATTTTAATTAAGATCTTCACGATTTTCCTGAATAGGAATCTCTGTCCCTAGTTTTAACTTGTAATACCCTATTTAACAAAGGAGTAGCTTCAATCATACTTAGAGTACTTATGCATGTTTTCACAGTTGGTGGCTGGGATCAGAGCTATAAAAACAAAGATCAGGTGAAGATCCCTTCTCAGAACACACTAGGATATGAGCCTCTATTTTTATTTGTAGTTCCTAAGTCTACTTATTATATAGACAATAATAACTTTAATCAAATATATTTGTATTTTTGTGTGTCACTAGTGTCAAACAGCACACCTACATGGCTGCAGCGTGTGGGAATCTTCCTGCAGTGCATTCAGGTTTTGGCTTTCATTAGGCAGTAAGACGTGTTGCCTGCAAAAATATCACAGAGCTTGAAAAGGAGACTCTAATGTCACATGGGAAATGTATTTCATCCCTCTTACATGACATCAAAATCATTGTGCCCTGAATTGTGACTATGGAAATGAAAATACCAGGCCATAGGATTTGCAATTAGCTTGAGACATCCAGAGGAAATTCTGTAAGTTGTTTCAGTCTCTTTATTTTGCCTTGTCTGAAATCTGTCTGATTTTTGTTTGCGTTTATAAGAGCAATTGTTAATAGAAATGTCTATGTTTCAGTTGAAGTGCTCTAACAAGCTTTCTGGTCTCACTTGAGCAGTGTAACAGAACCCCCAAAACAACAGAGATGTCTTTAGGTCTTAAACATTTGGTTTAAATATTCCATTAAATACTCAACAAGGTAAGAGTTCCTTAAGCAGAGTTTAAAGATCAGCTTGAGCCATGCCTCCTGCATTTACTTCTCCAGTAAATCTGTCAGGACAGTGACCAGCTGGGCTGCCAGATGTGCTCCTCCACATTTTGGGTAAGTAATCACTTGAGCCTGGGATCTACTGTGCAAACTATGCCTGAACCCATTTGCAGTTATTTTAGGTGACACACTAAAGTGGTCAGTGTAAGCTTGGAAGATTTTATCCAGCACTTTGACAGCATGCCAGAAGAAATTCTTTGGGATTCAGTCTAAGATTTCATTTCAATTAATTGTCAGGATGATGAATATTATTTATTCCACTCTAAGACTCATTTTAATCTAAAGCATGGTCAGATAGGGTCAATGCAGGCAAAATGATATTTCTTCCTACATGGAAGCCCATCTAGATATAATCCAGTTTGCTCTCCTGTCTCTAAATTTGGTCTGCAAGGGTAACAGGAATGGAGCCTGCAGCTGGCCTAGGACTCCCTTGCACTTGAACCTGATGTAATTAGGCAAGTCTGTTTCCCCACCAAATAGTATTATTATAAACAAAAATATTATGAATTGAAACTCCTCAAAGTTGTTAAATTCTGTCCAGTTTGGAAGAGGAGCTCTATCAGGCAGATCGTCAGCGAGGCGATGGAGCCCAGAGTGCTGGACAGGGATTGAGAAATCTGAGTTCTCTTCCAAACTCTCCTGACTTTTAAACGACCTTGAGCTGTCACTTCTCTGTGCTGTGGTTTCACAGTCTGTATGAGCAGGATAATAATCCTCCACCAAGGTTTTAGAGTTGCTGAAGGAAGGATCTATATGAGCACAAAATTTCTTGCACTAGCCCAGGCTAGATGCAGCTGTTAGAGATGGTCAGGATTTGGTCAATTCCTCATCTATTCCAGAAAATCTGGGAAATTTCCGTTGTTAGACTCCTTGCTTTCAGTTGTCTGTCAAAACACATTTTCATGTTAAAGGTCTTTCTTATCTTTCAGACCATTACAAAATATCTCTAGAAAATTTCATTTTATTTGGTTATGCATTAATACTCACAGTTCTTACTCATGTTACCAGGAACTGCAAAGTGCCTCTCAGGATCCTACAAATAATAACTTAACATGGATAATGTATCTTTGCCCTAAAAACGGAAGGAGTTTTGCAGTATTATAATTAACATATGTGAGGAAAAAACTTGTCTGTTAGTTTATGTTACAGGATATTTCAATTTTACTTTTAGTTTGAAAAGTTCCCTTTGAAACTACAAATTCTTTTATTTTTTTCAAATTATATCTTGATTTTACACATTTTGTCTTCATACACAACCAGCTCTGTGCACAAAAAAGAACAGTCTACTTTCAAAACTGCTGAATGGTTTGACCTCAAGGGCATAGAAACTGTTGACTCATTGTTTTTACTGCATATAATATTAGTCCTTTGTCACATCCAGGGAATGACATCATCTTCTTCATTGTTAGCAGCAGGTTTGAATAACAGAAAAAGTGCAGCATTAGTTGTCTGCTGTGTTTGTTCTTAATAAATGAATGGATATCTGGTACCAAGAATCAGATTAGGGTTTCTGAGTAACATTTAGAACAAGTTTGTGCCCAGACCCTGCACAGAGCTTCGCTCCTGGCCACCATCTGCAGGGCAGTCGAGCTGGCAGGAGCCTGGAGCCTGCAGAGGGAACATCGCTGATGGTTCTGGCTGCTCCACAGTGATAAGAGGAGGCAGGAAAGAAGAGACTAAGCACAGAACGAAACAGATCTGTTCTTCAAGGTCAGCTTAATAAAAGGAACCCTGCACTTCTGTGAATCATACTTCTCTGGAATCTAAATTTATGAAAAGTAATTATCTCAAAAGAAGTCATCTCTAGGACATGCAAACAAAATGGGAACTGGTTATCTTCAAAATGCACCAGGATAAGTATTTCATCCATTCCAAATTTTTATTCATGTCTATTAGTCTTCTACTCCCTATAACTGAAGTATCTATGTCCTTGTCTCAAAGAGTAATTGCCTATCAGAAGTATTTTGTTGTATTTCCTTCATGGAAGAGGGATACATCATTATAGAGAGTGATCAGGCTGGTGGAAGTCTTCTTTGAAGTGATAGACCACCTTCTTCTATGGCAAAGAAAATTCTAACTGTTGCTTCCTGAACAGTAAATATTCCTAGTTAAACAGAGTTTACTCGGGGAGAGATTCCTTGAGAGTCTGATAAAGTGCCAAATCCTAATCTGCTTTACCCACTGCCTCTAAGTTTTCCCAGAAAAATGTTACTATTTTACTATAAAATTATACCTTTGTGGTTCCAAAAATATTTATGCCAAAGATAAATTCCTGTTTTGAGAGAATGAATCAAACTGTACTTAGAAAAGCTGAAATCCATACAGCTGTGAGAGAAGCACCCAGGCAGCAGGCTGGGAAAGCTGGAGGCAATGGGTTAAGGAATCCAGGACGGCTCAGTCACAGAGGTCCACACACTAGGAGTGGGCTCAGACAAGGGCTACACACATGGAAATACTTCTAGAATACCAAAGCTAAGAAAGAAAAAACATGCTGTAAAAGATCAAATTCAGACCTGTTGGCTTGGAAGCAAGAGAGATCTCGTGTATTGACCTCTTCACTTGTGCAGGTAGAGACTTGCCTTGCATGTAAGTGGCTCAGATGCACCTGCTCCAACCTATCCCAGTTCCTCTCCCAAACTTATATCCCGATTTTCAGACTTATCTGTTATGAGAAGTAAGTAATGCTACGCTTTTTTCTTTATGTTTCATATGTTTTTGCTATTTTTAGTTCGGTCCAGAGTTCATCTTCAATCAACATTTCCAGAATGTCTCAAGTAGCATGAATTTTGGTGAGGCCAAATCACTTGATTTTCCCTTACCCTGTTTAGAAGAGGCTTTAGTTGGACAAAAGCAATAATGCCAGCCATTTCCCTTCATCCTTTAAAATTACTGGCCACCTCTAAAGAACTTGGCCTCTCTTTTGTGTCACTTTTTGACAACTCATTTGAGTTAAACAGGTTGCTGTGGCCAAATTAAATGCTTGGGAAATGGACCATACAATTAATTTGCAATACTAAGTTGTCTCAGCATCATTTCTCTTCCTCTCAAGGGGAATGCTGGCTCAAGCAAAAGAAAAGATTAACGTAATAAAAATATTCTAAAGACATCCTGTTAATTGTCCCAAGCTCAGATGGTGTTGTCTGTTCTTCTGTTGTGCATAGCCAGCAAACAGTGTAAAATCCAGAATTCCTTCCCACCATGAAAGCAGAGCTTCAGTGCTACAGGATAATCCCTGCCTTTCTGGAAAGCAGATGAAAATGTGGTGTGGCAGAGCTTTGCTTTGGGTTTCAAAGGTGAGCTCAAATTTGCCCCATTTATGAGTATAATAATAGGACTTGCTAATTTACACACATCAGCAACTTAAATGGAGAGAATAAAGGTTTGTGTGAAAAAGGAAAATTGCAAGCAAAGAGCAAATTTGGGGGAAAAAAAGATTTTTTTTTCTCTGAATATGCAAATGAGGCCTCCCATGTTTGTTTGGGGACAGAAAACACTTGAGGTTTTAAATTCAGCCAAAACAGAAACTTTCATTTACAAATACATTTGCAGTGTTGACCTTGAATATCACATTAAGTGACAGCAAATCTCATAGGAAAAGAAGTTAATATAACAAATAAAACTCAAAAATATTCACAAGTGGCTGAGTGAAGCAAAGCTTGCAGAAGAGTTGGATTAAACAAGAGCCTGTAATTCTCTATTTGCTCTAAAATGTTCTTAACGAGGACAAAGTCTAATTTTTGCTTATATGAAAATAGTCATAAAATATGTAAGGAAGCACAGAATGTTGTTTGCTTCAGTTCCTGTAAACCAATCAGGCTGGATGATGAGTCTTCCTGTAAGTGGGAGCACTGCTGAATACTATGCATGAAACCCTGTTCCTCCCCTCATAAACAGCTCAAGCTTTGCCTATGTATTAGTGCAGAAAAATAAGTATTGACTTATTCACAAATTACTTTTTAGGCACTGGATTCCCAGAAATATATTTGTATAACAGCACTTAGAAGCAAATGGATGTGTTAATAACCAGTTTTTCTTTCATTTTGTGGCCTTAAAGACACTTTGATCTTATAAAATGATGTCTGTCATCTCAGCTCTGGTGCTCACTTCCTACCTCTTCTTCTAAAATGAATTTTTGACATCAATTCAATATGTCCCTTTTCATTTTATTTCAGACTGCCAATTAAGATGTTTCTTAATATTTTATCAAACAAACAGGTTCCCTACAAGATGCTAACTTGTTCTTGTGTTGTTTCTCTTTATGTTTTTTGAAAATGAAGTATTTTGGATGTGGTACAGTTTGTTCACATGTCAAACATGGATTTTTTAATTCTGTCATTCCCCAGAACAGTAAGGAGAGAAAATAAATCAGATGTTTTATCTGATTGTACTTTGATCAGGTTTTTTTCTCTGTTCTCAAAAAGAACAGCGTGAAGCTTCACTTGCTCCACAAAAAGCATTTTTAGCTCTGAAAATATTTTAAAGATGTCTCAGAAAAGTCAGACCCAACACTTAGAGTTCTACTCATCTAAAAAAAAGACTCAGTGCTTTACCATGGTCATAAATGACCATTTAGGATCTCCTGGCATTTAATCTCCACAACATTAACTGGGAAAAACTTACTAGTAGGAGCCAAAATTGGACAGAATTTCACTTGCCATAATGCATCCTATCACTCTCCATCACTGACATAAGTGGGTGATGAAAAATGTCAGTAATTGTGCTTCTGGGGACATCTTGATATATGGCAGTCTAGGAAATACTGACACTGTGTGTGACACGAGTGGGAGAGGTGTGTGAGCCTTCCCAGCAGGGAATTTTGCTGGGTTTGAAGTATAAATTGAAACTAAAAATGTTAGTGATTAAGTTCATGGTGGCCATGGAAGTCTAGAGGTCGTGGGAGGGCTTGTGGCTTTTAACAGAAAAGTCAGAGAAGGCAGAAAAGGTTGTGGGCACACAAGAAAATAGTGCTGCCTTCCTTGTGTGATACCCTTGCTATAGGCAGAGCAGGTTGCAGATTGTTCTGAACATTAAGTAATTCAAGAAAACAATACAAATGTGAGAACCCAAAAGTTAGATTTCAACTGTTTTCCACCTCCTTTACTACCTTCTCAAATTATACTGCAAAGATCCAGAGCCTATACCTGTGAGAAATCTCTAAAGAAAAGTCTGAGGAAGACATTCTTCAAAATAATTTACCATTTAGTTTCCTTAGCATGATGGAAACTGATAGAGCTGTTCTGGCTGCCCTCAGTCTTTCCATTTATAGAAAGTACCCAATAACATATAAACGTTTTTGAAATGTTTGGGAGACTTCTCTGTGCTCCAAGGGAGCTTGTGTTCTCATTATTTATGATATGTATCCAAAATGGTTTCTCTCTTTTAGTGTGTCCAGTGCAAAATCATTACATTGCCAGAAATAAATTGAGCCTAACTTGTGGGGAAAAAAAATTTGATTCCATCGTGTGTTTCATATTTTACCATTATGAAAATGGTATATTAAATTCAAATACTTCAATTGTACCATTAGATGTTGTCATTATGTGGCTGGCTAATTGATAGGTTATTCAAATGAACATTATAATTTTAGACTTCTTAGAAGCATCCATGTGAAGAATTTCCAAACTTCAGAGAAGCAAACTGGGTGTTAGGAAGGAAAACCATGTACTGAGAATATTTCCTAATGCATGTCACTGAAAAATCATTACATAACTGCCGTGTGCATTCCAGGACTTGGTGCAGTCTATTTTTAATACCCGGTATGAAAGAACTTCCTGCTACTTTTTCTCTTTGAAAGCTGCTTTGTGGTTCATTAGATCATGTTGTCAGGCCAAGTTTTCTGTTATCCTTAAACCTCAATTTTGTCCTGCTTTTTTTTAAAAAAAGGGAAATGGTATCAGAAGGAAGAATGTGCTGAGCATAAGATACTTTGGAGAGTAAGGTACATGGTGTAAGTGTTGCAGTGGTCCCAGAACTAAGCACTGCCACACCAGGCCCAGTCTTAAACCCAAAAAGAAATCTAAATATAACAAACACATACATATCTAAGAAAGGCAAAAGAATTTGTATGCCAAACAACAACACCTAGCAAAAATTTTCAACTTTCTGTTTATGAAAGCAGATTTTTTTTTAAATTAGAGTAGTTTTAATTTCATACTGATCTCCAGTGTTATCACAGCTCACCATTTTGACCATAATTTGGATAATCATTACCATTAACATGAAGCATTTTGCTTAAATGCAGTGAAAATTTTTCAAACACAGGTTATGCAAGATATTTCAGAATATTTTAACTGCAGAGAAAGTTTACAGCATTAATGTAGTTTTGCTTTTAAAATCCCAAACAAACAGACTGATGGAGATGAGATGGCCACAGGGACCACCATTTTCACCTCCTCTGACTTCCTGCAAAACAAAGGCCACAGGACTTCCTGAATGAATTTCTTTTCAAGCAAGAATATATCATTTAGGCAACGGTTCAATCAAGTGACAGGCAACCCACGAAATCTGCTAAAAGTATTTAAAAGTATTGATTTTATGGACAAAAACCATTTGTACTTGCAAATTAACAGGCAGTTCATTGTACATTAGAAAGGGCTTCTGTGACTCTCTTACTGTCATCCCTAGCAGGGGAGTGGGATGACGATTTTCGGTGCCAAACAGCACTCGGTGGTAATTGCTGTAACTCTTGCTGCGAACCTGCTCTGGAAGTCTCTGGCAGGGAGGCAGCGGAACGTGGCAGGGACAGGACTGGAACAGGTCATACCTCAGCTGCCCTCCCTGCCACCGCTCCCACAGCCACCACCAGTGCCATGAAATGGAGTTTCAGTGTAGGGAGCAGCTCCTGAGCTGCCTCAGTTTTCACAGAAGGCAAACAGTCAGCTGTGGGAGATGTGGAGCACTTTGGGGGACTGTTAGATGATGCTTTCCCTGGGGCTTGTCGTGGTAAACTGCACTGAGAGGGTATTTAGGAGCCCCAAAGCTAACAAAATATTTGGACTTCCCTTTCTGTTGCTTTGACATTCTCCCACCAGAAGCAATTCCTTTCCCACTTCTCTCTGCAGTCTCTGTAAAGTTTCATCTTCACAGAATACTTTTGGGTCATTTATTTCTGCACTTTTGTAGATCTTTCCAGTTGGTTTTGTTGCCAAATAGAGTGGTCCAGTCCTCAATCACAGTGCTCCCAATCTCAGTTGAGATTGACGCTCCCCTGTCCCTCATCACATCAGAACACTCTGGATTTATTTTCTTTTATTTTCATTTTTGTTTTCAGAGGAAATATATTCACCCAAAAAGGTGAAATCTGAGTGATTTCTGCTTATTTCAACACAGTTTTTATTAAGAAATTGATTGCAGGTGACATAAAAGTCTTCCCCTGCTCTGCTTAACCTTGTCCAGTGCTTCATAAAAACATCTTGTTTTCAGTTGCTTGTCACTGTTTGGGCTGGTATTTTCCAAGCCAAGCATCTGCCTCAGGTTTAATTTTTGGCAGTTGCCAGCTAAACCACTGTAGTAATTTTCAAGAACAAGGTTAAAAAAATATTTTGCCCATATTAAAAAATAATAATCTGGTGGCTTCATTCAGAAGTGTTGGTATCCCCATTACAGAAGGAATTTGAAATGGAACACCATCACTGGCGTACTTTCATCCATGCACCTTTTAAGGAGCAACTTGGAATTTGGCAGCAGTGCTGCTGGGTTTCACAGATGTGCATCCAAATGTAAAAAAAGTTAAAAGACTAAAAAAAAAAAAATCTCAGTTTGCATGTGATTGGTTAAGAAATGTTTGCTTTTGTCATTTTGCTAAATTTTCCAAAGGCCAGCCCGAGCTGACGGAGTGTGCTCTGTGTTTGGTGGCTTTTGCGGAGCAGCTGGGTACTGTCTGTGCCTGGGGCAGTGGGGACCACGAGTGCTCCTCCTTTCCTGTGAGATCTGGGTGCCTCTCCTGTGTGCATCACCTCCCTTTCTCCTGCTGCTGCTGCTGCTGCTGCTGAGAAAAGGAGGATGGGTCACAAAGGTGAAGGAGTTTGGGAGGAGGCCTGAAAGCAGGGAGCAGAAAGTGAGAGGAAGGAGGAGATGAAGACAGGAGAGTCCAAGGAGACAACAATTACTGACCAGTAATAATTCTCTTTGGACAGCATGGACAGAAATCAGTTGTGGAAGCAGTTCTGCATGACAAGGAAAAAAAAAGGATTGTACATATGTACATGAAGAGATTCTGCTAGGCAATGGGAAGAGGCATGGTATATTTCGGTAAGGGGGTTAATCAGCATCATGGAGATAAAGATAAGATACCAGAGGAAATAATTAAGAAAAAATAAGAGGGTGGGTGTGCAGATGAAGCAAGGGAAACTAGGAGATGAAAACAGCGTAAAGTGTGTCAGAAGGCAGGAGCCAGGGAATGGAGAGCTGGACAAACACAGTGTGGAAGAGAGAGAGCTGGGAGTTACCTTAAAACAGCACAGAGGAGAAAAAGAAGGCAGGAGCCAGGCACAAGAAAGAGCATCAAGGGAAAAAAGGGGTGTGAGTACAGACTGAACTCTGAGAATAGGCTGATCTTCTGACTCAGACATAAATGCAAATTGTGATTTATCTGTAATGGTATAGGAACAGGAGTCAGGTATGACTAACATCTACTTCTTTTCTTGTTAGAGATCTTTATCGCATAGTCTGGATCTCTTGAGCCAGAGCCCTGGAGTTAAGGTGACCGCCTGTCATTATCTGTTTATTTTTCAGGCTTCCTCTCTCTGATTTTGTTAACAAACACTCAAGTGCCTAAAGGACAATATACAGGTTTTTTTAACCATGGTAAAAAGCATTTCTGCAAAGTACATTTGAAAATGCTGCGAGTAATTTTGGAATGATGGGTAGGGCTGCCAGCAGAGTCTCTCACTGGCAGAGCAAAGCAAGGCCCTGCACTCGGCTCGATGGCCTTTCACTGTGGGTGTTTGTCCTCTAAGAGGGCTTGCACCATCCCCATTGCATTGTGTGTAATTCATCACAGGGGTCAGCAGCACTGCCTTGGCAATTTTACCTCCCACTAGCCAGGAGCACTGCCTGGAGACACAGGAGCTGAGAGTGGGAGAGGGCTGGGTGCTGCCCACCGGCAAAGCAGAGGTGGAGGTCACTGAGCAGCAACCAGGGAGGGGAGTGGGAGGTGTCCTGCCCCGTGGTGCTGCTGGAGCTGCAGAGACACCAGTTCTACTCCTCCACTGGCAAAGCAGAGGGAAACACTGAAATTTTCCTGTACCATGGTGATTCAGCTTGCAAGCATTTGCCATGTATGTTAAAGAAATTCCAAATTTTTTAATGTAAGTGGGAAATGCTTCCCCACAAACAGCATGCTCGGTCTGTCACATTTTCTACAAGCTGAAGGCAAGCTTTGCACAACTGAGCTTTACTTTCCTTTTGAGAATGAAAGCAGCACTGCTGTCAGAAGATTGAGTTGTTGGTGTGTATCAGGTGATAGAAAAAAGTACTCTGCACATGGTCTGACATACTTGTTTAATACATACTTGGGAGCTGCAAGTGTTGATTTGCTGTCTGTGTATCTATTTGTCCTACTGATAGCTTAAATCCACAAAGTACACTTCTAATAACAACTCCTAGGGGTAAGGTTGCTGTTACTGCTTGGTTCCTCCTAAAGATTAAACAGAGCTAAAAGTTGGTGCATTGACCTGTTGCTTCTTGAGGCAGATCTCTGTTCGAATTCTGACCTACGTCCTAGCTAAAAATGTGTTCAGTCTTTTCTTAATTTTTTCTAGATACTTGTGTACATTACAAAACTGTCTCGCAATTTGGCAAATTAAGTTGTCTGAGGTTAGTTCTGGAATTGCAGAGATACTGCAGTGCACTGCAGCATTGCATAATGAGACTCCCCAGACTTTCCTTACTCGAGTGAGTAACAGCAGTTCTTATCTCTAGCGAGCATCAGATTCATCCCATTTTTGAGAAAAGAATTAGTATCAAATATACGATGGGCATGTTATGCCTTGTGGCTGCAATGTTGTTTCAATTAACTTCCCTGAATATACCACAATGAAAAGTGTCAGCTTTTTGCCTCAGAGGCCTATAATTAGATTAAATGAATACTGTTAATTATCTACTACCTTCTTTACACAAAACAGTATGTTTCCATAAATTAAAAAGCTCGTACAGGAAGGAAATTGTTGTTCTCTCAAATACATGCATACAGTGCTGGATTGTGAATACTGTGACTGTACCACAGTGTAGCACAGCTCTTTGTCTGCAGCCCTTATTTTACAGGAGCTAAAACAAATTACATCTGAAAAATCCACAGACGTCACACTATTTAAAGCATATATGTCGGTGCAAGGAGGTGATATTACTAAAATGTTAGTGCTCATGAAACAAATACACTTTTCTCTGTAACAGATGTTCTCTATAAAATTCTCTTAGAGAGATTAAATACAGCTTTGTTTGTGTACCTACAGTCACACCCTCAAGGACTATGTTATGTACAGAGAGAAAACTGCTTTTTCTAGCAGAGTGTACTTCTCCTTTCAGAAAATTTTTAAAAGTCCATTCTGTAGGAAGCATTTGCAATTAACAACTTGCTTTCCAGGCCTGTGCATATTTCAGCTAGTGTAGACTGAAAATCTCCTCTGCCTGTTCTCCAGCATTACTGGATGCAAGCAAAAGTTCCTGACTGATCAATTCACTCCCATCCTGGCATGCCTGATTTGGAAGTGCAGATTTTCAAATGGTGGTACATCACCTCTAGGGTAACATATCTGAAGCAGAAAGTACTCTTTTTGATTTGACAAAGTGTATACCAGTGTCCCTATTTCCATCAGAATAGATGTTAATAACTTCAGGCCTGAACATGCGATCCTCCCTCACCAGAAAATTACAATTAACTTTAGCAGAAGCCCTCATTCCGGCCTGCAATATACTTCGCATATAAATGTGATCTGCACCCAGGATTGCTCTTGTGTTTCATTAAGGTCAAACCCTGAAAAGCTTTTGAATACTCAGTGTTCCTACAAGGCATCACATTTTATTGTGGTTTGTGCTGTGTATCTTTTCCTTTAAATGTTCGGGAGCTCCGTGTATAAATGTGTTCATTAAAATATCATTGTGCTGGTAATAATCTTAATATTGAGGAGTGAAGAGGGCTGTGTTGCAATATAAATGCTGCCCCGTTTCCTGCTCTCAGGGTGTAACAGGAGAAAGAAAGACCATCTTGATAGGCACTATCTGCTGAAGGAAAACTTTCACAGGAGCTGTGAATCGACTTTAACCTTTTAGTGGCTGCACTGTGAAGAAAATGTTTCAAGCTTCCTACCCGGAATTAGGCTTCTTTAATTTAAAGGACTCATAAATGCTAGTGGCCCTTATAATTACTGCTACAAATATCAGAAAACAGTTACAGAGGAACAAAGAAATGCAACTGGAAACATGGTTCAGTGGTCTTGTACTTCCCTGAAAAGCTGATTATACTTTTGGCTGATTCAGTTTCTTTCAGAGGGAATTTACCCTTTCTGGCAGTTTGAATCTGGTTGCACTAACGGCACAAAATGCATCTGGGGCTGAGGAAATTGGCTCGGGGTCCTGTGTGTGTCAAACTGAATTTTGCCACCAAGCTCTAGATTTTGTCTTTTAGCCACTTGTTTTAGCCCTGAGTGCCCCTTGTTTTGCCAGATTCAGAAGCCATTTTAACACTAGTTTAAAAATAGAGCCATTTCATTTGTGCTTTTGCAGGTACCTTGCCCAATTCCCTGCTTTCCCTGCATGACTTATCTTGTAGGATAAGCACTAATGAAAGGTCAAGGTTATTCTGAAGTATCCAGCATAGGAGAGTTCTCTTCCTCGTAGATCCTTAAGCTGAACTTCGCACAATTACAACTGATACTGTGCTGAAAGGTAATTCAAACAGGGAAAAAGTACAAAATTACAAGCAGGAACCTTTGGCACTGTGAAATGTCCCTGGTGATTTGTACTTAGTGCTTCTTCAAAACGCAGAAGCCATTTTACCACTCAGAGCCATGGCAGAAGTGAATTATTATTTTTTCCGAGTGAGGCTCTGTAAATTAGGGCTGCAGAGCCAGGCTTGGCACATCTGGCTCTCAGAAATGTGCCGTGTGCTTTACATCCGAAGATAATTTTCTCGCCTCTGTGACACAGAAGCCAAGAAGCGTGGATTTTTCCTCCCCCCTCTCTCGCCTGTCTGATTTTCAAATGTAACACAAGGTCATGAAAAGCTCCGGCTGGGACATACACCTTGCTGCCCATTTTTTTAAGGAAACCTGGAGACAAACCTGCTTGGTTTTGCCTTCTAACTTGAGCTGCGCTGGCAGAAGATGCTTCTGCATCCCTGGACGCGGGGCTGGGGGAGGAGAGCCCGGCCCAGCAGCGGGAGCCCCGCCGCCGCCGCCGCCCGGCAGCAGCCACAAAGATGTGTTAGAAACATCCCCCCGGCAAGACGTGGGTCCCTTCTCTGTACTCACTGCGGCTGCGAAAGCACCGGAGTTACGCTGAGGAGACTCCAGTCCCGGCTGCGGGGAGAGGGAGGAAAGGGAGGGAAAAAGAGAAAAGGGGGGCGGG
>VXBT01004570.1:860046-920915 GCA_013400235.1 Oriolus oriolus
TTCTTTTTCCGACGGCGCAGAGCCCGGTTTTTCTCTCCTTTTTTTTTTCCCCCTTTTTTTTTTTTTTTTTTTTTTTAACCTCATCAGCTTTTTTTGAAAAGAAAAAAAATTTGAGCGCTTTTTGAGTTGAAACACCCGCCCACATTTTAACGGCAGAGATTTAAGGAGGCGCGGCGGAGTTCGGGCAGGAAGGCCTGCAGTGGCTCCCGCCCGCCCCTCTCCCGGCCCCGCCGCGCTCCGGCCGCCGCCGCAGCAGCTCCGCGGCGCCCGGTGCCGTCCCCCCGCCGCGCAGCCCGGGCACAGCACTGCCCCGCCACAGCCAGCACGGCCCGGCTGCTTTTAGGAGCAGCGCTGCTGAGGCCTAGGGGGGGAAAATGAAAGGAAAAGGAGGTTGTAACAGCGGGAGCCCCCGCACCCCGGCGGGAGGAGCGGGGTCGGGGGCGCTCGGCAGGCGGGGGGGCGGCCTCTGCCACGGCGCTGCCCGGAGCTTCTCCCCGGCGGTCTCCACCTGCCCGCGGGCCAGCGGAGCCGGCTCTGGTCCCGGTCCTGGCCCCTCTGCACTCACTCGGCACCCCGCGGGCGGCGGCTCCGCGCTCGGGGCCACCCCAGCAGCGGCGCGGGCTCCTCTCTCATCCTGAGGACAAGGTCAAGGATGAAGGGTCAATGTCAAGTTGTCTTAACGGTGGAAGGCGACCGTCCACAGCAGCACTCCCGGCTTCCCGCGTTTGTGGTGTCCTTGATTGATTTGAAAGTGCCATTTTGAGGGGGAACCGCGCCCGGGCACCGAGAAGACGCGAGGACTTCGCTTTTCCATTCCAGGGAGAAGAAGTGAGGATGGTACAGAACGGGGATGTCACCGCCACCCCGCCTAACAATATTTAGTGTCTTAAAGTGCTTTAATGGCTGGATTGCTTTAGGTTTCAGGGACCCTCGGAGGACTGAATTCTGCCAAGCGAACCCTCCGAGAGGTAAGCAGCAATGTCATGGCTCCCTGATAAGCACACGTAACCCATCGCTCGCAGGGGCAATCTGCACGTCTGTTTTCTGCGTGGACGCCACGGGAAAGTGATTTTGAATGTAAACAGGCGTGAGGCAGCTCGGGGAGGTGCGTTAGGGAGGGAACCTGTGGTAGTTACAGCTCCTCCAGCACTGCCCTGCGGGGGAAACCTGCCGCTGGCAGCCGGGCAGGGGCCGGAGGTGGCCGGGGCCTGAGTCGGGGCCGCTGCTGTCAGACAGAGCCGGTTCTACAGCAGTGAATCTGCAGCTGAACGAAGCCAGACTTTTGCATCTGGCTTTCCTCTCAGCGTCGGTTGCTTTTTGCTTTGCAGTTATATTTTCCTGTACTGATTCCCCCATCCACGCTTGTTTGCGAATATACAAAGGTGACAAGCGTGAGCTGCCTACACACAAAGCAGGGAAAACAACCTTGTTCAATTTATCAATTGATCCCCCACTCTCACTGAAGGAGAGAAAAAACACGTGTATTTTTAAGGGCCTCATTGTGGTAATTCTCGTCCAGAAGTAATAGTGCTTTTTTTTCCCTCCCTTTTTCCATTTTTTAAAAGCAAAAATATAAATTATAACTTCCCTCCAAGTTAGCTCTAGAAATATATGTATGCAAGTAGCATTTGTTTATTCAAATATTGTTGCTTTTCTGCATAAAGAGGGAATTTATATGCAAAACTTGGATTATTCAGTCAGATGGCTTATAAATTACTTATTTTGTGACTAATTACCGTCTAAAATCCACAGGCTTTGGTGGTGTTACCTGTCACTAACTTACCGCAGAATTAGACCTGCAAACCTTACAACAGTGTCACACTATTTTTTGTTGATTTACAGTTCAGAATAAAGCTCCCATCTTCTGTTAATAACGCCACAGAGCAAAAATAATTAAGTAAAGTGTATCTGGAGTGCTGCAGGCCTCCTGCAAATAAAGCTGCCTGGCCAGAAAATGCAGTCAAATTTCCTCTACCATGCAGGTCTGTCAAAAGTCTTTGCAGAAAGCAGCTCGTTAATCCTGATCATTTCCTCTTATAAGTGATAAAGATACTCCACCTAAAACAGAGAGATTTGTCCCAATCGGCTCCAGAATCAGCAGAAAAAAAAAAAAACAAAAAAACGTTCTGGAAGGAGATATTATCATCGGGCATTAGAAAGAGTAAACTGATCGGCTCCCTAATTTGTCTGATACTCGTTGGAGGATAAAACCCACCTCGAACGGCTAAGATAGGTTGTGAGAAGGCAAACAGAAACTTTAGCTGTGACTTGAATGTGAACTTCCTGCGATGTGGGGCACGTGCAGCTTTTCACCTTTTCTTCATGTTCTGGATCAAATCCTTCCTGTTTTGATCTAATATAGATATCATTATTTAAAATATGACTGTAATAGACATGAACGCTGTGTAACTAATCTAGACAGCATATCTATAGCTTCAGTTTGTGCCAGGAATTAATTGGCTTTAATCCAATTGCTAAAACTCGCTTTTCAGCCTTTATTATAGTTACTCTCTAGTAATGTGTGGGTGGATTTGTTTGTAATTTAGCATAGGCTGTCCCTGGCATTGCACTATACCTCGTACTTAGGACAGAACTGTCTGTAACATCAAACTGGAGGGGGAAAAAAAGGTGCAGGTGTGAGGGCAATTATCATCCCTCCGGTCGATGGTGGGCAGCTCGAATTGTTAAGCTAACGTCAGTGGGCAATAAAAACCTTTTGGCAAGCCCTGCCAACATAAACTAGAGCAGGAAGACGGTAAAATATAAACCCCAGCTTCTCTGACACTGTGGCTTTGCATCGTAAGCGGCGTTTCGGTGTGGCCTCAGCCCGCCCGGAGCCCCGGAGCAGCGCCGCCGCCGCCAGACACCCAGCCCAGGCGCCCTGGAGCCCGCGCTCCCTAGCAGCGTCGGCAACAGGCTCCAAACAATTCCCAGGGTTTCTCTTGGGATCACGGACCCTCCTGAAGGTACAGCTGAGCTTTCCCTGCGCCCCTCTCCGCACGCAGCGTTTGTCCCCGGTCGCGCCGGGCTCGCCCCGCAGCTCGCCTCGGGGCCAGCGGCGGCAGAGAGCTCGCAGAGCCCGCGAAACCCCCCTGTAACCCTCGCGGATGGAAGAGAGAAACAATAAAGAAGGCTGCTTCCTAAATCCGGCAAAATATCATGATTCAAAGGTATAATAATGTAGCGTTATTAGCTGACAGGAAAGCTGCTTGATGCATCTGTGACCTCAGCTACGACACTCACAGGACACTCCTACAAAAACCAGAGCAAAACATGTTGGACTAATTAGCAAGTTGGCGTCCAAACGCGTGTTTAATGGCAGGGGTAAGGGGGTACACGAACAGCATCAGATTGTAGGAGGCAGACTTAGAAAGCATTACAGTTAGATTTGCATTACTTAAAGCAGATTTATTTGCGGTATAGAATAGAATTGCATCTTACAGTGCTGGAGTGCTAAGCCTGAGCGAGGGCCGCTGTGCAGATCACGGTGTGTTGGCTCAGAAAAACCTGTGAAAAATGCATTTCCTTCATTCGAGCCAAGTCGGAACCCGGGGGAAAAGCTGCCGCTCCCCGAGCGCGGGGCGGTGCGTTCCCCCCCGGGGGTGCGGGTCACTGGGCGGGCACCGTGTCACGGGGGATCGGAGGGGACGCGAACGGCGCCGGGACCGAGCCGCTGCATTCACCGAAACCACCGCGGTCCCGGGGCGCGGACGGAGGGAGAGAGGCAGGGAGGGATGGATGGTTGCCCCGTTCCCGCACAGAGAGGCAAGGCCGCTCTCCGCCCGGCAGCTGCACCGGCCCGCGTTTCCCCGCACCGTCCGGGGCTGGCTGCAGCCAGGTCCCCGCACACCCGTTAGGCCGCAGCCGGCGGCGGAGCCCAGCCGGGACACCCCGCGCAGCCGCCGGGCCCGGCGAGCCGCCAACCCCCGGGACGGGACGTGAGGACGTGTCCGCTCCCGCGGCCCCGTCTGCGGCACCTCAGGCCGGGCAGGGCGAGGGCCGAGGCTCCCCGCTCCGCTCCGGTGCCGCCCGGGCGCGGGCTCCGCGGTCCCGCTTGGTGCGGTCCCGCCCCCGGCTCCGGGAGCGCTTGACAGGCGGGCGGTCACGTGGCGGCCGCAAAGCGCCTCTTTGCGACCTCAATNGCCCGGCCCGCCACTCTCCTGCCTCCTCCCTTCCTCGGCCCCGGGAGGGGCAGCCCGGGGGCGCCGCGGGAGCCCGAGCGCAGCGCGGCGCCTCCATGAGCTCCTGAGCTCCCACCCTGCCCCGTCCTCCCCGCGGCAGCGGCTCCAGGTGCGCGGGTCCGAGCAGAGCCGGGACGCAGCTGGCTGCAATGGCGTCCAACATGGACCGAGAAATGATATTGGCTGATTTCCAGGTAAATTTCAAGCCGCCGCCACACAGCCGTGGCCTCTCGCTGCTTTTCTCTTTCTCCTCGTTGCTGTGCTGCTTGTTCTTTGTGGGGAGGTCCGGGGTGGTGGGTGTGAAACCCACCCTCTGAAGCCTCCGCTTTGGCTTTCCTTCTTTTTTATTTGTCAGAAATGGGGAGCGTGTGCCCTCTTCTCTCAAGGTGCGTGAACAAAACGTCTTATTTAACTTAGAGAGTTTCAGTTTTTAATTAATAAAAAAACGCTTTTTCATCCTCTTTGCTTGTTCCTACCCTCTGCAACCACCCAGGCCCTGGGACAGCTGTGAGGCAGCTCACTTGGAAGAGGCAAATGCCAGGGAGGATACAAAACTCACCAGCCCTCATGATTTGTCACAGTGTTTGTAGTGAATCACTTGCTGGTACTACAGATTAGTGCTGAACAGAGGTGTTTCCATTCCAGCATCAACACTAAACTTCATGGTTGCCTCAGCCTATGACTCTTGTGATGACGGTAAAACTCTTCCCACCCCATTCCAAACAACAAGGTGTTTGTGTAGAAGGGAGGAATATGCTCTTCAAAGTTGTTTGTTATCTTTCCTTCTCTCTACAAAAGGACTGTAATTTAACTTCAGACTTCTAAGTCCTTATACCTAGAATAAAGTATTTCTGTAAGTAAAAGTGATGTGTTTAGGAGCGTATATTGCTTCATAATATTGCTTGGTTTTATATTGTTTTTCTAAGACCAAGTAAACAAAAAAGTGGAGGATACCTGCATTTGAAATAGTGGGGGGAGCCAAACACATCTTGGAAGGGAATCAAATAATACTTGAATATATTTTGCTTTTCAATCCATGGGGTTTTTTTAAAGCTCTGTCCATTTGCAGTGATTGTTCTTACATGGGTAGGCTCCTGGGTATTCTTGGATTGATTTGTAAAACTGCCATCTGTATGTTCAGCTTCTTAAAAGACTGTTTTCCACCTGTTAGCAGTGAAACTATTTCATTTAGTTAAAAAGGAAAAAAAGTAATCCCTCCCTTCACTCTGCGTGTGTGTTTCTTTGAAGCTACAGGTAGGGTGACTGTGGTGTGCGTTATGTAATTCCTCTGTTGCAAAAGGTATCTGGTGTCTCACTGATGTAACACATGGAGTTCCCAGCTGATAACAGGGAACTGTCAGCCCTTTCTGTACCCCAGTATCTTACACCCACATTCATTAAAATGCTTAACAAATGTTACTATGCTGGTACTACTTTGTTGTGCTTGGAGATACTTTTGTGTGTATAAGGGATGACATCCCAGTTTTAAGGCTGGGATTTCCTAAAGGAGTTTTTCCAGGAACAGCACACCACGTGAAAGGAAACTGGGACCCCAGTTCTGCATTCATACCAGTGGGGACAGATTCTTATGGAATCCCACATTATTACCTGGACTTACAATCAGAAATCCCAGATGATGAAATTAGTGGCTGGTGAACGTAAGATTATTTGTTTGATAGAGTTTTCAATACAGATTTACACTTTCCAAGTGTTTTATGCTATTTTGCAGTATTGTTGTGCTTGGATTTTGAAACCATTAATAAAAGTATAAGAGCAACTGCAGTGTTTGGTACCACGAAGACAAGTAAGTATCATTGCAAGCTTGCAGGTGGGTGGTGGAGTCACAGAAACCAGTTTTAGATCAAGGGTGGATGACATAATGTGTCTGAACCTAGGACACAGGAAATATTTTATCACATACCAATCCTTACTTAGAAAGAACCCAAACCTTTTCCTCTTGTATTTCAGCAGACAGCTTTTTCTGTTTCATTGTGTTTCTTTTTAAAGATAATATCAAGTGTCTACCTGATTTTGAAGCACTGAACTGTTAATTGTCATGCTGTTAAAGCTTCAGATTAGTAGAGGACAATGTCAGTCATTATTAGGCCTTGTATCGTTAGACTGTTACAAAACAGTAAAGGTTTTTGGGTCTTTTAAATACTTGATGGAATTTGCAACTCATTCACTAAGAATTTAAAATGGAAAAGAAAACATCATGTGCAAAGTAATTCTGCATTATTTCCCTTCTATATTTTCTGTACCTTTTAATTAATAAATATGTTTTTCAGAATTCTGTTGCCATCTTCTATGTTTATGTGAGGTATCTTGTTTAAGAAGGTTGCACACAGTGAAAACTTCAAAAATTCTTTGTAGTTTAGTTCAGCTGATCTTTGGTGAATTAAACTGGGAGGGAAACTTCCATCACCATTTCACTCTCACCTTTCCCAAGTTCTGTTTAAAGGGGATAGAGTCGTGGTCTTTACATTTCTAAAAGTTAAAAGGGTTTTCTCTCCCCATTAAAAAATGTATATATATATCAGTGAAATCATAATGATGCTGATGCTTGATGCTTTTGTGAAGCTTTCATGGATTTATTTTGTATCTTCCAAAGTCATTATGGTTTTGCCATGGGTTTCAGCTAGAGCAGGAACTTTTATTGCATTTGGTTTTTTCTTTTTAACTCTGATTGTAGTAATAGGTTACTTCTGCATTTGGAGGTACTAAAGAGAATTAACTTTTAAAAAGTATTTTGAAGATATATATATACACACATACACACATATATATAAATCCACGGAATTGTATGAAATATTTAAAGTATAGCGTAAAACACAGTGAGTGATCTACCAAAATATTTTTTGCGTAACGTCTCAAAACAATTTGAGCCTGTTCTGTGTGGTTTATAATTATTTTCTTTTCCTCTCCTTTTTAATGAGGCTACTGTGTGCTACCCAGGGAGCACAAAATGCGTATTCATGCATGTGGGCTGTATAAGCAACCTGCCTAACTCTTCCTTCTTAAGCCCACACTTAGGGAAGATTATGCAGAAGCTGTGCTTTGTACATGAGTAGTGTGATTGTTTTCAGTGGAAGTAGCTGATGTGGAGTTCAGCACACAAACAAATTTTAGCTTTTTTTGCTAAATGCAGTTCAGAACTTCTCCACAAAGTGTCATTGGCATAAAGGAAAAACTCCATAGGAAAAAACACAACAGCTTGTGTTTGTAGCATAAATGCTTCAGAAAGGTAGCTGGATGTGAATTGGTGAAAGAGTGATGCTGCAACATACTTCACATACTGGGGGAAGTAAGGGCATATAATTTCTACCAAGTTTTTAACAACTGTTCTTCTGTTGTTCGTTGTGTTTAACTGCAAAATGTTCTTCCACCTGTTGTGGGGTACCCTATATTCATGATCTCCTGCAGTTTGGGGTCTACTTTTCACTATAAAGAAAATTTTTTCTTTCTTTTTAAATTGCAAAATTTAGTTGCACAGAGCTTCATTTAATTGGCATAGATTGGTTTTCATTCCCAAAATTTGAGTATTGGCAGAAGTGTCAAATGTTTTTGCATGCTAGCACTTGTTGCTTTTGTTGTTACAGCTTCACTTGGGATTGGAACTAAAATTAACAAGAATATATTTTTGTCCTTATAAGTTATGTCCACCCATAGGACCACTTTATTTGTGCTGCGTGGTTGTCCTCACAGCAATTCTAGATGTAGAGTGGGCCTAAGGGCTGCAGTATTGTGGGAGTTGCCAGCTCCTGTGTCCCCATATATTACAAGAATATCTAGCACATGGAGCTTCAGGAGCAAATTTTTCAAAGAGTTTACATTTTTCATGGAACAAATAAGTAGCTTAGGATTTGGTCAGGGTGGGAGGATTTCAGAGTGAAATGACAGAACTCAGAAATCCTTGCTTTCATTGAGGCTACGGATTTCTAGTGGTTTTCTTCTTCCCTCTTTCATCTACGTTCATTGTGAAATCAAGGTATGTGCTTTTTTTTTTCTCTTTTCCAATTTTTTTTAAACTGGATAATAGACTACTTTGGTGTGATTCACTCACTTGTGTATAAAAATGTCCTTTTTTTTTTTCAAACTTCAACTTTGTGTCAATCTCTCAATAAAAACAGGTTTGTGGGAGGGGCAAGGGGGAATTGGGAAGGAAGAACCTCGTTGCAATCAGTTGCAGAAAAGTGAGAAAGCATGCTAAATGAGTGTGTTTTAAATTACAAAATTGACCATGACAGTGATACATCAGTTTATTATTTTTTGTTTTCTTTGTTTTTGAAGATTTAATTGTAATTCAATCTACTTGTTTCCTTCTGGAATGGCGAAAATTAAAGAAACTGGAGAATCTTTTCACCTGGAAGTTAACACAGTGCTGTTAAATAACTTGGCAAGATAAAGCTTTGTGTTTGGTTTTGGTTTGGTTTGATATTTTTTTTTTTTTTTGTTCCTGTCTGCTTCAGCCTTGTAGAAGATTATCTCAGTTGTGCACACAGTTTTCACTGTCTAACAGTCTGTGTGCAGAATTTACATTTGTATTCTTTTTTTATTTAAGGGTACTAAGTGAGCTTTGCTTTCTTCTGTGTGTGTTGGCATGGTGGCTCAGGTTTTCTGTCATTTTAAGTTATTGCTAGTATAAAAATTTGATGGGTATAAAAGGTAGGCAGATACAGGAACAGCTTTAAGTCAGTACCCTTGATTCTGGCCCTGGACTGTGACTTATATTGGGGGCTGGAAAGTGTTTCAAACATTTGTGTAAGGATAAACCACTCACTGTGGGTTCTGAACTAATCTCAGAGTTGATGTCCTTAGCACTGATTTCTGAAAGAAAAAGACATGTTTAGTCATTAAGGCACTGGGGCAGAAAGGGCTGTTCTTGCTTTCTTTGCAGGCTTTCAGTGGAGTGTTTGGGAATTTGGAACAAGGTCCTCAACAAAAGATAGGTGCTGAAGAGAGTCCCAGTCAAAGTTTAAACATAAGCTGGAGGACACTTTCTGAAGGTTTAAAGTTCTTGGAGGCCTGTATTTTCATCAGAAAGTCTCCCTAAATGTCTGGGTTTACATGTGTTCAGATCTGTCTGACCTTAGAACCTCAGTCTTGCTCAAACCAAAGCCCTCTTTTGTGTGGCCTCTCTGTAGAATGTGGAGTGCAATGGGTGCTGAGCTAAGCTCTGCAGCTCTCTCCAGAGCAGCTGGAAGGAAATCCAGTACTCCAGATATTGGAAATCAGGGTTTGGGGTAGACAAGTTTGTTTACTCATAACCTCCTGCTGGGTATCTTTAGTTAAAAGTAGGCTCTGCTGGGTTTCTGATAGTCAGGTGCCCAGATGCTCATCACTGCTTCAGCTGACCTGTTTCAGTGGATATGGGTTACTGTATCTTTAGCTAAATTTTAAAATAGATAACAGGACTGTTTTTCAGTGTAAAAAAAGAGGCCTTTAGGACAATGTAGGATGTTGAAGTTCATGCTTAGGAAGCCTGTTAATTTGCATTTTGATTAGAATTCCTTTTAATCCTTGTTGGATTTTATCACACTATAATTTTGTGCATTACACAGTCAGTAACACCTTTGGAACTGATAGGTGGACCTCTTGGTTTGGAACACAATTGGTTTTGTTTGCTGTAAATGGCCTTAGGGCCAAGAGACACAATAAAAATATACTGCATGCTTAGGATGTTCTAGCTTGGTTATTGCCATTTTCATTGTCTGCCACCAATCACTTCTGCCATCACTTCTATTAATTTATTCTTTGTGGGTTTTTGGAGTTTTATTTCTTTAGATATGTTTAGGTTCAGTTGTCATCCCAAAGTTCAGGTTCATCAGAACAAGGCTAATATCATTTAATGGCCTTTAAACTGAAGGTGAAGTGGGTTCCAGAGTCACAAATAAGAAGTTGGAGTAAGAGTGGTATCCTTTTAGAAACATAACTTGGATATTCCCATTGATAGCTCTTTGTGGAAAAGCCTGTTAATTTCTGCTATGTAAGGGCAGATAGTTAATTAGAAATACTAACTGACATTTATAGAGAAGAAAGAGGATACTATGATTTGTGTCCATTACACCCCTGCTGTAGGAACCTAAATAATTTACCACTGGAGCACCAGTTTGTCTTTAGAAAGAGGTGTATTCTGGTTTTTTCATTCAATTACCTTGAAAAGACTTTTCACATCATAGTAATCATGTCACCATTTCCATCAGCCCATTCATATAGGTATTTGGGTTAGTAGGTCACTGAAACAGATTGAGAGGTGGTAGCTGTAGGATCCTTTTTCAAATGCCATGACAACCAATACTAATTATAATATTGAAGTTATTAATAATATGTACTCCCAAAGGCTAGGAATGGGCTTTCATTGAAAGATAATGTGAAAATTATTTGTCATATTGAAAGTACCACATGGCTAGTATATCTTGGTAAGCAAGGATCATTTACAGTAAACTTTACACTTATTTAGTTCATATTTTTGTGTGGAAGTAGGTGTAGGAGAGGATGAGCATTTGAGCCATTTGCTACGTGTCTTAAGGGGCCTTCAGAATCTCCCATCTTGAGAATATTGTATTGGAGCTGGAAAGGCTGGAAGGGTAGAGTTCTCCTCTCTATTTGGGCAGTTCTTATGGTTCGGTTACCATAACACGCCTAGTTTTCATACACTTCCATACTAGAAGCAAAAGTTAGCTTTTTAAAGGAGCTTCATGGGATATCTTTGCTAGGACTTCATGTTTTTCTAGTCAGTGAATAAATTTGTGCATATGTGGGGCAGCCATTAGATGAGTCCTTTCCTTTAGCTACTGTAAGAACTAGAATAAAAAGCCTGGGGAAGTACCTAACATTTTACTCGTCCCTCATTATTTGGATAGAAGGAAATGACATGCTTACTGGCGGGATTGATACCTACTAATTAAGCCCATTTTTTAGAGTTGACTAGTTAATGTGCAATTGTAAAAAGAAACTGCTCAAAGAGGAAATCAAAGCCCTCATGTGTGCATGACATGTTGTTTGGTCTATCGAAATAGTCATCTGCTGGTCCTCTATGTCTGACTGGTTGAGCAGGTCTTTGTTCCACAGCAGTAGTTATGCTTTCAAAAGATAATTCATTAAAGCTGAAGTTCTTAAGAGACATTTTGAAACTAGAACAGAGTACGTTAGCCCTTGGGTTATTTTATATAGGTTTCATATTTTATCGCAGGAAACAATTTGTAAAGACAAGAACACTGAAACTGAGTCACTTCTATTATTTTTTCTTTTTTCCTAAAGGTCAGGTTGTTTGTGTGAGCAAATACCAAAGGTGCCATATCAGCTCAGATCGAAGAGCCAGCTGGCCTAATGTCCCTTCTACAGCAGTGGCTGGTCCGTAGGAAAGAGCTGAAAGAAACAGAATGTGAATGGGCTTGCCTCATCCTAGTTTCTGGAAGTCCGCGTTTTGAAAGCTTGATGATGGGGTTTGTTGTAAAACTTGGGAAATAAACTGTGTCAGCTTGAGTTAGTCTTGTGTTCTTCAGCTGACTGAGTTCTTGAGAGACGTTTGAGTAGTTTCGTGATATGTGAGTTTGCTCTATAAAAGCTGTGTTCGCTTTTCCTCAGTGTTTTGTATACATGTACATACTAAGTCTATTCTGTATACTTTATTGGAATTTCTGCTGTTTTTTATTAGTACAGAAGTCAAATTTGAACTGTAGAAATTTTAACCCCTTCTGGTTTGCGCCACAAAAAACTAATGTCAGCCTTGTGGGACTGTGGTGTTGATTTCACCTTTAATCAAGACTAATTTAAAGAGGAGTCTGCTGTGAAAAACTTGTATTTAAGTTCCTTTAAAATTCTGGGGACTCCCACAAATGTAGTGGTTTGTTCTATGTGTCTCTGCTGATGTTTTAGGATGAGAATATTTTCTGTACAGATCAGCTGTGTTACAGAATGGTCCCAAAGTTCCTCAGTAGTGGGTATCAGTGCACAGAATTCATGTAGCTTTTCTGATATGCACTTCCCTTCTTTGAATACTTCTCTACTATTTTCTTCCTGTGGTCCCACTGACTCACTGTCAGGCTTTCTTGTCCTGATGCTTTTAAAAGCTTATATAATTTTAATGTCTTTAGAAAACTCTTCTTTGTTTTCTTTTCAGTCCTTGCTGGCCTATGTTATTGGTATGACCTGTGCATGAAGTTTGAATGTGCTTCTGTTTCCCTGCTCTGGATGCCTGTTGGTTTTGGCTGGGGGAGAGTTAATTTTCTTCCCCGTGGCTGTTATGGGGCTATGCTTTGGATTTGTGCTGAGCACAGAGTTGATAATAAGGAGATGTTTTTGTTACTGCTGAGCGGGGTTTGCACAGAGCCAAGGCCTTTTCTGCTTCTTGTTCTGCCACCCTGGGAAGGGGGCTGGGGGTGCACAGGAAGTTGGGAGGAGACACAGCTGGGACAGGGGGCCCAAACTGACCAAAGGGATTTTCCAGACCATATGACATCATGCTCGGTATATAAAGTGGGGGGAAGAAAGAGGAAGAGAGGATCTTCCGAGTGATGGTGTTTGTCTTCTCAAGTAACCACTGCGTGTGGTGGGGCCCTGTTGTCCTGGAGGTGGCTGAACACCTGCCTGCCCATGGAAAGCAGGGAATTATTTCCTTGTTTTGCTTCGCTTGTATGGATGGCTTT
The DNA here is from genome assembly GCA_013400235.1 of Oriolus oriolus. Taxonomy (NCBI): domain Eukaryota; kingdom Metazoa; phylum Chordata; class Aves; order Passeriformes; family Corvidae; genus Oriolus; species Oriolus oriolus. The sequence continues at coordinate 872,876 of VXBT01004570.1, forward strand.
TGTTTTCCCTATTAAACTGTCTTTATCTCAAACCCTGAGTTTTCCAGCTTTTACCCTTCTGATTCTCTCCCTGGTCCCACTGCTGGGGCAGTGAGTGAGCAGTTCCGTGGGGCTTGGCTGCTGGCTGGGAATTAAACCATGCCAGTGCTTTTTCCAAGTTTTGAAGAATTTGTCTGTTCCTTGCTGTCCTGTTCTTCACGAAAAATTAAAAGGAGTGTTTGTGGAGTGCTGAGTAAAATATTTTTTTGTATGAATTAGTACTCTTCCTTTGTGTGCTTATCTCAAAATGGCTTTTATTTATTCTTGTGTTGTTTTTAAAGTTCTGCTGCTTTTGAGACAATGAGGAGAAAGGACATGAGTGCAAATGTGCAGTAAGCGTTTGTTTGACCCGTACAATTATTTTCTTTTTTCCATTAATTTTTCTTATGTGATGCTGTAAGGGCAAAATGATTCAGGAAATCTTGGGGTTTTGCCTTCACTGACATACTTAATTAAAATATTAAACAAACACGGAAACATTGGGATAATCCTAACTAAAACATTTTTGTAGTTGTTGGGTAAAGGCTGTCTTCAGTCCTCAGGAAAGACAAATGGGTTTGGTAGTGTAGAGTACTAATTAATGGGTACTGACTTTTGGTTTGTTTTTTAATTCAGTTTGACCACTGCTCTTTGTATGTAGTGTGTGTGGCTTAAACACTGGAGTGTTAGCATGGGGCTTGGGAGGCTTGACTTCATGTCTTGGCTCAGCTCATGGGCTTCCTAGGGATCTGCCTTCGTGGTATTCTGGAATCAGAATTTGCTCCAGAGTCTTGAGAGAGTTCACAGTCTGCTGGAATCCATTTGAAAGTGGTTAGTGTGGTGCTGAGTTAGTTAGTTCTGCTGAGAAGTGGTTAGAGCTTCATGCTACCAGTTTAGACTTTGTCCCCAGCTTGCTTTGTTTGGAAGGCTTGCAGTCATCTCGGAGCGTGGGCAAAGTTCACTCTTGTCTGCTTGGTAGCTATAGGTTGAAATGTCTTCTGTGACCTTCAGAAGTATTATTTTTTCTTCTCCCCCCTTCCTCCCCCATTGCTTTGCTTAAGGGGATGCTCAAATAGTAGAATGATGAAACTTGTAAGTAGTTGGGTGTGGGAGTTGAAATGCGTTGGGCAAACTTTATCCGGGCATATTTGCCTAAAACCCTTTCTTGATTTCTGATGCTGGTGAGTAAATTAGCTTGTTTTTGCTAAACGAACAGCTGGTGAATCTGTTTAATTTTTACCAGATGGTCTTCTGAGTTATGTAAAAACAGAGAAGCATTCTTATCTCTTCAGTTAGATGCTTGCAGTAGGTGACCTTTTAGTCTGTGTCTTGGTCGATATGCCTGGATGTTGTTTTTTAAGCGCTTGTCTGAAACAGAAGTAAAAGTTAATTTAATAACCATGGATGACTCATATTAAGAACAGTCTCTGTACACCAGTAGGGTTGTTGCAAGCTTAGAATGAGCAGGGATGCCACAGAGGGGTGTAGCTGATGTAGCCTGTGGAGATGGTCCTGAGACAGCTGGGACTCTGGCATGAGAACTGAGGTACCAAAAAATCTCAGTTGTGAGTGTCTGAATGCGCTGCATTTCTCAATAGCCCAGAAGGGAGTTACACAGGCATCCTAAATTTGATACTGTGGTACTGAAGCCTTTACTTGCTTGGCTCGGCATATTGGCTTAACTTCACCTGTTTTGGGGGAAGAAGTGTTACACTTTGTTTCAGGAGCTTGGAAGTAATCACCATTGCAAGAATGTATGTGTGAATTTAAATAAAATTTTCTAACTTGTTAATAGCATGTCATGGGTGAAATAGTGTCCTGAATTAGTGTCCTAAATCTTTCTGGGTTTGAGTGGACTTCTAGCAGATACAATCTGGAGCTACCCTTGGTTCTTTATAGACTTGATAATTATCCTTGATTACTGATCCATTCTCCTCATAATGGATGGGAAAAGAAGCGAAGTTCTAAGTTCTACTCTAGAAAGAGGAAACTCAGGGTTGATTTGTTTTAAAATCTTACATCCAGAAACCTTGTTTTTGTTAGGAATGCTCGGAAAGGGAATTAAGGATTTTTCTAGAAGAAGTAGTAGCCACATAGTGGGCTGCACTAGTGTTCCAGGAGCCTGAGGGAGACCGTTCTTTCACATTGTTCTGGTGAAAGCTCTGCTGCCAAGAGTGCTGTGTTCAGCATCAGTCACTCTGCTGGCAAAGCAGAGCAGGTCCAGTGAAGGGTTACCTGAGGAGGGAGGAGGCTGGAGCATTTTTGTGTGAAAGGTGATGTTAAGGGAGCTGGCTTTGTGTAACCTGGGAGAGAAGGCTTCGTGAGGATCTAGTTGCTGTCTCCAGCTGTACAGTGGGTGATAACAGACAATACAGAATCAAATTTCTCTTGGAGTTGCAGTCTGAGGGTGAGAGGCAGGGGATATAGGTTACAGCTTGGGAAATTATAATTAAATATAAGGAAAAACAACTCTCAGTGAAGGTGGTAAAGCACTGGAACAAACTGCCCGGAGAGGCTGTAGACTCCCTGTCTTTGGAGATATGCAAAACCTGGTAGGGAGCTGAAGTGTGTCTGCGAACTGTCTGGTTGTAATTGAAGAGGTGAATAAAACAGCAAGGTAAACCTTGGTTCTATGCAGAGGAAATATGCAAGGAGATAAGTAATATCATTTGCTGTATCTCAGCTGCTACTAAGAACAGCTCTGAGTGGTTTGTTGTTTTTAAGCTGCTGATCTGGGTAATTCAGCTGTCCCTCTGAGCAAGTTTGTGGCCTGGACTCAAAGAGTTTTCCATGCTCTTTGTCTCTCTCAACTTTTGAAGAGTAAGTTACCCAAGGGATAGTGAATTGATTTTTAACAATGTATGTTCTTTGCCAGCATATCTTATTTATCTTGAAAACCTCATATATCTTTATGGAATAGAGTTAACTCTAGCTGCCTTGCTCTATCTAGTGATAAAAATTTATTTGGTGCTTTGATAAGCAAGCACTTCCTAGGGTGCTGTCTGTGCACTTGCAGGTGTGTTAATGCAGACTTCCTGAGCTTTTGTAGGAGATCCCAGACGATGAAAGCTTTTCTTCCTAGGTAATCCTGTTCAATCTTTTGGTGCCTTCATGTAGTTGTTTCTTTGGGTATTGTAGCTTTGGATAAACATTGAAATGATGGACTGAGCTACAGATTTTTTTTTTTTTTCATCTGACTGTTACAGGAGCGAGTGGTACCCGGCGTAATTCACAGCCGGCTGTCTGCCTGGTGCTAATGGGCCTGAACCTGTTGTACAAAATGTTCTAGGCCTAGTTTGGGTTAGCTTAGGGGTGGTCCCTTTCTGGAGAAAATATAGCTACTGTTAGTAGCCAAAGGAAACACGGAATTGTTCAAAAGGAATGTTGAGACTAAGTCCTCCATATCCAGCTCCTGCTGGTAGGCCAAATGTGGCCTTTTGGATACTTTGCCTGCCACATTTTGCCTTGGCGAGAAGGGGAATGGTGCCACAGGTGAGAGACATCCTGCCTTGCTGCCAAAATACCATTTGCTCCCGGCTCCTGTGCAGCAGCTGCCACCCACTGCCTGTCGAGGCAGCAGCGGCCCGGCAGTGTCGGGCTCCCAGCAGCTGTGTGCTCTCTCCCAGCCCGTGCCGCAGGAACAGCCCAGCTCTCTGTGCCGGGAGCAGCAGCTGGCCCTTCCAGCTCCGCCGTGCAACAACTGCCTGGATCCCTGCAGCAGGTGCCGGGGGAGCAGCTGCTGCCAGATGGGGAAGGCAGCTGCTCCCCTGGGATGTGGAGGTGGGCTGAAGCCTGTGCTGGTGAGGTGGGGTGTCACAGAGGGTCTCAAAACCCACATCCAGCTGTTACAGCTGCTGGGGTCAGATCGCCCTGCCAGGGATTTAGAAGAGGCAGTCTGTCACCCTGCATTACAGCTTTCTGGAAGCAGCTCCCACGTTTGTCTCAAATGCCTTGAAGTCTTTCTTCCCTCACAAGTTTTCCTACTCAATTGTTTCCTCAGTAACTACTTTGCTTCTTTTATTAAGGTTAAGGTTACTGTGCAAGGATAGGACCCCTAATGGTTACCTGTGAAACATTCCAAGGGTAAAGTCTCCATCACTACGGAGATATGAAGCTACCTGGAAAAAAAAATTTAGAAAAGCCCTCTGAAATTTTATTATGTGGAATTTCAATCTGCCTGGTGGAAACACTTACCTGTCCTGGAAAAGCAGGATGCGAAGAAAGTTGTTTTAACATTAAATAACTTTATCTTCAGAATCTGATTATGTATTCAGTACACAGCTGTAGTTTTCTCATCTTCGCATTCATTTTTCTCTTGTGTGGTCTGGAAAAGCACAGAAGTGACTGCAGAGTCTCTGGAGCTGCTGTGAAGGCTGAAAATTATCTCCTAGATTTACAGGAAATGCAGAGAAAAGGAGTAGGAGGAACTTGTTCTACCTTTTCTTCTCCTTTGTCCTCCAAAAAAAAATACTTTGGTTTCTTTCTGATGTGTAAAGGTTTACAAATCAATGAGCCTTCAAGGTTTTATCTTTTCTGTGGTGGTTTGTTTCTTTCATCTTTTGATGACTTAGAGGATGTGCTGGTTGTTGATTGAAACAAGATTTAGTAGTATTCAGGTAGGAATTTTCTTTTAAAATATTTAATGCCTTCTGTTAAGCAGGTCTCTCAAGAAAATAAAGCCGAATAAAATCTGTGAATAATAAAAAATCTCCTTAGCCCCTCACTTTACTTGCTCAGTAACAAAGATGTATTTTTGCATCTTTAGAGCTCATCTACTGTGTTGTATTTTGAAGGGTTTTTTCACTTCTGTTTCTGCACAAATTTAACTTTTTTCTTTTTCCTATTAAATTTTTGTTTGTTTGTTTATTGCTTGGGTAGAATAAAAGGAATAAACATGAAGAAAAAATCTTTAGGTATTGTAAATAATTGGACCCTGTGAATTCTAGTCTGTCTTATTAGGTAAGGCATAGAGCCTAAGGTGCCAGGTGTCCCTTGGACTTGTACTGATGAAATTATTCCAAATAATAATAATTTCACGCTAATGAAAATACAGCCAAGTAACATGGAAAGAAGACCATTAAAAGAAACTCTTTTAAATATGCCAGCCATAGGAAAAGCTTAAATCAGCCCTTGCAATTAGGGATGAGAGACAAACCCATGAGGAACCAGACTTTGTTAATTCTGCTGTTCACAGAACCTGCTGGTTTCCTGCGTGCGTTTCCCTAAAGAAAACAAAGGCAGGAGCAGGCCAGGTTGTTCTGGGACTAATCTGTCACTACAGAGCCTTTGACGTCACGTCACGCTTGCCAGTGAGGGACTGCCTGTCTTGTGTGCTTAATTTCTTAGGGAGAATCAAAGACATGCAAACCAGATGATTTTCTTTAATTTGGCTTGCATGACATGATGTAGGTACAAGGAAGCAGCTTTAATTTTTAGTTGCTGGGGGTTTTTGGTCTTACTGATGGCTTCTGACTTGATACAGGGATTTGTATGTTGTAGTGTGTAGTGTCTGCTGAAATAGTGAAGTATAATAAGATTCTAGATAATCTTAGTTTGCTGCAACTCTGACATTAACAGTATGTTGAGGAAGATCCTGGAATGTCTGTTTTGTGGTTACGTTGATAAGTAGCACTCATTCTTTCCTGTTGCAATTCTGAAATGTTTGTTTTCTGTTTTATTGACAACTAGCAAAAATGGTCCATCTGGAAAGTGAAATCTTAGTTTAAGAACTCCTCAAAATCAACTGTTAGAAGGGGTTGTAAAAATGGTGCAAAGATTTTAACCAAAACTGCTTGTCTTGGCTATTACGAATTCTGATTGTTTTCAGCTGGTGTTTACACCTGTCCATTCTTGTTACCCAGTGACTGCATTGCTAAGTGACCAAGAGCAGGCTTCTGTTTTACATTGTAAATCACCAGAAAGATGATTCAGGAAGGATGCAGACACACAGGTGAATTAGTTGTTTAATTACTCTGCCCTCACTGTGATGAGTTACCTCCTTTCACTGTGTGCTCTGGCGGAAGGGTAAGCTAATTTTGTTTAGTTTATCTCAAAATAAAAGTGTGCCAAATTGAGCTGAATTGTGCAGTTAGCGTGGGCTAAGAGTGGACAGTGGCAAGTCAGCAGAGCTGCAGGGATGACAAAAAGAGGGAGCAACTAAAACCAGTTTAAATCCTGAATTTTGGATGCCATCTCCTCACCTTCATCTGCACAGGCCAGTGGTGAAAACAACACATTGTCGGTCAAGTTCTTATTGTAGGTTGGAACACAACATAGTTCTTATAAAGGTCGTACAGATTTTGCAGGGCTGACAAATGAGAAATAATAACTATTTCTGTAATGACCCGATTAAGTGTATTTCACTCGAATGTAAACAGAATCTCAGACTGTCACTACTGCAGAGCTTTTTCTCAAAGTAAGATTTTTGCAGCAGAGCTGTTGACATCAATTCCAGTGGCAGGTTGATGGTAGTATGAGCCCTCCTGTCGTTTCAGAAATGACAAGCTCAAGCCCTGTACTCTTCAAACTTACCTGCTGTAAGTGTATATAAATGCATAAGCATTTGCTGGGGATTGTGTTGAAGCATTGTCTCATTTGTAACTTCAGAAATAACTGCAAGAAATAATGGAAAAGAAGGCAAAATGATGCTTCTGAAGAGCAAAGTGCTATTGTTTTAGCACTCCCAATGTGAAGTGGGTGAAATTCAGCATTAACACAGCATGCTCTGAAGCGGAGGAAATTTTGTCTTTTTGCAGTGAGGATCAATGTGGTCATGAGAGCACTGTGTAGCAGTAGAAACTGCTGCCTCCCCTCTGCAGGCAAAATTCTCCATAATTTCATCTTGTGATCCCTGGGGTCCTTCAGACTGGTCCATATTGTGTTGACATACTGCATGTAGTGCTTTGTAAGTGTGGAATTTTTCAGTGTTGAATTTAGAAAGAGAGAATTTGCCTTGAATTTCTCTGTGATTTCTTCTTTTTATTGTTGTAAATTGGGAGAAAAGTCAGAACATGGCAAATATATGACCTGATGGCTTTTTATGTCTTGGAAGGAAAAAGTGTCTGCTTAGCCTCCTTCTTCTGTTATGACATAAAGGGAATCAGGAAAATGGATCTGTTTGCTGCTGCTATCTAGCTCTGTATTATTACTGTTAAAAGGTTTGGTTTTTAATTTTTTTAATGCAATTTTATATAAATGTTTTATTTAACTGTGTGGTAGAGCAGAAGGAACACGATCATGTTTCATCGATCAGATCTTGTAAAAGTCTGAACTCCTCTTGTGTGTTTGAATACAGAGCATAGCTTTGGTTAGGATGAAAGGTAAATTCCAGAAAGAAACTTAAACGTTCCCTTTTTTCACCTCTGGTAAAATATATCTGATATGCTTCAATGTGAATGGTAGCAAATGTGTGGCAGAATGAATAGCAGTGCTCTGCCTGCTGAAGTTGAATAGTTGAAAAGGTCTGGGTATCAAAAGAAGGCAGCAGGTTGCTGCATTGCAGATTTGCTGAGTAGAGGTGCTCTTGTGCTTGGAATTAAGCTCAATTTAAAATATGGTTTTGTGAGGGTTAACATAACCTTAAAAATGCTATTGTGTTGGATTTCTTGAACTAGGCAAAGCCAGAGTACAGGGCTAGAACTTCAAGGGTTTTTGTGCTCCCTTTTAAAGTAGTATGAATGCTTCGTAGTTTTGAAGGTAGAATTCTCAAAACGCCTTTATGGGACAGCACTATTGTCCTAATTTTACAAATAACTACTTGGTCTTGCTTCCCTAGGTGGCTTGCTGAAGGTTACACAAGAATCCTCTGGTGGAACAGGGAATTATGTCTGAATGCTTGATGTTTAAAACTTAAAGTCTGATTTCTGGATTGCCGTTTCGGAATCCAAAGGAAAAACCTATACCTTTCCTGTCATCCTGCTGAAATTAATTGAATTATAAGTATTAATACCCTGATTTTGATCAATGCTTTTAATTCTGTTTACTGCTTCTTTTTCTTTTTAGGCATGTACTGGTATTGAAAATATTGATGAAGCTATAACGTTGCTTGAACAAAATAACTGGGATTTAGTGGTAAGTATTCTAAGAAAATGACTTCATAGATCAACCCCACGTAACAGTGACATGGCATCTTGCTGAGACAGCTGGTAGCTTTATTTCAAATTTGGGGGTGTCTCGTGGCTGGGCCGAAGAGGTTGTTCTGTGCAGACTGTTTCTGGTCTGTTAAAGCCTCATCTCCAAGTAAACGTGACCCTGAGTTGTACAAACCTCGCTCTGCTCTGATTGTCTTCAGGCTTTTTTCATTTCTTTCTTGTCCTCTAAATCCATGTCTCAGGCTGTGTTTAGTTTCCTTTTGGCATCGTTTCGTAAGAAGTATTATGAAGGGTAGCGTTTTTAGAAGAAGTTTTTTAAGGTTTAGGTTCCTGAGGAAGAAATTGAAGGTAAACCAACGTTTTCAAATTTTCATGTGCTTTTAGTTTAAAATTAAGATTGTTGCTCTTCTGTTGTTGGTGGTTATGCAAAATTGAGTCAGATGATTAAAGCCATAACTTTATTTAGATGTGGTGCTATCCAGACGCCGTTAACTACGAACAGAAAACCCAACAAACACTCATCCTGAAAAAACCTCATCTGTTTTGTAGCAAGGTTCAACGTGCATACAAATAGGAGGAAACCAAGCAAAATAGTATTAAGTGTTTTAAGACTCTTCATAGTATTAGTAAATAAAGAAACTATTAATCCAATTTCTTAAGGTTTAGAAGTGTAAAATACAACAAACTTAATTAAAAAGCAAGTGATCTTCCTTTAAACTGTAAAACATTGATTTCCTCTTTTTTTTTTCCTCTTTTCCAAATGAATGACCTTTGGACCAGTCCAAAACATCCGAAAGTTATTATAAAAAAAATTAAAGTTCCAAAATCGCTATGGATATAGTTTCAATTGTAACCTATTGTAAAAAAACCAGTACATACTCCCAACACTTGAAACTATGTGTTAAAATGAACGCAGAGTCTTTATTTTGCAACATGTCAAGGTATAAGCAAGAGTGAGACGCCAATGAGCAAAAAGGAGTGTCTCTCATCAGAGGCTTCAAACAGAAAAACCCAGATGTGTGTTGACAGAGTGGTAGAGTTAAAACATCTTTTTTTTGTCATAGTAGCTTGTAGTGACATGGCATGAGCTGTTTTGAAAATTCAAGTGTTTATTGGAAGGCAAGGAATAGCCTTATGCATTCTGTTCAGGTTGTGAAGTTTCCAACACAATCCATTAGATCCATTGGATGTGGTTTTGGGGGATTTGTAAGTTGTGTTCATTACAATAAATGCTCAACAGGCTGGGTGGAATGAGAGAACTGCCATGAAAAATGGTCAGAACAAGTAAGTCTCTTCTGAGACTCTAGAAGGGGCAGAAAGGAGAGTGAAGTATCTAAAGCTATGAGAATGGCTGTGAGAACACCTTTGAATACTTCATTTTATTAGTGATTACTAGATGATCTTGAAGTAGAATATATAGAGAAAAGAAGTAATGACCCAAATGTGCAAGCTTAAAAAAGGCATAGGGAAAGTAAGAAAGGGTAGAAAATTAGGAATGCAAGAGGTACTTGAGGAAGGTACATAGTTTTTGAAGCTAGGCAGAAGATGACTGAGAGGAATGTCTATGAAAAATAAAAGGTAAATTGTAGAAGAAAAAAAATAGTATTGAGGAGATTGTAAGTGAAGAAGATGCCCTAAAACTCTGCCATTAGTAGGACACTGGCTCCTTTTTATTAAAAGCAGCCTTCTTGTAAAAAAGGGAGTAGGAGTGGAGGCCAAATCCTGCTAATCTAACAAGGACGTAGAAGCAGAAGAATGAAGGAAGAGAAGACTGAAGAAAAGGAGTTCCTGGCTTGAGAGAGAGTCAAATATCCCTGTTAGGCAAGGGTTTTTAGCATTTCAAAAGTACTTGAAGAAAGGCTCATGACTTACAAGAAATGTAGCATTTTTTATTTTGGAATTAAAAGTGTATGATCCATGTGTGGTGGATTTTTTTGTGTTTGTGTTGGGGTTTTTTTATGTCTTTGATTCAGTAGTCAAGCATACAGATTCAGTGCCTAGAAATTGGGGAGGGTTTGTTTTAATTCAACCAAAAGGTCTTGGAGTTTTTTTTAGCTGAGATGAAAAATTGAAGAAATCCTTTAGTTTGGCACTACATATGTCATTCAACTCAGAACAAAACTTCTTTTTGATTTCTGAGGAAAAACCAAACTTGAAGAACTTGGTTCACGGTTCATGAAGACAGTAGTGAAGTAATGATGATTTTGGTAAGGGTTCCTCTGCCATCCTTTGGCCCCCAGTGTTAGGTAAATGGGAAGAACACAATTTCTATTTTCTCTAATTTCACTTTGTTTTGTGCATCTGATTCAGAGGCTTTTAAATGTCGATTCCTTTACTTTCTTGATGTTGGAAGTAAAATCAGAAGTCAGGATTTGATGAGGAAATCTCTGTGAGGCAACCAGGCTAATAAGTAGAAAGCTAAGCGAATCCCATTAGGATGTCATCAGCCAAAGTTCAGAGGCACTCCTGCAGCAAAATGGGGAAAAACCAAACACATAAGTTAAGGAAGTTCTTGTCTCAAAGAGATTGTTTACTCTTGCTTTTCAGTCAGGCTGTCTGCATCTCAATTCCATGTTTCTGTTTGGGGAAAAAAAGTCATGCATTATCAGAAGCTGTGCTAGAGACCCAGGTTGAAGATTCTCTTGGGCACCTGTTGCTTCTTGAACTCTCTGACACTCAGCTCAAGGGCGTTGTTATTTCTATGGGACTTCAGCCAAAACAACCAAAAGAAGGAGCCCTGGTGAGCTGGAAAGCAGAAGGATCCCAAACAGAAACAGGGAAGTAGGTACTGACATGGGCTGGCAGAGAAGTACATCAGAATGCACACAGACAGCAGAGGTTATTAAGTTCACAAAACAAGTTTCTTGTATTGTGTGTTTGTCTAGGCTTTTCTAAGGATTATTTTGTTTGCACTGAAGAAATATTCCTGCTGCTTACTTTGTCCCTGCATTTTTTTCTCCTCATCTTACTAGATTTTATTATTAAGGGTTAAAATTGTCACCAGTGTCTTTCCTATTACTTAAGTGAGTGTTACAATGTTCTGTATCTTTTGGACATTCGGTTTTACCTTTAAACAAAGCCAGACTTGGATTAAATATAAGGGTCTCCTTTCTTGGTTTAGTTTTTCTGATAGCCACTTTTGTTAAGGGTTAAACAGAATTCCTTTTTCTTTTCAGTTTAGAACTGAAACATCAGCTTCCTATTTTTGAACTTTAAAAGATTACTTACCCCAATTAGAAGTCTTCATCTCTAATCCCTGATATGGGATACTCTAAGACAATATTAACTGCCTCTAACTCACCTTGAGTTTGGTGCTAAATAAACTGGATTTGAATGTCTCAGAGTTGTATATGTTTTGTCGTGTTCAAAGCAGTTGTATATGTTTTGCAGTAGCTGCTTGAAGCAGTATGGGAAGCTGTATTTCATAAATGTTTGGTTGCTTGGCTTTGTTCAAGTGCTCAAAATAAAATCAGTCACAAGAGTGCTGCAGAGAAATCCATATGCAGTAACAGTGTAAAAATTGCTTGGTGGCATCATGAAGTCTAATTTTGCCAATAATTAGCTCCCCTCTGCTGCATGTGACTCGGCCTTTGTGGTGGTCTGCTGCATATAGAGCAGCTTAGGGTTTTTCTGTGTTAGAACACTGTAGCCTAATTACAGGGCTTATTATAGGCTGGGCAACGAAATGTTTCAGATGTTCTGTGAGATACGGAAGATCAACATAGATAATATAATGATCTCTTCAGGCATTCTGCTATAAATGGATCCAGCTCTCTTAAGCCTCCCAGGGTTGCTGATACATTATTTCCTGAGTGTCATTTCTTTCAGCTCTGTTAATTTACAGTAACTTTTACCATCTGAGGAAGCAGAAGTTAGGAATTTCTGTCCGTTGTAAAGTCTGATGGTTTCATAGCTTGCCCATTTAGACTCTGACCTCTTTTGGCATGTGAAGGTAAGAATGACAGATAAATATATCTTCAACTTTGTGTAAAAACAACAAAATAAAAGTGTGAAAAATCCCAACTCTGTGTCTTTTGAAATGTTTCTGGTGATGGTACATATTTAAAGGAAAATGACTCATTAGTGACTTGACCTTATGCAGTGTGGACCTTTGTATATGTGAGATTATTGCACAGATGAGAGCTCTCTGCTCTCTTGAGATCCAGTGCTTGCATCTGTGCATGAAGCTTGGTCTGCTCTACCTTTCACAGATTTAATGAAAAATTCAAGTCCTTCATATGCAGCATGGCTTTATATTCTGTACTATTAATCAGAACAGGTTTTTTGAATGAAAAGCAGGATTCACCACACTTAATTTTGTGCTATTTCCAAGATGGCCATTTCTGGTTTTACTCCTGTTCCCTGGTTTAAAATTGTTTTTATTTCATGTCTTTTGCAAGAGACATTGTAATATAGGTTCTTTTTAGCATTGCTTTAAGAAGAAAATAAATTTCACCAAAATAACAGGGGGAGAGGGGTGTTTATTATCCAATATTCAATTTACATTTTGTAAATGTATGTGTAATGATTGTATATATATATTTAAAAAACCCTGTAGAGGATCAAAACACAGTATAACTTCAGTAAAAGCAGCAGTTAAGTGCCCCTGGAGATAGGATGACTTGCAGTTCCTGTCAGACTCAGGTTCCAAGAGTCACCTGACAAGAAGCGATTCTGTATCTTGAAGGGAGAAATTGTATATTTTGAACATCTGTTTTTGTAAAGCTTCAATTCTCAACTATAGTTTTTGATTTTAATAACCTACACAGTAGATGAGGGTTTTTTTGCATGTTGCTTGTAAACCTCTTGGGAAATAGTAGCTATTTTTCAAACAGGATTTTTTTTTTTTACTATAAGTACTAATTTTGTATATGTATATTTACATCTATGTAGTGTGTTTTGGAAAAAAGCAACTGAACAGACAAAAAAAATTGAACGGAGAAAAATTAGGTAGGACTCCGCAATTTTTCTTTATTTCTCTTGAAGGTGCCCATTTAGGTGGGAATGGCAAAAAGTGGGCTCTTGACAGTTATCAGCAATCTGATATTTGTATCTCATGCTGTGCTCTAACCAGTAACAATCCTTCTGTTACAACGTGTGGCAAATTTCAGTAGGAGCTGGTAAAATTGATACACTAACGTTGTCTTTTGTCTGCCTTTCTCTCTGGTTTGCCCTGCCACAGCTTTGATGTGGTATCTCTGTATGTTATTTTGATTGATTTGAATTAGTCTGCCTCCAGATACTAGGTGATTAATTTGAGTTTGGCACATGGCCCTTTCTTTTCCTTAGATGTGGGGCAGTGTTCAGTGTATGTTTATGTCACGTGTTGAGCAGCTCTCCTGTTGCATTGCAAGCAGGCTGCGTTTTGGTGGCTGGGAACCAGGACTGCACTTTCTGGTGATGGTGTTCATCATCACACTGGCCCTTTTATCTTGGGACCTGCTATTTTCTTTACTTTAGAATTTCTACTGGATATGGCACATATTTGACAGCACTCACTGTGGGACCAGTGGGAAGTTCAGGGTATATTCCTCTCATTAGGACTAGATCTGAGGGATTTTCAGTGTTAGGAACACGGGCTTGTCTGTGTATTAATAACATTCTCCCTGTGGTCAAATGAGCAGTCACCTCTGCCTGCTGGAAGCAGAGGTTTGTCTCCCTTTTTTTTTTTTAAGGAGCATTTCGAGTTTTGTTTTGGAGGGGTGTTCTCTGGTGGATCTTGGTGTCCTGTGGAACACGTTCTTGTTGGCTCAGCAGGTTTATGCTCGCTGTTACTGCAGTGAGGAGCCTGTCCAGCATTCACAACCCTGCTGCCAGCAGAGGGAAGGAAGAAGGAGCCCGGAGTTAGATAATCATGAGGAGTGTTGGTGGATGGGCATCCCACTGGTGCAGGTGTCCCACAGGAGTGGTACCTGTTCTCCAGGAAATTCAGGAGTCGCGGGGTTTTTTGTGTGTCCATCTGCAGCCTGAATCTCTCCTAGTAGGACACAATTGTGTGTGAACTTGTCTTTTACAAAGGACTATAGAAATTCCCTTTGGAAGTCTTTTATGTATTTTTGTTAAATTAGGGATCCCTGCTCGCAAAAATTGTTGTATTTCTCGTTCTCTGTATTTCCAGCTTTTTGCAGCTTTCAAAATGACATTTTTGTGTCTTTGAGTAAGCTCAGATGCATGCTGTGTATTTTATGCAGCTGTGTGGTAGCACAGAAGACTTGTTAATTCATAAAAACAATATTAAATTCATTCTTTAAATTTACTTCCAAATGCCTTGATCTCTGGTAAAACACGTTTCCTTTAAATGTATTTTTTCGTGGAAGATTGTATGAAATGTGTAGGTCTATAGGCGGTTGTAATCATGGTATGGCCTTCCACATAGCTGTATGCACATTCATTCAATTAAAAAAAACCCCAAAGCAAACCCCCAAAAATCTGCTTTATTCATGTGAGGATAACAAAGGGGTTGTGAATATGTATTTTCTGGCTGTATTTTGCTTCTGTGATGATGGGTATGAAATTTTAGTTCTCTTTCTGAACAGAAAGAGAGTGGAGAAGACTTTTTAGGTAGAACTTTGCTGACAATATTTTAAAGTAAAATGTAAATTCTGTCTGTCCTTTTCAAATAACAGATGGAATTTAGTTACCTAAGTAATTTAGGTTTTTAATTACTTAAGTAATTTTAGTTACTTAAGGAGTAACCTCCTTAAGTTTTTCTTGTATAATGATCAAACAAGCAATAGAACTAATAAATTAAGATTTCTGTTCATGGAAAAAGACTTGGTTCTTGTAACAGAGAATTTTGTGTTCTGAGAATAAGCAAAAAGCACCATCTGAGATCCCAGTAGTGCCCAGTAGTATTGCTGGGGCCCTATGGATGCATCACCCACCTGCCTTAGTTTTTACAAATGCCTTTTTCAGAGGTGCTACCTCTTTATTGGTAGTTTCTATGAAGATTGCTTAGTCCTGAGACATTCAAATTTCAGAACAAATTTCTAAAATGCACTAATAGTGAAGTGGCTGGTATGAGTTATCTGTAGTTTATTACCCTGTGACTAGCTGAACTAAAAATTGCACACATCTTATAAACATGTGTTTGACAAGTGTTTAGTCTGTCATTGAGTCATGTTGGGACTGTGTGAGTAGGAGAAAAACCAAGTAAATTATTTAAGAACCAGCATCTGTGCCAGTGGTGTGGCTATTTTGCAAGTGAACCTTAGTTGTGAAAGATTTTACCACAAAAGCTAGGAGTTATCTAGAACCATCAGGCTTTCAAAGCAGTGTCTTAAAGATGGATTTACTTATCATACTGTTGAATATCTGAACAATTTCTAGTTTTATTTAAAGAAACTCTCCTTAGCCGGTTGTGGAAGCCCTGGGTTGCTGCCCCTCCAGCAGCACAGGCTGTTGGAGAAATACTGTGAGACAACTTGCAGGTTACGTACTTCGCCTTGGGATTTTCTGCTTTCCAAACTTTTCAGCTAAATCTTGCATGATTATTTTTTTATTATGGATTAGTGATTAGGCAGTTGTCTGACTACAGCTGGGGTCATTGGAGCACTGTTGATATTTCATATTATGACTTTTCAGTGAAGGGGCCTTAGGCTTTTGTCAGTACTTCTATGACTTTTTGTGTCCTGAGCTTTCTTCCCCGGTAGTACTTGCGAACAGCTAGTATGTTGTTACAATTAGTGATTAAAAAAACCCACTTTTTTTTAAAGACTGAACAAAAAATATATTATCATGAGGTAACTATCCGTAAACCTCCCATTTTAGTGTTGCCGTTCAAATTTACATAAAATAGTTAGGAGAGGAGTGAAACTATGAGAGTTCAGAACATAGATATTTTTCAGTATTCACATCAAGGCATAGCCTTTGATATCTCTGACTCTCCTGCTTTCTAGCTTAATGTTTTAAGGGGTAGCAAAATAGGATTTGATATGAAGCATAAGCATTCCTTTCTGTTAGAAGCTGAAGCAGCATTAAAGTCAAAGTGACATTAGTGACTAAGACCAAGATACTTGTATGTGTGTTGAAGTAGCAGACACCTCATGGTCTACTTTCCCTTTCTATGTGAATGAGTTTTGAGTGGGTTGTTGAGAGTAGATTGTTTTCCTTCATTCCTGCTGAACTAGAGTCAGCTCAGGTAGGTGTTTATCCTTAAGCTTCTTAAAAATCTGTACATGTTCTTTACTTTCATTATGCCGGGAAAACACACTCGGTTATGGATTTTTGTATTGAGATTGCACTTTGTTTGGGGAATTAGGTAGTGACAATATAAAATTAAGGAACTGTGCAAAATGTAGTGGGTTTTTTTCCTCAGAATTTTAGGAGTGTATCTAATTGTTGAAAGGCTTCCTAGTGCATTTAGGCATGTTGTAGGAGTAGCAGGAAAAAAATTGCTGAAGCCACCAAAGGCATAGGGAGAAATGGGAAACCACATCTAGAGTGCTAATTATAAACTATTTCAACGCGTGCTCTCTTGCTGATGAAGTGAATCATCCGTATGAATGTATTCATGTGGCATTTTTTGATGAAATGTTAATTTTTTGCTTTATTAGCAATTCTATTGTTTTGCAGCTTTTCATGAAGTATATTTGTTGTAAAGAAAGCAAGCTGAAATAAAGCAGAATGCATAGAAGACATTTCATTGTAGTTCAATTACAGTTTTTGGTTAAATTTTAACCACGATGGGGACAAATGTTGTCATTCTGTATAAACTTTGTGGGTGTAACTTCACGTCTAGCACTTGGAAATACTTTTGAGACTTGGGGAGATGCCAGCAAGTATAACATAAGCTACAGGATAAAGCTGACTCATTCCTTTGCTTTGAAAAGCCTGCCAAAAATAACACAGGTAGGGATTGCTTCTCTTACTACTGGGGCACAATTAGTAATTTTGTTATTTAAATATTACTGAATTAATTTAAAAATTCAAACAGAATAATTTTTAATAGCTTAAACTCATAGCTGTTAATTTTTGTAACCTCTGAAAGTAATGGTTTCAAAGTAGCTGTGTGTGTAGTAAGGTGATCTTGTTTGTAAAAAGCCTCTTTATGGTTAAAGTAATTGGTATTTCTGCAGGAGGTTTCATGGAATTTTTTGTTTAGAATACACATCTCAGACTTGCTTGTAACAGGTGAGATTTGGTAGTTGCATGAAGCTGTTCAGAAGCCGCGTTCCTCTGCCTGGGAATCTCAGAGTCCATTCTGGACGTCTTGGGGCAGAAAGAAATGATGGTAATTAATGCAGTTGGTTTCAACAAACCTCTGTTGTATTAATCCAGATTGACTGCAGTATTTGACTAATACTTGCAGTATGTTTTTGTCAGCACCAGTTACTAAAACTTCTGCTGTTTATTCTGGAATTTTCTACTTTTTATTGTAAACTGATCGCAAGAGAAGTCTGTGCATGGTCTTACTTTTTATCCAGTTTCCCAGAATCACAGTATGAGCAGGTCAGAACTAATCTTTTACTCTGTCTGCACCTGCCAGTACCCATTGTTACCAGTTCTGTTGAAAATTAGCCCAAATTAGTATTTGCAAAAAAGAAAGTTAGTAGAGGAACATTATTTCAAAACATTTACTGTTATTACTGGAATATATGCATATAGTAGAGCCCTGTGAGTTAGTTTCATTTTAAGAAATACTTCTGTGCTCTAAAGGAACGAATAAATCTTTGCACTTCTCCTGTTTTGCTTTACTGTTGCATATGAAAATATGTTCCTTTGTCACTTAGATTTATGATTTGGAAGCAGTTTGAAATTCACTTTTGCTTTTTCAGTCCTTTCAGGGATGCTATGTCTCGCTAATGCTTTCCTTTATCATTTAATTATTTATTTTCCTCTTTCTGGATAATATTTGTTCAGTTTTGGGTTTTGTTTCCTTTCTTTTAAAAAAACCCCTTCTCTCCATTGTAGAAAGCATCTGGAGTTCTATCATCCATTTATTTTGTTTGAACATCAAATAAAAACGGATTTTGAATCTTTAGGATAAGAAGTTTATCATGTGAAAGCAGAAAATTGGAGTAGAAGTATTATGTGTCAGGGAGAATATCACATTTAGCCCACATTAGGAGTAGAATTATTTGCAATGGAATGACAGTTGTAAACAGAATAATATTAATGACCCATTTTGTGCTGTGGAAATACATAATAAAATACAAAAGACAAGAAATAATATTTTTAATTTATTATGGATTACTTAATGAGGGCTTTTTAGTGTATTTTGTTACACTTTTTTAAATTCAACAAAATTGAGTGATCCTCAAACACAGATGAATACTGGCTAATATTTCCAAAATACAACAGCTAGAGTTTTTTAATTCTACAGAACTCAAAACCACAGTATGTTTGTCTTGTGTGTCATCTTGCCCTCTGTAGTGAGGTTTTGTATGTAGGTTTTGATATTATATTCACTTAAATATTCAGGAAAATAAATCTTAAGATTAAATGCTGAAGGAGTCAGTGAAAGATTAAAACAAGTTTTTCTTTGTTCTGAGTGTGAAACAACAAAATGCCCATTTTTTTGGTTATAATTTTAAATACTGTCCTACAAGCAGCTCTTAACACCTCTTCCTGTCTTTACTTCTTCTAAAGTAGAAAACAGCATGGGGTAGACTTTCTGCATTTGGGATTTGAGAGAAATTGTTTTTCCATTGAGAAGGTATTAAATCTATAATAGGAAGGAGAGGCAGAATGAACAGCACGGACACAAAATGCAGAACTTTGTTCTTTTAGTTTGCTGGACATGTTAAACTGAAAGTAAAATCTGAGTTTGTAGCATTTGAGGGAGAATATAGATTTTTAGAAGTCATAATAAATGAATCCTCTCATCAAAAAAACTCTTACTGAATTTCATAGAAATAATTAAATATGTGGTTTGTAAGGCTATTACCCTAAGTTGAATACAATAAAAATATACTAATACTATAAATCTGAATGTGTCAGAAAATCTTGTCCTTTTCATTTGAACAACCCCCAGGATTCACAGTATGTTTATCAAGATAACCTGTACTGCTGGATGATGGAGTTGCAGGTGCTTGAGATTGGAAGTTGTTTCTGGATGTCTCTCTGGCCCAAAGCAGGTCCAATTAGGTCAGGTTATGCAGTACTTAATGAATTCTTAAACAAGCTGTTCCAGTTCCTGGATATATGATTGATATCACTAAACAAAATGTATAAATCAAGAAGAGCTACATTCAATTTATGATTTAATGAAATAAACTGTGGCCCTGGTAGACGTTTGAAGGTTGTCATCAAAACAGAAATGATCCTGTTTGAGGGTTGGACAGTGTTACGGCAGAATTCGTGTATGGATTGCACTGAGACGCACCGAGGATTCTTGGCTTTGGGAAAAATCTTCTGAAACCCTTGTAATTTTCCATGTAAGGTGAACTTCACTCTTTAAATAGTGATAGCATTAGAAAAGGCAAATAAATGCCTGTGGAAGCTGTGGTACCCCAGATCCAGCAGGGACACTTGTGGATACGCAGCGTGAGAGCAGAGCAGCCCAGAGTGCTCCTTCCCTGGCATCACTCTCAGCAGCAGGTTATTGGGAGCTGAAGGAGCTTTCTGATCCAGGCATGGTTTCTTTATGTTTAATAACCTATAAATAGATTTAATGCACTGGTTATTAGAATTGTTTTGAGGGTAATACACGTTTTTAATGACTATAAATTAGTCACAGAGGGTGGTTTTGGTGATCAAAGATCCCTGTTTGGAGAGACAAAAAAATGTAGTATCTTTGAATGTTTGCATAACCATAGAGATGTGATCCTCTCTCAAAGGGGGCTGACACTGGGGAAGAACAGCCTGGAACAGATCTTGCCTTAGTAACGTGTTCTTGTTTTAATTTTTTTTTTTTTATAGTCACAACCTTCTCCCAGTGAAATTCTAAAGCAGATGGTTGTTCCTTTTTCTTTTTTTCTTTGCAGGGTCTACTTATAGCTGTCTTGTTAGAACATGGATATTTAATATTTATGCAGTATGTACATATGCACTGCTACCGTTGCTGTCTACCTTATTTTAGTCTTCCATCTTGCTTAACGAACAGTGTCTGGACTCTTTAGTTTTACAGTGTGGTTAATAGAGGTCTTTCCATCAAAAAAGTACATAATGCTTCTGCTGTTTTTTCTTACTCCTGTGCCCTTTAAATGTTATCAAGTTTACAAAACTGGGTATATGAAGAAGTGAGTTATTCAGTTTTAAAGAAAATAGCTTGGAGCCTCTATCGTATTTAACCCCTCTAACTAGGCTCAGAAGAAGTTTGAGCTGATTTAATCCTCTGAGAGAGCTTTGACAGAAGTGTGAAAATGCCACATTGCTGTATTTCTTCACGGCTGAAGCAGCTTCTTTTCCCGAAGTAAAGAGAATTCTGTTGCACCAGCAGATCATTACTAGTGTAGGTTCTATTATACAAAACCTGTATTTGTCTCTGTATCTTACAGATGCAAAATAAAGGATAATTTTGTCTCTCAGCCAACTTCGTCTGTTGATTGACAGGAATTAGATGTATGTTGCTGAAGAGTATGGGAGGGAGAAGCCAATCCAGGAAAACCCAAATAAACCAAAACCTCCTACTCTTTCCTGGAGGTTTATTAGATGAACACAATCAAGAGCTGTGTATGAGTGCAAAAACCACAATGATGATAAATGAGACACGTTGTTAAAAAGAAACCACTGATTATTGCCATGCACGGTGGATAAACTGATTTAAAAACTGATCTGGTAGGGAACTTTGTTTTCGCTGTAATTTGATACAGCCTCATGGGTTGTTGCTGTAGCTTATGGGTACCTCTGACCTTTTCCTTCTCTGCTTTTTTAAAATTATTATTTATGCAATATTTGTTTCTAAATGCGGGATAACTCTTATTGCAGTATCACGGTAATTTAGCTGAGTTCAGCAATAAAACCTTTTGACTTCATGTAGCCTTAACTATTAATGTAAATTGTAAAAAAATCATGTTTATCTATTCAGAGAAAAAGAAACCATAGGATTTAAATCTTGATTACATCTATTTTTGTGTTTATCAAGCACTTACTTAAGCTACATTTTTTTAATGTCAGTAGGTACAAATGGTGTTGATAGGTGATGACTGTCAGTAGTTCAGTCACAGGCTATGGCTTTGTCCTCCTGGAGTACCAGGGAATCTGTGAACTTCTAAACATCAGTGTTCCCTTCTTCACTGGGCACCAGACACTCATTCACTGGGTGTTCTGGCCAACAGGTCAGGTACATCTGACATATGAGGATGGATATTAGAAGTTGTGAGGGTAGAAAATGGATGAGTTGCTGCTGGTACAGGAGAAAATGGAGAGCAGTGGGATGCTACAAGCTCTCTTTAACCTTGATGTTAAGCCTAACAAATGCGTACCTGTGAACTCAACAACGGTGGTTAAAAATCACCCAAGAGAGAAACAGAATTAATCTTTTGGGGTCTGTTTTTTCTCCTCTCCAGATTTTAAAAAAATTGTTTCTCATTCCCTTGTCAAATTGCCTCCCCTGCTGTTCCACATTATCTGCCCGCTGCTGTGCTAGGTTTAAAAGTCTGAAGTTAGGCAGGGTTCTGACATCTTTGCTCATGTGTTTTCTGACAATAGTCAGGACAAAGTTCAATCAGCTGAGGAGCTGGTATGTAGGTCACCTTCACCTGCTCACATGGTGTCACTTTTACTGCTCCTCAAATACAAAAAATCCTAGTGAGGAGATTATTTTAAACCCCTTTCTTGGTGGTACAAAGCAGTGTGAAATAAGTTGTTTTCGAAATATTGTTGAAGAGGGTCTTACTTTCTGTCCAAGTTTTTCCTTCATCCTGACTTACAATTTCAAAATTTATACAAACTTCTGTAGCATCAGGTGTGCTGGAAATGCATTACAGTTTTCTGCAACATGGAACAGAGCGATGCTGCAACAGCCTGAGCAGATAATTTTGTCAGAAGTAGGGCTTTGAACTTGAGAATGGGGTATGTTTGGACAAGTTTAAAAATAACATATTTTAATATGAGATATCCTTAGGATACTTTTATAGGTAATCAGTGTTGTTTCAAATAAGACCAAACCTGAATGCAGATGGCCACGTTTGTACTTCTGCTTATATAAGGAACAATTTTTTTATTCTTGTGATCTGGACAGCGTGGAATGATATTTAACTGCATAAACCCTACTTAAAAAGTACTTCCTTTTCTACCTGAAGATAGTTTGAATTTTTGGAATGGTCGCTTGTGTGGTTCCCTGGCAGTCTGAGGAAGCTGGATGGTGTCTGTGTGTGTGTGAGGTGTAGTTGTGATGGAGCTGCTCTGGAGTAGCTGTTTGCACCAGCTGAGCAGTTGGTGAGCACACGGGGCTGGCACCACGCAGGGTGTGTGCAGCTGGGCAGGGTTATGGGCTTGGCCATGTCTGGTGCTTCTGGGAAACATCAGATTTTCTGTGGACGTGCTGTGAGGCTGCCTGGGCTGTGCACAGCTGGCTCAGTGTGTTAGGGAGCAGCATGTCCCCGGTGTGTAAGTACCAAAGTGTTGCACTGACTGAGCATGGGCCATGCAGTTCATTCCCAGGAATTCCACCTGGGAAATCCATCACACCCATACAGGAGTCTGAGCTTCAGCTCATGTTTCTTTTCACTTAGATGTGGTTTTTATTTTGTGCAGATACCATAATGATAGTGTCATTTACCAAGAATATTCACTAAGTAGAGAGCATTTTAGGACGTGTTTTGAAGCAAGCTGATCACTCTTTAAAACATATTGTAAAAGTTCTGATGTATTTTTGTTCTGTATGCTTGACTCAAAATTTGTTTTCTCTTTTCAGGCAGCTATAAATGGTGTTATACCACAAGAAAATGGCATTCTACAAAGGTAAGCTCGGAGGCCTGGAGTAGTACATGCAGAGAATGATGCTGCATAACAGTTACTTTTTTTTCCTTCCTGAATCCTAAGAAGATGACATAATTCTCCTTTTAAAGCTGTTTCTGGAGCCACAAATTCTATTCCTGGCAAAGCTGCTTTAACATTCAGTTTTTCCCATACTGATAGAGGACTAGCTCAAACATCTATTCAAAATAGTTAGGTTTTATTTTGAATCCAGTGGTGGTTGGGTCATTCTGTGCAGGGTTGTCTCTTTGCAAAGACTGGATGTTGGTATGCTTCTGGCTTTCTTTTTCCTTATGCATTTTTAATGGTATTGATATTCCATGCTTTCCTATTTCTGGCCAAAAACATTTGTACTGGTGTTTGTTTGTTTGATTTTGTTTTTAATTGTATTACAGGCAGCAGAAACTGTGATGGATAAAGTAAGGTTGTTTCCTTCTAAAAGTAGTTTTACTGATTTTCTTTCAGCTTCTGAATTAAATTTTGACTTTCATACTGATGCTTGGATATCTTGAAGTCACTGAAATTTGATCTTCTAAGTGCTGATGAGGCAATTGAAAACAGCAGAACAGGAATTGAGCTACCTGAGAGAGACAGTAAAACAGTGTTTAAAATTTTGTTCAGAAAAATACTTAATGTACTATTTAAAAAAGTTTAATGATGAAAAAAAGATACATAATATAGGTAAAGTGGTGTTCGACATCTCTGTCAATACCTACTAAAGCTATCATTCTGTGGAGTCAGGTTTTGATTGAGGACAAAACTATTTACTCAGTAAAGTTACTAAATATATATTTACTGTAAGGCCTGTTTTGTCCATGTGAGATCAAGTCTCGGTTGTGTGGAGCACTCTCTCTACCTATGTTAATAAGTTGTGACCTCAGAGCATTTATATCCAAAATACCAGAATCTTTGATTGGGTGAAAGAAGCTGGGGAATAGTTAAGAGTAGTTGGTGCCTGTCTTTGATCACAAGGTGGTCCAGTGTCCGCTTACATCTTTCTTCGACAGTAATGTATTGATTTTTAGAAATTTTTAGATAGTCAAATGTGTTTCAAATGTGGGTTTTTGTTGTTGTTTTGGTTTGTCTTGTTTTGTTTTCTTCCAGTGGAAGTGGTTTAAAGGGAGCCTCAGAAGATTTAGAAACCTAGTTTCCAATTTTTTTCACATGAGGCTTATTTTACTGATGTGAGGCTTTTAATGTTGTATTAGAGGTTGCTAGTCAGGTATGTCGGATGCAAATAGAGTTAATACAACTGGACTTGAAGTAAGTTGATTTGTTGAAGAGAAAAAAGTACATTCTGTTGTATAATGCCTGTTTTGTAACATAGTCCTGAGAATTGGGATATTCATTGCTTCTTGGGTCTACCAACAGAATCGTTGTAGTACTTAATTATCGGTGATTGAAACACGGACTTCGCCGGGTGCATGCAAAGCCAGCTTTTAATGTACAGGGCACATCTTTATATACTGTTACAAACCAACAGTTCAGCAGCTACAAACTTCAGCTTCTAAGATTACATACTTAACATTTCTAGTGGCTGCAGATCACGATCTCCTCGCCCAATCTCCCGTTAACTATCCTGCTCTTTGTCTCTCCTCCTGCTCTCTGTTTCACCTCTGCCAGACGCGGCCAGTCCGTCTCTCCCAAGGCCCCACGCCAACCAAAGCCATTCTCTGTGGCCACGTTTTGAATCCCCACACTTAATTCATAGCTGGCCGCCAGGCTGAAGACAGTAACCTATCACTTGGTATTCATATTTCTTTAAATCCTGAAAATAAGAGTGTTTCCTGTGCTGTTTAGAGCTCTGACGTGGGCCTTTGACTTTTGAGCCATAGGTCTGAGAGTGTGGGTCTTTGTAGCTGGGCGTTCATCCTTCTGAGCGTGCTGATGTGAGAAGTGAAGGAGCCCCTTGTTTTACAAGCATAACATTTTCTGTTTCAAATGTGAAAGGCACAGTGATGGGATTTGCAATAGCTGAGTACTGCTGCACTTCTATGACATGCATGCCATCCACATTTGCACTTTGTAAAGTTCAAACCTCCTCTAGATGACAGATTTGACTTGCTCTATGAAGCACTTCCACTGAGAAATCTCATGGTATCTTCAATAACAGAAGGCATTTTTCAAATGAGTTTTGATAGAGAATGGAAATAAGTTATGTCCTAGCACTTCTGAAATCCACCGTGAGATCCTTTAACTGCCCAGCACCTTAACACTTCAGGCTTACCTGATGAAGTTTCTTGCCTTCCAAATTTGATTTCTGTACATCATAAGGGGTTTTTTTTTGCCTGGCATAATGTTCCTGAAATGTCATGTTTTGTTACGCTTGCTTCTAATCCCAGTTACGTGTTCCTTGTGGAGAGGCTCACTGAGGAAGATGAGTGCTTCTGAGTAGTAAGGGTTTTCCAGTTTATTCTGACTTGTAATGCTGTGGGTATCCTTGAGTCAGATATGGAGATATCCTTATATAAATCTCCAGGAGCCTTGCAGGATTTTGAACTTGAAGGCAAGCTAGAATTCAGCATTGCATTGCTGTTGTACTTCTAGGTGATTTTTTTTTTTATGCACATGCTTCATTATCTTAATTTATTTACCTTAAATATGTATCTATTTTCATATCTGACCTGTTTTTCACTAATTTGGTGTGGGAAAATACCAATCTGCATGCAGAATTTTGAGCTGTATTTCTTATTCTCATTTCCACTGGATACTAGCCCAATGATGTAGAAAGCTGGCTGTTGCCATGGTGGCAATTTTTATATGGTCGCAACACTCCTGAAACAGGAAATAATCCTTCTCCTCAAGATAATTCTGGTATTAATTACATAGTGGATTTTAAATGCTTGTTTATCATCAGAGCTGATCTCCTATAGCACTCCTGAGCCTTGAAATGTTAAAATTGCTGATACAGAAATTATTTTTTCATGTTCAATAAGTGGTATTTTCAGATATGACAGCAGTAATTCAAGAGATGCGTGCTGGACTGTAGTGAGTGAATAATACTGTCACTTTGCTTTCCTGACTTCTGGTTAGACGTACCAAGCTGTTCTGTTTAAATGATCTTATCTGCCTGTCTTTCAGTGAGTATGGTGTAGAGACTTTGCATGGACCAGCGTATGGCCCCCCCAGCCACTCTACTGCAGCTTCTTCAGCTCCCTCCTCCTCCTCAGCATTTCGCCATGTAGTGCCATCTAGACAAATAGTGGAAAGACAACCTCGAATGCTCGACTTCAGGGTTGAGTACAGAGACAGAAATGTGGATGTAGTACTTGAAGACAGCTCCACAGTTGGTAAGGATTTGTAAAAATGAAATTGAAACTGCTGTCGTGAAACTGTTAAAAGACAAACAAAAAGATTCAACCCCAAAAATCCAAGTCCTGAAGCAAAGCAGAACAAAACCCCTCAAAAAGAAAAAAGATCCCCTCGAAAATGCCGCCTCCACAGCTACTAACCATTTTCAAATCTCTTTGCAGCTTTAAAAAAGCAAAATTTCACTAATCCATTGTAAAGGTTAGTGATCTATCAAATAATTATTTTGAAATCTAGTTTTCTTATGAACTTGCTTCAGAAACAAAATGGAGATTAATGATTAAGTTGAGGCATGAAAATGTAATTTGGGGTAGGATTAGTGTAGATGCAAGCTATTAATAAGCGGATGATCTTGGCATTTCCTCTTTGAATCTGTATGGCATCTCTTTCTCACGGGATTAGTGACAAGATTAGAGGAATTCTTCCTGGTGTGAAAAACATCACTGAATTCTTCTTCAATTTTTATTTGACTCTTTCATCCAAATTAAGATTTATTTTATAGTTTTATTGTCTTTATCCTAAATTGGTGCATTTTGTAGCAGTATGTTAGAAGTATGCTATTGCTAGTGCTGCAGAGCATGTTATTTTTTACATTCCCCAAACTGGGAGTTAATTTACTTCTGCTAAGGGAGAAAAATATTTTTATTTTTTATTTTTAGTGAAGAGCTTATACAGATCCAAATAAGGAGCTACATGAAGAAATAGTTGATGAAAGCAATTTTCCGTGCTGCAGCCTTTTGTCTGGGATGAAATTTGGAAATTGAAACTTTTGATCCCTCCTTATCTTTTCAGCAATGGATTTGGTGTTGGCTGGCGCCACCTAGCGGTGGTTAGTTTGAATTATTGATGGGTGTTCCGTGTTTTCCTTTGCGCTGAGTTACATCGGTGGAAATTAGACATAAAAATTTGTTCGGATCAGAATTTTGCAGCTGTACTGCTTTGATTTTTCTTTTCTTATTAACTTCTCAATGACTTTTACCCGAAAGCTGTAGGACAGAAGGCAGTTCACGTAGAACTTCTGTCTGTATCTTGGGATATAAAGATTGAGGGCAGCCTTTTGTTTAAAGTCCTGAGAGAAGAGAGCAAGGCAAATTTTGGAACTTCAGCTGTGGGCTCGAGGAAAGAATATTTTTTGCTTTTTTGGGGATCTGCTTGGCAGGATCCTATGAGATGCTGCCCAGGAGGGCATGGGGGCCCAAGAGAGCTGGTTGATCTTCAAGGACAACCTCTTCAAAGCACAGGAACAGTTCCTTCCACCATGCAAGAGGAGCAAGTGTGGCAGAAGGCCAGCACAGAAGAAAAAAGCATTGCTGACTGAGCTAAATTGAAAAAGAAAGTACCTGGAGGTAGAAAGTAGTGATGAAGTACCCAGCGGGAGCACAGAGATGTGCAGGTTTGGAGTTAGGAAGACCAAAGCTCAGGTGAAAGTGAAACCACTGAGGGATCAGAAGGGTTTCTGTAAGTACATCAGCGTGAAAAGAAAGGCTAAGGACAATGGGAAGCTGCGTTCAGTGGTGATTGCTGAGCTTGGTCTGTGGGAAGATTATGGAGCAACTCCTTTTGGAAGCACTCTTTGAGTGCAGGAGAGAAAAGAAGGTGATTTGGAACAGCCAGCATGGATTTACTAGAGGCAAATTGTGCCTAATCAGTCAGCATTATTTGCCTTTTACAATTTGATGACTGGCTCTGTGGACAAGGGGAGAGAATGTCACTGTGGCTTTAGTAAGGCCTTTGACGTACTCTGCTATTGTATTTTTCCAGTCATAATGTTAAGATAAAAACTGGATAAAAATCTGATCGAAATAAATCTTAATCTTATCAGAGAAAGTGGCTGATATTCTGGTGGGCGAGGCTGCTGTTTAGTGTGTCCTGGACAGCCTGGAGAAATGGGATGACAGGAGCCTCCTGAAGTTCCAAGAAAATAAAGTTGAAGTCCTGCATCTGGCATAGGATAACTCCATGTTATCCCCACCTGATACTTGGCTGAAGGCTGATGGGCTAGAAAACAATTTAATAAAAGGGATCTGGGGTGCCTCAGCAGTGAACTGTTGCAGTGAAGAAGGCCTGCCATGTCCCAGGCTTTGTTGGCGAGAAATAGCCAGTGGATCCCAGGAAATAATTATTTCCCTCTATTCAGCGCTTGCCAGACTGCACCTGGAGCAATGTGTTGGGTTTTGAGGTCCTCACTATGAGAAAGATGTTGACATTCTGCAGTAAGTCTGGTCAGGGGTCTGGAGCTCTGGGCTAAAGGAGGAGAGGCACAGAGACAAGGATTTGTTCAGCTTGGGGAGGAAAGGGGAAAGGTGCAGAGCTGACCTCTGTCTGCAGCTGCCTGCTGGAGGACACGGAGAAGATGGAGCCAGACTTGTCTTGGAGGTGCACGAGAATGGGAGGCAATAGACACAACATCAAAAATTCACATTAGATAAAAGGATTTTTTTTTTTTGAATTATGAGGGTGGTGAAGTACTGAAACAGGTTGGCCAGAAAAGTTGTCAAACTTCCATCCTGACACGTTCAGGAGTCAGCAGGACAAATCCTTGACTAAACTGGTTTAATTAGACCTTTGAGTTGGGCTTGGGCCACAGGAGGTCCAGAGGTACCTTCCAGCCTGAATTATTTTATGACTATAATAACTACAGGGACAGAAGAGCATCAAAATGTACAAAACATTGAAAAAGCTGTCAGAGCAATCAGTTGTATGGACATTCCAGTTCCTTAGGTCAGGACTAATGACAATGAAATTTGGTATCAAAAATATGCACCCGCTGTTGCTGGCAAAGTCTGATGCTCCAGATAGCAAACAGCTGCAAATGTGTGTGTCTAGAATATATGCAGTATAGAATTACCAAAATATATGTCCAAATCATCAAGTCCTCGTGTGATTCTTCAATCATACATGCTTTGTGATTATTTTTTAAGCTTCATTTATCCTTTCCTGTTTGAAGGCTGTGTTACAAGGGTAACTAGACTAAAAATGCTTCTCATAGTAAATTTTTCCTTGCTCTTATTTTTTAATTACAACTCATTGCTGTTGGAAATAAAGCGGTAAATGTGTATATTTTATATATTTCCTTTGTTTTTCTCTTTAGGAGATATCAAACATATTCTAGAAAATGAACTTCAGATTCCTGCATCTAAAATGCTGTTAAAAGGGTGGAAGACTGGAGATGTAGATGATAGTGTAAGTTTTCGACTGTGTTTTTGGTTAACTGAACTCAGTTTCAAACTGAGCATCTGTGGGTGGGGATTACAATGCAAGAATTGTGAGTTTCAAACAGTGTCAGATGTCTTGGATGGCACACAAAGAACTGTTAATCTAAAACATTGCAAAATAAAATCGGGACAAATCAGTTCGTGTTGGGTTTATATATAATGTGGCCTACCTACAAAAATGATGTTCTGAAGTAACAGGAAGTGTATCTTGAAATAAAATATTTGGTGATATTTTAAATATATACCTAAAATTAAAAAAAAAAAAGTCATATTTGGTGAATGTTTTATATTTACAATGATTTTTCTCCCCTCAGACTGTTTTAAAAAGTCTACACTTGCCAAAAAATAATAGTCTTTATGTTCTAACACCTGACCTGCCTCCTCCTTCTTCAAGTCATTCTGGGTAAGTCCTTTTGTCATACGTTGTATTTGTATGGTTTGAGTTTTTTTGTGGTTTTTATGAAGCCATGTGTGTATTTGCAGGAATCTGCAGTCAGTAAATACAAAGTATTTTCACTGCACTAGTGACTATTGGGATGAACTAACTCAGCATCTTGTTGAAAAGAAGCTTGTTGAGGTTTTTAAAACTTTGGTGGGGTACACGAACCTCTTAGGTACATACGGAATTTTACATGTCCCAGATGTGATGACTAATTTAACATGGTATTCCCTGTGGAAGTAAGAGCTGGCCTTGCATAAGTTGCTGCATTATGTTGGTCCATTTAATGTGTGTTATAAATCTGTGTAAATCATTCCCAGCAGATCAGAATTTTCTTTCTGAAATGTTTGTTACATTATTTTATCATTTCTTGTACTTTTAAGATATATGTAGATAGGCTGAATAATTAATTTCCGTTAATTGAGCAGAATATCTTTTATTGCTGGTTTGAACACTCAAGAAGTCAACAGTGAGTGTTCATGTGTCACAGAATTGCGGAATCATCGAAGCTGGAAGAGACCTTCAAGATTATCTAGTCCAACCCACCATGATCACCCCTGAAATATATCCGCAAATGCCACATCCAGATGTCTCTTGAACATTTCCAGACTCCACCACATCCCTGGGCAATTTAATCCAGTGCTTAACCACTCTTTCAGGGAAAAATTTTTCTAACACCTAATCTGAACTTGCCGTGGTGGAATTTAAGGCCATTTCCTCTCATCCTTCCACTTGAGACGTGGCAGAGGAGACTGGCCCCAGCTGGCTCCAACCTCCTTCCAGGGAGTTTTGAGAGTGAGAAGGTCCCCCCTGAGCTAAAAGGTTTCTCCAGGCTAAACACCCCCAGCTCCCTCAGCCACTGCTCCCTGGACTTTCCCTTCAGACGCTTCCCCAGCTCCATTGCCCTTCTCTGAACACGTTCCAGCCCCTCAATGTCCTTCCAGAGCTGAGGGGCCCAGAACTGGGCACAGCACTCGAGGTGTGGCCTCACCAGTGCCCAGTACAGGGGGTCAATCACTGCCCTGGTCCTGCTGGCCACACTTCCCGATACAATCCCAGTGCCACTGGCCTTCCTGGCCCCCTGGGCACAGCTGGCTCGTGTGCAGCCACTGTCCACCAGCACGCCCAGGTCTCTTTCTGTTGTCAGGGAATATTGCAAAGCTTTGAAAAGGAAATGATGTTTTATGGAAAAATGGTCTCATAAAATAATTAGCAATTACTTCGGTTTGTTTTCTTCCTTGTCCTTCCCTTTCCCGAAGACAGCCCTGTATATGCTCTTTCCCAGGAAAATGGGAATTTTACTCGGTAGCCGCTAGAGGGTGCGCAGGAATTGAGCCTGGGAAAGGAGCTGCTCCGGACCAGCCAGCGCAGGGAGGGAGGGATGCGTTTGGAATTGGGCAAAATGCGTGGATTTCAGGTTGTCTGAAGAGGGAGTTGGCTTTTTGCCCTTGTGGGTGATAGGAGAATATTCTACAAGTGCAGTTGTATTACTGGTGAGAGGAATTCTTTGAGAGTCAATAGAAATTAACAACTGCCTTCCTAATGACTGAAACTACTTCGTGTATCATTAAAAGGTACTTGTGCACGTTAACATGTAGTCTGTGGAGGAAATAAGAATGCTGATATGAATTATAAAAATAAAAATGGTAAAGAAAAGGAGCATTAAGAGAGAGAATAGTGGCACTGGAACAGAGGGTGCTGTACATGAACTATATGTGCAAACAGGCGCTGTAGTTGTGTGTGAGAACAATAAGCCATTGTACTTTAGCAGCTATTTGAAGAACAGTGAGAAGACACTACAGCTGCTAATTGTTTCCATTTCCAATTTCAAAATTTTCTAGCCAGGTATTGCTGTATATTGTAGTTTGAGTGTTATGATTCTGGAGAGAAAACTGGAGTCTGAAGAGAGTTGTTTATTGCAACTGCAGTAAAGTGTATAACAACAAACTGTTTAAAAACAGTTCTTAGCCTTTTTTATTGGTTTAATAGTTTTAAAGAACTTCACTTGATAGAAAAATCAAAGTAGTTGTTACCTTTTATAGTTTATATTTGTTTCATAATGGAGATTAGTTCTGGATATTTTTAAGATAAAAGTTGGTAGCTTTGGGACAGCAAACGATGACTAATTAGTGGCTATTTAAACACGGATAATTTGAAGGCTAGATCATCTCCCTGAAGTCATAAATTCTAGATGAAAGGGGAGGCTTGCCTCCAATTAAAGCATCAATGCAGATCAAAACACATCTAATTGAAGCAATGTACCAAACCCAGTTACACTGTTTACTGCCTACTGTTAGGTCAGTTATTATTCAGATTAGTTTGTTACCCACAATTTTTAAAAGCGTCGTGCTCACATCTCTTATTAATGGATGTTAAGGAACTTTGCCTCTTGCTCTGTGAGTTCATCTGTTGTTTTCTTCAAATGCCTTCTGTTTTGAACTAGAGATAAATAGTTGTGATTTGAATATCTCCAGAAAGTGATATTTGAAGAGCCTGAGATTCCAGTATGTGATATTTTATCTATATGCCCTTCTTAAAAGGAACAGTCTGGCCTCAGCTCTATAAGCTCCAATTTGTGCCTGTTCTTTCTAGTGAGGCAGAACAGTGTCTGAAACATCCTTTTCCAGCATATTGGGATGAAGGCATTGAAGTTTATTGTGACAGACTGAATAGGCTTAACCCAGAACTGACTTAAAACCAACATCTAAATGTAATGGCAAAGTGATCCTGCAGTTTAAACAAACAAAAATCTCCTAGGGTATCTTTGTTCATCAGTGGCCTACCTAAAGCTTTTATAGGTAATAGAAACCCAGTGAATTACTACTGCATGCTAGTAAATTGAGGTGTAAAGATTAAATTTAAATGT
The DNA here is from genome assembly GCA_013400235.1 of Oriolus oriolus. Lineage (NCBI taxonomy): Eukaryota > Metazoa > Chordata > Aves > Passeriformes > Corvidae > Oriolus > Oriolus oriolus. The sequence continues at coordinate 905,675 of VXBT01004570.1, forward strand.
CAAATACCATCTGTACGGTTCCACCCTGCTTCCACAATTTCAGCTGGCAAAGCCATACTTATCCATGCATGATATCCAGAACAGTAACCACGTGTTCTGTGAGCTGTGGACATAATGAAATCTGATTTCTAGTGAATTCCTGCCTCATCCCAGCAGCTGCAGTAAATCACTCTTCTCCTTCCATGCTTCCCATCGTCTCAGCTACCTCTGATGCTGCCTCCAGTTCTTCTTGTGTATTTTGTAGCACCTGTGTAATATTTTTTCCCTTGCTTAGAGTGTCAGCCTGCCCTGCATCTGTTCTCCAGTTGGCAGTCAGGTAGTATCAAAGGAAAGGAGAAATCATGTCCTGTGGGTAATTCTGAGATCACTGGCTAGAGGTCACCTGGATGAGTATAAAATACTGCACTTTTAATGCAGCCTTTTACTGAGGTGGGTGGTAACTTCCTCCTCCTGGCTGTTGATTTATACCCCATCTTTGAGACCTTTCTAACAGTATGAGACCTCCTTAAAACCAGTGACTATGTTCAAAAGTTACCAGACGGGGGCTAAAGTTACCAGGTGGGTGGAGAAAAACATGATTTCCCTCGGAAAGCAGTCTTAAAAGGAAGGATGCCAAAGAATGTCCATCATTAAACATCCAAGGGGGGAGATCCCTTACACCAGCTTTGTCAGATTAGATGAATCACTTCCTCAGTGTGCAATTCCTTCCCTTTGTTGCCTTGGATGCTTCTTGAAGGCTGGCAATGCCCAGTCCAGGAAATAGGTTTAGGAGAATGCAAGAGGGAAGCATCAAAAAGAGTGGGCATGGGAGCCTGGCCATGGAGCTGGGTGATCCGGATTGTCTCTCCTTTCTATCCTGTGTGTTCTGGGAGATGCTTTTTATCATTTTTTTGTTGCTGTTGTCATTTTAATGGATATAGTGTATTTTATATTTGTTCTGTTTTTGCTAAATAGCTGAAAGTCAAAGATACTTTATTATATCTGATGAATCATTGGAAAGTTGAAAAGCATTAAAAACCCAGGTGCATACCATGGAGATTATTTAGAAATAATGCAGTTTTGCTAAGTGATTGTAACTTGTTTAACAAGTGTAATCATCTGTGTGGATAAGAAAAAAACCCCACAGCCCCCATTTTTCAACCAATAGGTCCATATATTGCTGAATGCCTCTGCTTTAGATCATTGCAGAGCAGTGGTGGGTGGTGATGTGGTGTCTTGCTGTACGTTATCAACTGTAGCAGAGTGTTAATTAAGAACGATGTAACCTGCAACTCCAATTATTGGTCCTGTCTGTTTAGCTGGACAGGAGCAGTGCCTTGCTTTAGTTACTTTGAAAGCTTCCGTAAGAATGGTAAGATTAATGTTTTATTTTCACATCTGTTCATGAGACAGTTTAAAAATCCTGAAGTTTAAAATGCAATAGAATGTAAACAAAAGGGCTTCTGCTCATTTACATGTTAGCCAGATTTGCTAACTGATTGCTGTTTGAACCTAATCTACCACCTCCTGCTGCATTAGCTACAACAAACATTACATTTACATACTGATTTCTTATTTTGTTTTAATGTAAATAATCTGTAATTACAGTAAATTTGGACTTCTGTTGACATGAGCTTGTATAAATCTGTAAGTTTAAAATGGAAATGTTAATTACCTTGTGTCATACCTGTTTATATAAAAATCAGAGATTTTGGGGGAAATCTCTGTGTGACTGAAAAAGATATTGCATAGTGGGAAATACCGAATGTATTTCATAAAAACTGGAATGAAAAGGAGCATTTACATATCATTGATTAAGGATTTACTTTTGGTGTCAAATTCTAAAATATTACTAAAATTTCAAAGAAAAATGTTATTGTAAAGCAAAGCATATAAGAAATCAGAGCATAAATGCAATCACTTAACAGCAGGTAGAACCAATTTGTAAATCCAGGTCTCTTGCTAGAACTGGTCAGAGCAACGACCACGGTCAGGTCTATTTTCTTTTGTCTGTTCTTGGACTCCTGTTTTGGGTGTAGGCAGGGTGCTGCAATTGGAGGATTGGTGTCCAAAAATACAGGTTCCCTTGCCTCCTCTGCTGCATAGCAAGTGCAGGATCAGTCAGCTGAGGTAACAAAGTTGTAATGGCAGTATATTACCTATCAGCAAATGCCTTTGAAAGCTGGGGTTTGCAGTAGGGGAAAAATGGTTCTAGTAAGAGCAGCCTACTTTAGTCCTCTTTCTAGAATTTAGTTTTCTTTTCCCACTAATTAATTCTCAGATTAACTGATTTCTCAGCACTGGTGGCAACAAAGAAAAAGAAGGAGAAAGAAAAAGGAAATCTGTCTTGACTTTAATGGGACATAGTGTGACCCTGATTTTTTTTCCCTTTTAATGCAGCTATTTAATTTGGAAGATTGTAGTCAACTATAACATTTGTAGGAAAATTAAATAGCTGCAAACGCTGCAGCCAAAATTTTAGAGATGTGCATTGTATTCAGTCTTTTCAATATACTTATGTGGACCTAAAAAGAAATAAAAATAAACTTCATCTTACTGTCAGTGAGATGTTTCCTTTAAATACATTAATCTTGTAAAATTTTTCATTGCCTTAATGGCTGAAATACAATTTTTTGTGAGATATATTTTGGTACAAGTAATCTGGGGTAATCTGCATCCCCCTTTGCTGAAGGAAGTGATAATGGGAGGTACAGACATCTCCGGCTGCGTGTTCACATCAACCCCATCCCACACGGGAGGATGGGCACCAATGCTGGCACCAGTGACCCATCAGTTGTGCCATCAATTCCTCCTCCCTTTGACTTTCTAGTGGACACTGTCCAAGCCCTACAGCTGTCAGACCATGTGAGATTTTGATGTAGCAGCTCCAAGGACTGGAGCAGTTGACCAGTGCGTTTCTATGTAAGCAGAAGTAATGTTCCTCGTTATGTTATTTTTCTGAAGAAAAAGTGAACAATTAACCGTGCACTATATTTGCTAACACTTTCAAACCCAGTTTTTCCTCAGTTTTTTTTCAGGGTTTGTTTTTTTTTTTTTTTGTTTTCTTTTTTTTTTTTTTTTCAGCCAGCTTAATTTTCAGCCTCTTTTTTCACTCTGTTTGTCGATTGAATATGTGCTGAGAATTTGCTTGTTAACAACGTTCAGCTTGTGTTGCTTAGAAATCCCAAAAGTAGAGGTGTCAAAATTGTTAGTTACTTCAAAAATTAAAGCTTTTAATTTTTAGGCACTTCATTTAAATTTGTTTGAAGAGTATTTTTTCCTTTCCAATATACTTCCTGCTCTCACAAGTAGAAAACTTTTCCTATGAGCGGATGCTTTTTATTAGCAAGCTGTGTTTTGAGTTGCACTGAAGTGTGGGTATCATGCATAACTGGAGAGACTGAGGGTTTGATCAGACTGGCCTGTTTCCTTCTATGTTTACATCAATTACAGAATGAAAACATGAGTCATGTTATCAGTTAGCATCTACAGATTTTCAGATAGAGTCAAAATTAGCTATAACAGAACCTTGTGTGAGTCTGTATGGAATCCAGAGCCATTCACATATGCTGTAATTAATGTTTTCAGAGCAATTAAATATGTCATTTGCCTCCAGTATTTGCTGAAAACAAATAAAAAATCAGAATCTGAAAAAGCACAGCAGGATATTTTAGTTGCTACTGAGCATTTGCCAATAGAAAATATGGTTATGGCGATGCAAAACTTACTAACAATCAAATTAGAATTACCTTTGAAAACAGGCATACAACTTTTCAGAACTCCTCTTTTTATTTTTTCCCCCTCTTTTGAAGGACTGTTAAGTATTTAAAAAAAAATTAAGCCTTTTGTAGAAGATTTTGTGGAAGTGCAGAAAGTTACATGTTCAGCATAGATGACTCCAGTTACATTTGTAGTGTCTCTCATGCACATGATTATACTTAGCATTGACAATGAATTGTATTTGTTTTCCATGTTGGAAGACCATAAAAGACAAGAAATAGCACTTCATGATTTTGTTTTGTAGTGTGTGATTATTGAGATGTCACAGGAGCCAAATTAAGCTGCCGAATGAAGGTACTTTTGTAAGGTAAATTTCTCTGAGATGTTCAGCCAAATGGTGCATCTCTTGCTAGAGCATCCAGTGAGTATTTTATGAGTTCCTTCCCATCTGAGCAGCAAAGCAGCAGATCAGTAATTCCAGCAGGAGTTAAAGTGAACAAATCAGGTCTCAAATGATTTAGGAGTCTTTCTTGTCTTCTTGTCTTGTAAGATACAGCTGTGCTGATCTGCATTTAGAATTTGTCCTTTACTGCTAAGAGGAATGGCATGTTGAACTGTCATGGAATAGTGAAGAGTGAAGGAAAGAAACACAGTCTGTCATTCTTCTAAGTGTATGTCATAAGGAAAAAAAGAATTGAATAGGCCCAATTAAATTTCATATGCCACGGAACAAGTCAAGTCTGCATAAATATTGTTTAGAAACCCAAGATGTGGTACAGTGTTGCTGCAGTTTCGTAGCATGTGTAAGACTGCACACAGCCATAATTGCCATGTCTATAACAGAAGTCCTGCCTTCTGCTTTGAAAAGTAGATAGCTGCATGATTTTGTACCTAATTAAGCAAACAGGATGCCTTTTTAACATCCAGATGTTTTGCTACCTGGGAAATCAGAAAAAAACCCCAAGTTTGTAGCAACATGAAGATATAGTTGGCCTGTTTAAACTGTATCTTAAGATTTTAAAAAAATTTATTTCTGATGATTAAAACCTCTGTAATGTACATTTAAAATGATGTGAGCAGAACTGACTTTTCTAAATGCTCAGTACCCACACAAGAAATTTTGCTGTGGTTACTTTTCCGGTTCTAATTAGCTGAGTTTATGTGCTTTGAATGAAACTAAGCAGAAGAATTTGGTTTCTGCTTCAGGTAATGCTAGAGAAGCAACAGCATGCTTTGCCTTGTTCTACTTGCCATCAGTTCTTAATGTGCATCATAGCTTGATATTTGGTCTGGTCATCAATATGCTGACAAGGCTGTTATTAATGGCATTAGGAGTGCTAAATACACCCGATGTTTGTGAAGATAATGGGACTCTCTCCATTTTGAAAATACTTAACATTAGAAGAGCTTTAAAGGCTGCAGTCACCTTATTAAGGAAGGAGTTCAGGCATGGCCTTTGGTCATTCTCAGCATGCTTCCTTGCATTTAAGAGTGAAAAAAGAGATGATAATGTTGTGCCTGGACTTGTCCATGTGGAGTTTAGGGTACCCTGGGGTTTTTGCATCTAACTGTAAAACAAGCTATAACATGCTTATCCCTGATTTTCGTGTTTTTCTTTCAACCATTTCAGGGCCCTGCAGGAGCCATTAAATCAAAACTTCATGCTGATTGTCACCCATCGAGAAGTCCAGCGGGAGTACAACCTCAACTTCTCAGGAAGCAGTACCATTCAGGAGGTGAGTGCTGTTTCACAGCTGAAGAATAAATGTAGCTCATTATAGCTAATGCCAGCTCTGTTAAAGGGGGTTTGCATAGTCTTGATGGATATTCCTGTATTTTATTAGTATTTTTTTTAAAATCGACTGGATTGTCGAGATTTGATGTAATTTGATTAAAGAATTCAGTGAGAAAAAGGTGTTCTATGAAATTATACAGACAGGATGTTTCTTTTGCGTTGTGGTAGCAAAATACGCAAACAGCATTTATTGAGTTATTCAAATTGCACTTTACTTGAAGCCCCTTCAAGCTCCCTCTGTCTTCCTTTCTTTTAACCAGCTCCATCTCCATTTTGTAGGCACCTCAACCATTGCTGGTTGCTGTTGGAGTGCTGTAATTCTTACTGGCCTGGTAGCCAAATGGTTTTGTGTATAATGGGCGTTGCTGCCGTTCTGTGGAATGGCCAGCAAGGGGTGATATTGGAGAGAACTTCGGCAGGATTAAGTCCTAAAGGAACAAATGTCTCTGATGTGACTCTGGGCTCTCTGAATTCAGAACAAGCAGTCCCTTGCATATTTTTAAAACTCCTTTCCAAACCTGAAGGTTGTTGTCTAGTGCTCCATGTTATATGTAATGCCAGATATTGTGGATGTTATTTTCCATATAACCCACTGCCTTCTGGAAACTTGACAAACAACATAGAAATGTGAATCTTCAGAATTCACATTACAAAATATTAAGATTAAATGTTTGCTTTTCAAATTAAATGTATGTTTGCTATTATTGGTCTAACACTTCTCTCAGTCTTTTAGGGTTGAGCAGATTTTATTGAAGTTTTTCGTGTCACACGCTGGCATAGTAGACAGAAATAATTCAAGTTCTGTAATATTAGCTGTGGGAGTAGTATCTCATACAACAATGAAAAATTATCACTAACTGTTTTGATTGTGAATCCTGTTATTCTTAGGAGCTAAATTCTGATTTTTCCCCCTGTGAAAGCCTGTTTTCTACTTCTTATTTTTAGATCTACTATAGTAAGTTCTGTTTTGCTTTTTGTGATGCTACAAATAAACAAAACATACTTGAACCAGTTTGACTTCCGACGGGCTGAGCTTTGACTGTCTACAATTATAAAGAATTTGAATGTTTGTGGAAATAAATCATCCAGATACGTGGTTTTAATTTTAAAATGGTGAAATTCTGAAAGAAAACACATACATACATATTGTCTGTTTGGTTTTTATCAATGCTATATCATTTACTTCTTTGCTGTTGGGTCTTACCTGGCTTGAAGGAAGGAGAGAGCTGTGACAGGGCGATCTAGGCTGCCTTTGCACGCACTGAAGTTTTCTTGTTTGTTGGTAATGGCAGGTTACAGGCAACACGTTGCCATATGAAATCAACGTCGTTTAAAAGTTAACGATGATTTTCCCTTTAAACAACCAAAATAAAAACCCTACCACCCCATAAGCAGCATGGGCAGAAAACCTTTCTTGGCCTTCATTGTATCTACGTATCAGACCCAACAGAGTGTATAAATCTGTGAAGAGCAGTTCAGGGGCTAAAATGAAAAGAGCTCTGCAGCCCTTGTGGTGCAGCTGATGCTGAACAGGTGAACGTGTCCGTCTGAGCAAAGTCTCCTGGAAATCCCTGGGGATTTGCCTGAGGTAAAAGGGTTGGCGAACATTTGTCTAATTATAGAAAACAAGCACTGTTTTGAATGTTAACTCCCTAATGGCTTCTTAATTTAATTTTTTTTTTCCTTTTAGCTTAGAGTGATCATAGTAACAAATCTAGGCAGTCCTTGTGGTTTGGAGGAATTGGTGGTATCTTTCCTCGTCTCCTTTGTCTCTGTCCTCTCCAGGGACTGTTAGATTTTTTTTTTTTTTTCACCCTCTTGTTCGCACTTTAACAAATTAATAGTTTACTTTCCTCCTGGTGTATTTTTGTAACGGTGGAGAAGCTCAGTGATGCAGTTGCCAACCACAAGAGGGCAGGAAGGACTATTCAATTATTACCTAAAAATGCCGCTCAGTGTTTTCAAATTAGCTTCTGGTATATTAACAAAAAGGACTATAATGGCCAAGTTATTGTTTGATTTACAGATAATTGGCATATTGCAGGGAGGAGACTTAATTTCACCCTTTTAAATTAAACAGGGAGATTTAAAAAGACATAAAATATTCATTAATGTTCAGTGATTATAAAGCAGTGGCATATATTTATTCTACCTTTATTACTGTTTCGATGGGAAAATACTGCAAATATTTCAGAAATCGACTTGGCCATACTGACAAGTTGAAATGTTTAAGCAGTGTTAATGCAATCTACTCACACGCCATATCCTATGCAGAAAGATTCAAAATGACTACATCAATTATTAAAAGAAATATTTAAGATTCTAGAAATGTTCTACTTCTTGCCACAGTTGGGTGCAACTGTCTCTCAAGGGCTACTGGTTCAGTGTGTTGTTGTTATTGGTACTGTGAATTTTAAGGAGTAGATATTTTTTCCAAGGCTCTCAAAAGCCCCCCAAACTCACACCAAAAACTTAACTCCACCACCCTTTCAGAAGGCAGAAATATTTTGCAATGGATTAAATGCAAAATCCAGTGAGCTGACAGCTGTGCTTTCCTAAACTACTACTGCTGCAGTTCTCTGGGTTTTTTATTGCTGTTTAGAATGCATGTTTAATAGTAAATGATATTTGGATGAATTGTTTTTTCAAAGAAATTGTGGTGTTTAATGGGGAAATCATGTGACAAAAAATTATCTGAGAGAAGCCGGATGCCGTAGTGCTCATGTCTGCTTCCACAATTTCTTGCATATTATTTTAATAGTTGGATTTTGGGTGGTACTCGAAAATGGCTTTTTTTTTTTAACATTCTTTATCAAAATAGCTAACTCTTTACATGTTAAGATTTGATTTCTCATCTTAAAAAAATGTAAGTTACATTCAGTTATATTCTTTTGGGATCGTGAACTTATACAGAGTCTTTGGAAATGAAATAAAAAATTAAATAGAACTTGTGAAAATTCTCTATATTAGATTTAATTTTTTTTTTTTTTTTGAGTTGGGCAGGGGAGTAGTTAACTTGGAAAGTTAAAAATAACACGATGGTCTAAATTGCAAATTAATCTGTGTCACAGGTTTCTGACATCTGTTTGTTCTTGTAAAATTGCAGTATTAAATTAATTCTGGGCAGATACTGTTCTGGGAAATATCATGGTTACTTTTTTCCATGATCTGCATTTTAAATTGGAAATTGGTAGGTTTTGTGCCAGTTTGGAGACTGTAAATGAATACATTTCCAGTGTATTAGACGGTTAAATAAAGACAATTTGACAAATTGAACTCCTAATACAAGTCTAAAAGGAGATTTCTGTCTGGAGACTTGTTCGTTTTTCTGCTAAGGTAATTTATAGAGGCTGTCTGCAACTGGAGAGATTTTTTTGTTAACTTTAGGTTTGAGGAGCTCTGCGCTAAATTATTACAAGGCATTGCCACGTTCAAGATAATTTCTTTTCTATCTGTTCTTACCACCTTGTTCTCATTTAGAAATGAACATTTCTACTGCTTTTCATTTTTGCAAGTTGTTGTTACGTTATTTGACAGAAATGAAGGAAAGCCTTTTTCAGAGGGGGGAATATTTAAATGTGTGTTAAAAGCAAGTTTGTGTTCTGATCCTGGAGCAGACAAACTAATTTGTGAAAAACTTAATGGACTTGAGTTCTTGTCACAATAATGTGCTCTACACTTTTTGTTTTAGTCAGTGACATAGAAAAAAAAATCAAACATTTTTAACAAACTGGATTGCTCCATTAAAAACAAAGACTTTGCATTTGTCTATTTTACTCTTTTGATACAGACTTTGAAGCCTTTTTGTGATTTCTGTGTGCAGGATTACGAAAATATCCAGTGTACACAAGCTGTGGCTGGTAAAGGATGGATGAGTTAAACATGCAGAACCCTCAGTCCTCTCACAGATTGGTGATCTTATTTTGTAACTGCTGGCAATTCCAGTTGAGAATACTATGTAGAGCATGTGCTGGGCACTAGAATTCTTGGTAAAACATAAAATCTGTGCAAACAGTGCAGAGAAGATGGGTCTTTAAATACTGGCTGCCTCTGCATAGCTGCCTCTGCTCTTTATTCCGTTCCTTTAGCCAATAACTTAACCAGAGGCTGCCTGCTCAGCATCCCTGTCACCTGTGCTAGGTAATATATTTGTTCTCTGTTCCCTACAGACTCACTGGCTGAGGTGGAATATGGAAAGCATTGTATCCAATAGCCCTCCAGGCAGGAGGAGGAACTATTTGTGCACACGACTGCCTGGGCTGAGATAAACTGTAAATTCTGTGTTGACAGACCCTAATCAAATCCTTTGTGACGAATTTCTTTAAACTTTTTTCGTAAGTGGATGGATGTTAAACAAGATGCAAAATCACCATTATGAACAACGAGGCAGAAGCCTCATTTAAAAGGCCTAAATAAATGTAACATATAAATATAGCTAAGCAGATGAATTACCTGCAGCAGGCAGAAAAATAATCCAGCTGAAGGTCTTGTACCTTTTTCAGATCTGTTTTTTGGTGTCTGAACCAAATATTTTCAAGCCAGTTGTTGGTGAGTGAGGTCATTCAAAGTAAACCTCAGACACTGGCATGGAGACATGAAATTCGTATATAAATAATGTTATTTTTTTAAGGCTGTAGCTACGTAATTACAGTAAAATACATTTTCCAGAATATAGACATACCCAAATGTGGTACATATATTAGTAGTTTCAGAAACATTTGTTTTATATTTTGACATTTTGTACTTGGTTTAAAATTGTTGGAAACTATTATTGTAATAAAAATCAGTAGCTGGCACTTTTTGGTATTTAATAGGAGGTGCACAAACCTTCTATTGTTTGAATAGTCTTAGTAACAGTCAAGCTATTAAAATACATTGTTATACTCATTGTACTCAAGAGCCATATGTTTTTATGAAATTTGATCATTTTGTTTGCTTTTTAAAGAAATTTGTCATGTTAAAATTATATTCAATTTATAGCAAGGCATAACAGCAGTATCCATAATTTAAACATCACTGTGGTAGCCTCAGTGTTCTGCAGTGGTACATGAGGACCTGCTAGCAAGCCAGGCTTTGACTTTTTCAGCAAGGAGAGAAAAATCTCTTTTTAAAAAGCTAAATCAACTTCTTGATTTGGTTTTTTGCCTTTGTATTATAGAAAACCAGCACATCCCTAAAGTAAAATGTATTTGCTGAAAGAAATCCTTGATAAACTTTTTGTAAGTGGTGATGTGTTGGGAATTACATGAAAAGGAAGTTCCTTGGGAAATAAAGAGAAAATACCTTTTAGGTACCTGTTCAACAGTGATAACCTAATTAGGCACCTAAAATATCTTAATACCTGACTGAAGAGATCTGTTTCAAAGATATCCCATTGGAAAAGGTGCATAACTCTTTTTCTTTTCCTGCAACAGAAGCAGCAATAAGAGATAAAGAAAGGGCACTACTTCTCACTTAATTATGAAACTTAATATATTCCTGACAGAATATGTTTCATAACCTGTAATTTGATTTTGGTGGGTTTGGACGTGCATATCATTAAAGAAACGATCTTCAGTTATTAAAAACTAGTAAACATGGAGATTTTTATATGCAAGAAAAGGCAGAGAGTAAATAATTGCACTGGTGACCAATACTGTAATAATCCTGTTTTACAATATGCACTTGACAGGTTGTAATAGTGCTAATTGAAGAGACTAATTCACACTTGCTTCATTCTATTCAAAGGCAAAATCAGCAGCTTGTTTTGCTTTTGACCAGATGGTCCTGATGAACACCTACTGTGCACTTTAAGTGCTTTACTAGAATTACAAAGGCTGGGGGCTGCATCCGACTCAAAATGATTTGAGAAGAGAAAAAAACCTCACTGCTCAATGGATTTGGTGCAACTAAATTAATTCTAGTGGACCCATTACACATTGAGCCCCCTTTTCAAAGTGCTGAGCCTCCTCGTTTGTTCTGTAGCAATGAGAAAGTGAAAGGCAGATTACTGCAAACAGAAATAAAAAAAAAGTGCTGTGAAAAGGAGAAAAGAGGCCTTGAAGCCTTTTCATATCATTTGGGTTTTTCAAGTGCGTTATTTTTGGGGAGGGTGGATGTATGAAAAGCCAATTGGAGTTTTTTTTGTTTTAAAGTGCGCTATTTAAGTACTATGAATATAAAAGCAAGAGCAACAGTTGACTGAGTTTACTGTGGTAAAGCTTTGTGTCCAAGGATGAATCAAATTCATTATAGTCAATGCTTTGTATTTTCATATGAATGTAGGGTTAGTTTCACAAGACTGTGTCTGTTTAGGATAATTATAATTTAATATTTTCCTTTCATAAAGTTATCACTGTAGTTTATCTAAAATATGCTGAAAGCAAGGTTTTTTTCCTTGCATAAATTTAGAAGCACCCAGAGAGTTTAAAACTCCAAAGGAAGCTGTTTGATTTGCAAGGGAAGGTGAGGCAGGTTCCAATAGCACAGATTATTATAACTAATTAGAAGTCACACATCTGTTAACGTTCGGTTTGTCAGCACTCAGTTTAGTGTGTGTGTGTTTATGTCTCTTCTTCCTTTCTCTCCTACTCTGTCTCTATTCTCCTCCATCCATAAGTTGGCTTGGAGAGAAACTCTCAAAGGATAAGGATCAATTTATTTGAATTTGAAAATAATGAGGAGTCATTGTTATAATTTTGGTTATGGCTTTGGCTCTGTAAATGCTCAGTCATGTGAGTTGTCCTTATTTTAGAAGTAATCATGTTGAATTGAATGGCTTTGCTCATGTAATTTAAGGATGCTAAGGATTTTGGGGATCAAGACCTAATTTAAACCCCTGAATTTTTTAAAAACTGCAATTAAAACCATCGCTTGCTATTCTGATTTTGAATATTTGCTGTGTTTTACTTTCAGGGTGGTGGATTTTTATGCAAGGCTTCTATCATAATGCTAGCTATTAAAAAGGTGTTAGCATGAAATGACAAGAAAACCTAAGCAGCTTTATGAACATATTAAACAGCCATGTCCCCGGCTCCTGTGCTGTTTAGAGTGGGAAAGCAGCACTCTGTAGCTAAATAGCACAGTGCTGTTATCTGTGTGAATTATATTTAGTTGAATAACAAATGAAAAATTCAAGTTAGCATTTTTTTGCAATTAAAAAAAATTAATTTACAGCTTGTAAATTAAAGTGGTTTAGAACGTGGTTTAACCTTTCTATCCTGTGTTAACTATAATATGATCACTTCTATTATTGCATGATATACACTTATATTAAAAAAACCACATTCGTTGAATTGCTGATTTGTTTTCAAACAATGAAATTTGTATTTGTGCAAATTATAGTAGGCACAGTGTTCTCTCATGTTTTCTCATCAAACAACCCAATTATACTTATAAATAGTGAGGTGCTAATGAACTGTTGTTCTGGAAAAGTTGTTTGTTTTTTTTTTTTTTTAACTTGGGTAAGAAAGGAAACACTTCACAATTTTAGAGTGCTTGCTTGGTGAGAAAATATTTGAAAATATTTTACTTATGTAAATCATGTTGGTGCTATCACTTTTAAATACACAACAGAAGCTAATCTAAAATCCCCATCAGTTCGTATGGAGTGTAACTGCATTCTTGACATTGTAAATTGCTCACTTAATTGGAACTGAGGATTTACTTATTTTCATTGAGTTACAGAAGTTGTTTCCTAAGAGTTAATATTTCAGCTTGAAGTTTATCACTGCAACCACTAAATAGAAAGAGGTAATTTTTTAGATAGATGTGGTAATAAGGATATTTAGAGTTGTGGTTGTGGAGTTGCAACCCCAAAATGGTCAACAGAATCTTGAAGCAGCAGTGCAATGATAGTGCTGCTCTATGTTGCTTTGTAATTACTATGCAAAGAGAACACTCAGTTGCTGTTTCAACTGTGAATTAATACTGTTTATCCCATCCATAACATCTTAGTGACACAGGCACCATCTCTGTAGTAAACCTGTTTCTTAGGATTTTTCAGTTACATTCCTATATCTGTGTAAAACATGAACTTGAAAAGTTATCCTTTTGTTTTTGTACCAGCAATCGTGGGCATAAATTGGAGAGCCTTGCACTCATTTAAAGGATAAAATGGCCTCATAATCACCCGCAAGAAATCCCTGTTACTGTTTTTAAAAAGGGTTATAGCAGCTCTTGGCAAATATTTGCAATAAGTGGCAAAATTTATGCCTTGCTTTGTGGTAGTTGCGTGACCAGACAGTGGGGCATTGGATTGTTTTAAGGTTTTTACAGCTGCAGGGAAAAAGCATCTGTTCCTAGAAAAGCCTTCATTGTTTAATTTTGACACTGACTTTTCCATGCTGCTTGTACCAGTCTCTGGATTAGGTGCCACTAAGATAAAATTTGTTTTAAGTTGCTCCCAAATGCAGCTGTCACTATACACAGCCTTGTAGCTTAGGCAAAAGGAGACATAATCAAAACAAGCATTTTTGTACAAGGTCATTTCTTAGACTGGGAAAGCTCAGAGCAGGAATTTTGACAATATTGTATCTTGTGAGTAGCTTGGCTATCAGCTTTTGTGTTTGTTTAATAATTCTGGTGATCACTGATGTGTATGACTGTCTCAGAAATAATGAAAGAAGGGGATTTTTTTAAACTGCACTGCTTTTCTTTGCATATCCTTTATATTAAATTTATTTTGATTGAGCAGTTTCTGTGGTATTCAGTTACATACATCCCATGTATGTTTATTTGTATCTCTGTATCTCTACAGTGAAATGGAATGATTTACAAAAAGCAGGGAAAATTGACATTTTTGAAAGGGCTTCCATTTCTTTCCTTCAAAGTTTCCAGTGAATTAAAAATGAAAGAGCACTTCATTTTATGTATCGCAGAGTTGTGTTAATTTCTACCCAGCTGGTCTCAACTGATTGATACAAAGCCAAATTTGTGACTGCCTGCATTACAAAGTCTGTAATTTGCTAATGAATTATGATAATAATCTTTCATCACACATGAAAGATTTAGACAAACAATTTACTAACTATATAGTTTGATCACAATTTTTGGGTTTGTACCAAGCCTCAAATCTACTTTTATTTTTCCCTGCCTAGATTAGCAGACCAAAGTGAACTTACTCTTACCTTGTTTTGAAAGCAGTGATGGTGGAAGTTACACCGGGATGATGGTGGACAGCAGAAACGATACAAACTTGTAGTGTAAATACCCAATTTAATGTACAGACAAATCAAACCACCCAGTTTCCAACAGTAGGCATGGCCCAGGAAGTTATTTGAGACTGCACCCACTGTTGTGGGGACATAGAAAGAAATAAAAATAGGGTACAGATGTTTCTCAAGTTCGACCTCCTCCGGGTATGGTGGAGGCAAGCTAATTAAAACACAGCTAGACAAAGCCATAGGGGCAAGCTAGGCTTAAAAAGAAAGGAAGGAAAACCAAATCTTCCAGAAACAGAGCAGCTGCCACAAGATCTGTCAGCTTGAGTGAGGTTTGTGGTTACCTGCTTGTCAGATTGGCAAAGAGTTGATCCTGAACACTCTAAAGGCCCTCTGAGGACAATGTTCACAGAAGGACATGAGCACACCATAAGTGTCTTCCTGTATAAAATCTGCCCATTTTTGGTCAGATCATCCACTTTCTGACCAAAGATTAATTCCCAATTCTGTAGAACTTGCTCCTGTACACAGGAAGAAGGGGAGGAGCTCAGTGTTCAGTGCACTCTTCTGTTTTGCAAGAACAGAGCTTGCAAAAAAAAAAAAAAAA
>VXBT01004570.1:920926-945926 GCA_013400235.1 Oriolus oriolus
AAAGAAAAACCTGTGGATCAGTTTTCTGCTTCTCTTGAGCTCAGATTTAAGTAGACAACGTTTTGATGTCCACCCTAGGAAAACAATCAACCTGACAAAGAACCTCACAAGACCTAGCACATATGTCCAGTGTTTCCACTGTTACATGGATGAAACTGGTGGCTTCTGTGGTTTCTGGCTTGGTGTGCTTCTCTTCAGACCATGAGTGACCTATACCTGCTGGTTTCTCACCCCAAAAACGCACATGTATGACTGCCCCAAACAATATGACATGGAGATTCCTGTTGCTACTATTATATAAAGTACTGTTTCACTGATAAAAAGATTTAAAAACCAAAGAAACAGGTAGTACAGGTAAGCAAGTAGGACAACCAGGAGTCTCAAGAAAATGCCATCCAGAGCAGAGCCTGGTTATGTGGCCCTGTGAAAAGATAAAGATTAGGAAAAGAGCTTTGGGGTGGGTGCTGCCTGGAAAGGGGGTTGAACTATGACCCTGAAGACTTCTTGTTGTTGCTTCAAGATGTTGTTTGTTCTTACCATATTTAGGGAACTAGAACTTCATGAGTAATCAGGAGTGTGTTCATGAATCACTTCTTGCTGTATCTGGTGAAAAAGAAAAAGTCTTAAAAAAAACGTGAAAGAGGATTACAAAGAACAAGGATTTTTTACTATTTTTCTGCACTTTCTATGTAAGGAAGAGAGATGCTCTTTCCTACAAATATGTACTAATAAAATAGCAGTAAGTCAGTCTGTCTGGTAACACATGGCAGAACTGTACATACCTTACTCCAACCCCAGCAACGCAAGGACTGACTTAATTTCAGTTATTTTGTTCACAGCCTCAGGGCAAAATACAGCACCCCAAATACCTCTGCCCTTTCTTTCAGGAGAAACAGAAAGGTTTTATATTGGTCTTATTTCACACATTTTAATTACCTTTTACTGAACTCAGCAACTGTACCACAGTAACTCTTAAGAAACATTGTAAGCTGTGTTTGTGTCCCGTTACTAATTTTTGTGTAATCTGATTTTCAGTTCAACATCTTCCCTCTGTGTCTTGCATAAACTTCTGTTTGCACTTTACTCACAGAGTTCCTCTTTTAAGGCAAGAAGGACTTATTCCTGAATAATTCAAAAGTGGGGAGTGTAAGAACTGCTTGGATTAATCTGGGGAGGGTTTTGTGTGTTGACAATTTCACCTATAACTAACAGTCTCTTTCACCCACTCTGCTTAAAAGGTCTTGGCTCTTTTTTATTCTTTGCATTGACCTTGGGCTGGCAGAGAAAAGACCAGACTGCAGCTGAGAGCTCTGACCACAGGGCAGCCTAGGCCAGGACTAAGACAAACAAAATGGAGAAGCTCTGACATTCACAAAAAGCAGCAGCAGCAGAAGAGTGGAAGAGGACACTTTTTTTGTAGTACAAAGCAATACAGTGAAACTTCTCACCCTGATACAGAAGGTAAACTGCCAATTCGGGCAGGTCCATGCTAATTTTTCAAAGATGGCTCTTACGAGGCCAGTGGAAAATATGTGAATTCTCTAGATCATTCTGTGAGGTTTGGGGTGAGCTGAAAGTTTCTTTTTTGGTGACCTAAGAGTAATGAAAAGAGATGAAACTTGAATTGCTATGGAGACGCCTTTACTCTCCTTCTTAAATCCTCCCACAGACCAAGTTGTAGCTCACAGCTGTGGCTGCATTAGCACAGAGGAACAGTGCAATAAGAGGTCTGCAGAGAAAACCAGTTGATGGGAAAGATCTCTGCTATTTTTCTTTTCTGGCATTTTAACCCTGACCATTTCTAGCTGGTCCTGTGGATTCAGTGTTTCTTACTAACAGAAGTTTCAAAATTGTGCATCTTCTCTTTTCCTTTGGTCTTTATGGTGATTGGTTTGCCTGCTCAGACTGTTTTGTCCTCCAAGCTGAAGTGTGCAGTAAGTTGGACAAGTGGGAGGCCTAAGATCAGGAGTGTGTGTTTGAAGTGAAACACCAATGCAATTCCATTTTGCAAGGGCTAGATCTGCATCAGTCCCTTGGTGCAAATCAGTTTTATCAAATCTTGTAGCGCTGGGAAACCTCCATTGTAGCAGAAACAGTGTAATTTTAAAAACAATGTTGTAAACAGAGGTGGTAGAATTCTTCTTGAACAGGAACAAATAGATGAAAGATTTAGTGAAAAGTGCATGTGCTGGGTGTTTTCAACTCACTGCTGAGTAACCATGCAAAGAATCACCATGAGCAGTAAGACAAGCCTTTTAAATACCCAAAAAGAAACAGTTTTTCCATTAGAGAACTACATTAGCATTGCGTTTTGTTAATTTTTGTTTCTCAGGACCAGTTTGAAGTGAGGAACAATAAAACTTGGAAATTAAATGTTTATTCTGCAGCCTGAGTGCAAGCTGTTTGAAGTAGGGGATAATTTTAGCATAGTCTGAAATAAGCATCTCTTGTCTCAAGACATTGGTATCAGATGAGAACTGAAAATCCAATTTCAGTTTTCCTGTTGTGTCTTTTGCCTTGTGTCAGTTTATAGGTCAGATGTAGGATCACTCAGATATGACTTACAAAATCTGACAGTCACCCAACTGTATTTTTAACTCTATAGGTCTTTTGCTTGTTTAATAAACTGTGTTTTGTTCTTTTTTTTTTTAATCTTCTTTTTAAGGTTTATTTTTCCTTCTGTTTCTTTTATTTTTTTGGTAGTCCACATACATATTGGACTGCTTTCTCATTTTTGCTTTTCATCTTCTGTTTTGTTGACTTTTGCACGTTTTAATGAAAACAATTTTAAGAATTTCTTCATTGCTGCTTGTTTAAATGAAATATCAATATCTGGCCTAACTTTCTAAATACTATTTCCTCCTTACAGTACAGTACAGAAAAAAAATTCTGTAAGTCAGAAACTTTTAAAGTATTGTTCTTTTTACACTTTTTTTTGCAGAGTGCTTGTGTGTTGAATTATACTTGAAAACTGTTCTCGTGTGTCAGTATAATGCATGTTAGTATTTCAGAGACTGAATTTTCACTGATTATTATATGACTCTCAAATGGAAATTCTTTTTATCAACTAAATTTTTATTGCTGGTGTTAAATGTTACAGTTAAAAAATATTACATGTTCCTAGGCTTTAGAAAGGAATTATTTCTACATTTTTGCTGTCATTTTGTTGGTGTATATTTTATCCACTGAATTTGCATAACTATGAGTGTCCTTGTGGTTCAGAGGAGAAGCTGTTAGTATGGATCTGTCAAATAGTTCTTTTATTAATTTATTCTCACGGAAAAACCAGACAGAATAGCTGAATATGTAAATGAGCAGCTTGTGATGCTATAACTTGTCAAATAACCATTGATGCAGTATAGCTGAGCAAACTGTTTCAGTGTGTGCATATACAGTAGGTATTTCTCTCCAAATTAATATTTGCATTTGAAATATGAGTGTAGTGCAAATACATGAGAAGTATATAACAATTAATAATATTTTGTGCTTGGTGTTTACATATTATGTGCTCTGTATTTTAATTCTGAATGTTATCTGCTTCTTTAATAATTTTGAATTAGCCTTCCAAATGTATTGATTTAAAGGGATTTATTACTTAATTATTAAGGTTTGATAGGCATTTATATTCTTGAATCTGGTTGGGTTTGGTCAGTAGTTAGTTGGCATTTCTTGAGGTTGCCATTTTGATTCGATGACCTTCCACAGTCTTCATTGATTTCATGTAGCAAATTGTTACCTTTATTATATTAACGAGTAAGTATAAAAAGCTGGCGTGTTCTTCAAGGTTTTATTGTCCCCTCAGGGATTTCTTTCCATGATGACTTTCTTCTTCAACCGAAAGGACTTTGGATCCATCCTTTGATTTTGGATGGTTCCACAGACAAAAAAAATGCTTCTCAGACTTTTTAAAAGCTCTTTCTCAATTCCTTGTATTCTTTTGTTCTCCCATTTGTGAATCGTTGCCAACTTACTGTAATGCAGTTGGAATAAGATGAAAAAAAGTGCATTTTGCACCCTCTTCTTTGACTGCTTGGCAATTTAAGTGTAGTATTAGGAATTGCTAGAAAGTAATATATTGATACATTAGAAATTACTAGGAAGTTTAGTGTTCATATCATAAATAGAAACATGCTTACACTATTAGTTTCTATAAGCATGCTATCCCTGTTCTTCCACTGCTAAAATTATGACTTGTTGGGATTTTCTTTTTCGTTCTTTTTGAGGTGTAGTGATAAATGTCACTGTTACAGAAAAGATGTAAAAATACTCTACCATATCGTGAGGTTCGTGGTATTTTGGAGGAGTTCAGTGTTGCAGCAGTGGTTCTGTGCTCTCAGGGAGTGGAGTGAGGGATTTGGAGCAGTGTTTATACAAAACAGCTGTATTCTCAAAGTGCACCTTTGTTGGTAATTTTATAAAAAATGAAGACCTTGTAGCATCATAATTTGAAGGCCAGTTCTGCCTCAGAAGCAGGATACAGTTCCCACAAAACTGTTGTTCTCTGGAACTCGTGTCCTGCTGCCCTCCTCATAGAGGTGTTCCCAGAGCTTGAGGGTGGGAGAGGGAGGCGGAGAGGATGAGCTGTTCTCAGCAACCCTTTGCTCTTGGACTTCTGTTTTGTATCTTAGCTGGGAGTCAATGTCATTTTACAGCTGTATTTAACTCCCTGTCATCCTGCTCCTCTCTTCCTCCCTTCGTGCTGCTTTGAAGGCAGCCCCTGGGGTCAGTGCCAGCCTGGCTTGTGCAGGAGCTGAGCCCCTGCTCAGAGAGGGAGCCTGGGAAGCAGTGCAGAAGCAGGAGGCAGGCAGACCTGTCAATGGCTTTTTTTTCCCCTCCCTGAGTGTTAATTGTGGTCACAAGAGTTAAGTGTTGCTGTAAAATTAACATCTCGGTATTATGTATTTGTTTTCCACCATGTAGCTTCAATGTCAAGTTTACCCAGCAGACAAGTCAAAACAAGATCATTTTTTTCTAACTGCTGCTACAGCAAGTCTCAGCCTGGGATCTTGGAAAATCACAGCGTTCCTTCTAGTTAGCAGCTAATAGGAAACAATAAAGATTTAGAGTTCAGAATTTAATTGGCACTGACGCGGATGCAGGAAGAACAAACTGCACATGGTTTACTCTTCTGAAGCTTTATTGATTCTTTTTTAAAAGCAAAGATCTGATGAAAGTAAAAAAAGGCATTTAATTTGCAAGTATTTCTACATAGTTTTTATTCTGAAATGTGCTTTTCTATCCTTCTCTATCCCTGCGTGGTAAAAATACCTTAAGATCTTCTGAATCAGAGACAGATACTGAAAAACAACAGTGTAAGGTTGTAATTTCCACCGTTCATCTTGTTCATTTGAATGGTATTGCTGCTTTCTTACAGGTTAATTTTACATCTTTCCCAAGGCTGATGTCCCATGTGCATTCATAAGCATTTTTAAGATAACGTGACATTAGCATATCCTCAAAATCTCCATCCCGGATTCTAGACTTTTAGTGACCTATTTCCAAGGATTGGATCTGGAATATCAGTCTCAAAGAGGTGGTGGTATGAACAGGAGCTTTCTGTTTTTCTGACATTGTTTGTATACCAAAATCTAGAAACAGGATCCTTTTTCATCACTTACACAACTGAACTTTTGAATTTCAATGAGAAACTGAGGATTTTTCTTCAGGCATAGATTGATTCCGTGCTTTCAGAGTCCCCAGCAAGGTCAAAGATGTGTGGCAGAACTAACTGCAGATGTCTTTGAATGACTTCCTGCTCCCACAGCTTCCTTGCAAATCGTGATAGAGTCCTTGGGTTATCATCACTGGCAAAGCCACCACAGGTGAACTTACATTTAGTAGCTGGTATCTCAGTCTCTCTCAATCTCTACTTTCCAAAATGTTTTGAAAATTTTGGAAAGGAGTGACTTATTTCCCTTCCAATCTCATCTCTCCATTTTCTCCATAGCTTTGGTGACAGATTACAGACGATTCTCCTGATCTGGAATTACAATTTAAAATGCCTGTCACTGTGACACCATGACCAGCAGCTCTTAGCTTTTTATTGGCTTTCTGCCATCCCTGCCATGTGTTTTCCTGCTGCTTTTCAGGAATTCGTTTTCATAAGGCATCTACAGGCAAACCTTTTCTGGGTCTTCTAATCCATTGGGCTTTAGTAATGGCCTCTTATTTCAAGGGAAGAGGATTTTACAGAAATGATTTGAAACATCCAGAATGAATACAAGATGATACTTATCTTTAAAACAGAGTGTCCAAAAGCCTTTATTTTTGCATTCATGTGGAGAGATTTTATGTTACTGAGCTGGTTTTGCTGCTCGAGGAGGTCATTCTGTGCCAGATTCCTGTCTGTGTTACATTGTAACTCAACTTTTTTTGGTTGTTATTGAGTCAGGACTGCTATTCATGCATGTGTTACTTAAAAACACAAGGCTGCAACATAAATTCACCTGCTTCATTGTCATAAGTCATGCCTTCCATGTGACTGGATAGATCCATAGCTTCCTGACCCTCTTCTGATTGTTGGTGGGTAAGTGACAGCTCACTGGCCCAGGCAGGATCACAAGCTTTTCATGAAATGTTTTTCAGCTGCTGTTGATAGCGTGTGTGCTTTAGCCTCACATACTGCAGTGCCATGGTTGTGATCATACTTTAAGTGATCAGACACCTGACTTCTCTCTTAGAAAGCGTTTGGCCTGTCAGAAAAGGCCCGTTCCCTTCTTACGCGTCTGTGTGAGTGCTCAAGAGTCCTGTGTCCCAACTGATTTGGAATATTTCTGAGGAGAGACCTGAGGGGATATCCTCAAAACTGCCCAGGTTTTGATTACTCAAGGCTGATCTTTTAGTTCCAGATACAACACAAAATGTGCTAATAAATCTATTCTAGTCCTTAAGTCTCTTTAGCCTGCCTGTTATATACACTGATCTGTTGGATGTGCCTCTAATTACTTTTCTTCTAAATATTCTCGTGTAGATCATGAAAGAAGTGATTATGATTTCACCATCCTCTTTAAAACAATTTTAGGTCTGGGGCATACTCTCTGTGCGGTTGACTGGCCAGTGAAATCTCTCAGTCCTTTCTTCAAGTTATCAACTTGTTATTGCTGGACTGTAACAGATTTGTGTTACCCATCTCAGATCCATGGCCCTGTGATGAATGTGGATACTTTCAGGGTTAGAGGATGTCTGCTCATCTCCATTAGGGGATGTTCATCCTATCAGGGAGAAGTAGTCCTGGAAATTCAACAAGGTACACCTGAATGACCTGATTTTTGGTAGAAGTCTAGATCCTGGTCTCTTGTGGAAACTTATTTCCGGGGCATCTTGGATTGTTGTGTGGATATTAGTGCAGAGCTCTCAGATATCACTTAGTTACCCAATAAATCTGTCATCTCGCCCTGTTACCCATTAGTGGAAACAAGGACTTTTGCTGCTTCAAGCAGCACTTCCCTGGTGCTGATAAGTAACTGTCCTTCCTGGTCTGCTTCCTTTGTTAGTGTTGCAGTGACACAGAAAAATATCTTGGAGTACGTGAGAAATAAAGACTTGGTGTAACTCTCTTGTTGCTATAACAGAATAATAAAAAGACTGTGTGGGAGCAATTCATTACTCTTTTCCTTTCAAGCACTTAAAAGGAAAACAGAGCTGAAAATATTTCTTTGGGAGATACTGAAATACCTCATTAGTTCTTTCTCTTTATTGGCTGTTGAGGTGACAATTCTGTAACAGGAATGAACGTGAGGATGAATTTTGCTTTGATTTATAGAAATGTGTTAATTTGAGCTGAATAGATCTTTTCAGATCTTAATATTTGTTATCTGTGGATCTTGTTTTGTAATACATAGTTTCTAGTTTTATTTTAGATAAAGGAATTCTAATGGAGACTATGTTAATTCTGTGTGGTATTGGAGGTGTTTTGGGGAAAATGAGTAGCTGAGATTCACTAATCTGTAATTTAAGTAATTTTTTTCATTAAATGGAATAGTGTTCACTGCTTATTTAATAGTTATAGAATTGCATGTCAAGCTAAGACTGAAAAGCGCAGAGAAAAGAATACGTATGTTTAATTAATTAAGTTAACCTTTATTCAAGTCTTTCCATTTCAGTGAGATGACAAGTTTGCACAATAGAATAGTGAAAATGGTCAGAATAGCTTTATATTAGCTCATTTTCTGAAGTGATCATTAAGTTTTCTGTTGTTGTTCTGCAGCAAATGAAGGAAGAGCTTTATAAAGACTAGAAACTACAGAAGAGGTAACTCCTGTAGTGTTTTGGTCGAACACTAATGAAATTGCAGTTAGTTGTATATTCAAGAAATACTGACTCCTCCATCATGAAACAGCTTTGTGTGTTTCTGAGTCACTCAAACCAGACTATTCATGAAGGTGGCCGCTGTTGAAGATACAGCAAATAAACTCATTGCATTGAGAGAGACAGCTCTGCACTCCTTTAATGGAACAAGATAATGTAGTTTTCTTTTAATATTTTGGAATTCTAAAGGAAAATGTTATTTCAATATTGTAGACTACTTATGTTTTTATTTTAAGCAGTCCAGGTCTGGAAGCCAGTCCAGTTCAGGAAAAATGCCTGAACTAGAGGTTGCAGGACTGGGGCCTTAGCAGCACCTCTTTTTTTTCATAAAAGTCTTGTTGTTTGTAAAGAAAACTTCCTTCTTGGAGAGGCTTCCAGATAATTTTTGTCTCCAAATTGATCTGTAGAGTTCACAGTTACTGTTTATTTTCATTCTCCAGTAACACTTTCCCTTCATCTTCCCATGTCTGCACCTGTGTAGAACTTAGACTTCAGGTTTTCTAGTGTTGCTCTTGGCTTAGTGTGTTTATTTTAACTGTTCCTAATATTTTTCTGTTATCTGATAACCTGACAACTTGAACCTTACTAATTTGCTTTTCCCATCAACTTTTTGTATTCTACAAGTACTTATGACTCACGTATACTTGTTCAGGTACTGACTTGTTTGGGGAAAGACTTAAGGAAAGAAGAGCCAGAGGGAATGTGGATTGGGCTTTTTGGCCAGGTTGCAGCTGCTTTTTTCAACTTTATTCTATTTTTTGAGGAAATGTGATTAAACATCTTTAAATATGCTAAAAGTGGTGTTACTCATGAAACCAAAACAAATTTTTATGGCTTCTTTTGGTAGACATGAAAATTTATATTTGGATTGTACCTTTGCCTGACTCATTTTGTTAGCTCAACAGAATTTCATCTCTGCTTCACTCACAGTCATAGTGTTTTTAACTTTTAAAAAACCTGGTGCAGGTCAGTGTTCACCTTATTGTGGAAGAAGAAGGCAGGAGTATAGTTGACAAATACTACAGATGGCAATAATAATGATTCTTGTCCCTCATTCAGAAAACTCATGATATGTTTCCACCCGTACTGCCATTACTGTTAAACTGCAAACTCTGTCAGTAAAAAGAAATGAAAGAGGTAGATGTCTTAATATTTTTGTATGTTTTTAGTTCCTACGTTAAAAAACAAAAGGAAGTCTAATACCTGATTTTTTTTCATCTTCTTGCTTTATTTTTTAAAATTTGTTTGTTAGAAACCTGTTTCATACTGACTTCGAATACAAATAAAGATCTAGCTTTTCTACCACGTAACAATGAACTTTTGAAAGCTGTAAAATTGCTTCCAATGGAACTCTGTTTGGGAAACAAGTTCAGGGAAGCTGTGCTTTAAAGTAATATACTTTATAACTTTAATTCTATATCGTATAGAGGAAAATATATTATTTTTAAACATGTTAAATATGTTCTACGTGAAAGATTTTTCTCTATCTTATTAAGTAAAGGAGGGGATTTTTTGGGGTGGAAGATTCCATAGTTAAAGATGTAAACCAGCAATTTCTTGCTTCTATGGCACAACATAGTTCAGAGCTGAGATTAGAGAAACCCTGTAGAGTGGCTAATACTTGAGGGCATCCCCAACTAGAAAAGTATGTGAATTTAGGCATGGGAGGAAGGAAGGATCTGCTTTAAATTTAGTGTAGGGTCACTGAGTCTTAATGATAGATTAAACAAGGGAGGTGGAATAATGAATAGGGTATGCAATGTGTAGCACTAATACCAGAAGTCCATGGTTTTCACTGGTTATTTAATGTCTTTTCCCATATGTTTCTGAATAGAGCAGGTTATGGCAGGGATGAGCTAAGGAATAGCTTTGTTAGTGAATTGTTAAATAGACTGAATTCTCTTTCTAAAAATGTATATGTATATAGGAGAGCTGCTTGTTAATAGTATAATCGGGCACCTTACATGTATATACCTTAAATGTAGCAATATTAGTAACTGTATTTGTAATTGATGTGTGTATGTTGATATTCTTAAAACACACTGTGAAGGTTTGTCTGCAATTCTTTTCCATTGTGAAACTAACAGCCATTGCTTTGTTAAAGCAGAAATCAATTTCAGATTACTTCTGAATATTGTTGATATAAAGAAAAACCCCAGAAGAAGTTTTGATTTAGTAGACATGAAAATGAAATGGAGGAAGTACCCAGAAATGTTTTTGTTAGTAGAAATTTGACTGACAGCTCAATGAACATTGTTTTATAGTTTAACTTGAATTCAGAATAACATGAATAGAGTATCTATTCAAATGCAACCACATCAAAGAATTTATTAAATTCATAGTTTTAGAGTGACTGAGAAAAGATGTCACAGTTTACTTTAGAATTGAACTCCTACAGAGCTTTCACGTAAGAGTCTGCCAACTGCCTGATACCAACAACTGAAGTGAACCAAGCAAGTTAGCACTTGAGTTATTGATGGGTTCCTGGATGATCCATCTTCTCTTTTTATGGTAATAATACCACAGAGTCTTCAGAGAAAATGCACTTTGCACATAATTTTTGCTTTGGGAAATTAATATAATGCACAAGACCTTTTATATCTGTGGCTCATCTTCCTTTTTAGGGGCACCTTGTGTGCTTGCCCTAGGAATGAAAGTGCTGCAGAGTGAGTCTCCCCATCTCTCTTCACTAAGTAGCAGGTTTGCTGTGACTTTTAAGTGTAAAAGTGGTGGGAATAGAGAAGTAAAACATTGAAGTTAGAGGTACTGGAGGATTTCTTTATGCAAAAGTACTTCACAGCTCTCTGCATGACTGTACTTGGCTTCACAAAGTTAATAGATTGAACTTTTTTCATATAAAGTGTAAATTTGCAAATACTTTATAATTCTTGACCATTTACAAAAATTTGAATAGATTTTTTGTCTCTAGGAGCAAGAAGATATGGTCTCTCTCAAAGGTTTATTTTGTTGTTTGTCTGGAGAACAAGTAAAAACAGATGAGAAAATACTGATTTTGTGATGTTCTCTTTCTTAGACCAAAATTGGCTGGCTTATCACTTAAATTAAAGATTTCTCTGAAGCAAAGGTAGTTTATGCATTTTTTAAGACTGAAACTGAGTCAGTTTCTATTTTGAAACGTAGTTGGGTAGGACTGGAGGGAGATACTGTTAGTCAGTGAAATGTGTTAGGAAGCGTATTTCTTGGAGTCATAATCTGAGATTTGGGGAAGGCCGTAGGATTTCTTTGACCATTGAACCAAAGTGAAAAGAAACTTTTAAGTGGGAGTTTTTTGGTTGGGTTTTGGCTTTTTTCCCCCTTTCCCCCTATTTGTATCTAAATGGTGCTCTTTACTATGATTGAATACAGTAAGAATTGGACTTTTAGCTTCCATTCTTCTCCCTATTAGTTCCTAAAATGACCATTTGTTTTACCATTCATTGGTTTGAGTGATTACTTTTGAAACCCTTGAGAATTCCCAAGTAGGGAAGTGACCAAAGACCAATTTATGTATTTGTCATGCTTGGGCTGTTGCAAACCAGTTACTTTATAAATGAAGATGAGGGTGTTTGACTAGAAATATACTTGTCTAAACTTTTCTTTTGTTCAGAACATGACAGCTGTGACAATGTAACAGATCTCCTTTCCACTGCAAGAGTCACATCAACTATCTCTTTCATTTCCAGACCCTAGAAATAGTCTTTAATGTCCTTATGAGTGAGAGCCTGACTTTATCCACGAGAGTCACTGTGCTGTAAATGAATGCATGCACAAGTGATGTGGACGAGGTGGGACCAAGCCTCTGTAACAAGCGTGGGGCTTTTTTCTTACTTCCCAGCCTTAGTTCATATTTTACCATTACCCAGTAGTGACAGTAGCTTCGGATAAGTCTGAGACATGTTAGGATGGACTGAACGTGTATTTAATAGTTAAAATTGTGTTTTCATACCAGTTTTGAATAGCTTGGCTCAAGGTTAATGCTCTTGGCATGTACTTGATGATCATTAAGTATCAAGGTATTTGGCAGTCTCTCGATGTTTCAGGACATAAAATCAACTGGAATTGGGACCTTGAGGGTAAAAATATTAGAAACTGTATTTACCCTTGATATTGCAACTGAATGTTTTGCCAAAAGAGTAGTTGCCTATTGATGGTGATCTGATAACAGATGCCTGAGGAGCAGTTGCCTGTTGTCCTTCACAATGTGCGCAGAGGTCAGTTCAACGTTTCCAGTGAGCAGTGCTGTGTCATTTAGGTAACTAATAAGTGATATTTTCTCAAATGACCATTCCTACTGAAGGGAAAAACAAGTTAGGACTTCAAAATATATCTTTTCTGTGTCAGTGCGTGTGGAACAATCAAACAAGCAAACGGACTTCAGGTATTATCAGCAGTTTTATTTTGTTAGTAGAAGTGTTTAAGGTGTTTTCAGATAAATTTGTAAAATTGTTTTGGCAGTAAGTCTTTGTTGTTTGATCTCTTTTAACCCTAATCACATCTTCCTTTCAATCTCTAATGTCACAGCTAGCTCACAGTCTTAATTCTTTCATACCCCATTTCAACCTTGTGCTTGTGTGCTGCTAAAATGATTTTTTTTAAAATACTCATGTCTCTTGCCCCAATTTCTTAAGAATGTGTTTTCCCTTCTCCTTCTATAGGAATTTGTTTCTTCTTTTAACCTTCTATTAAAAAAATCAAAGGGTCATGGCAGTTTAAAGTTCGGAGGGGATTATCACAATTAGGTCTCCTAGGCACTACAAGCAATGAATAATAATAATTATGTGAGCTGAACCTTTGCACGGTGCAGGCCATATAGCAGCATCCAGGAACTTCAGCATCAAGTTCAGAAGATTGTACCTTGCATTTAGCAATAATGCTGCTCTACAAGGATAGCTAATTTTAGGGATTTAAAGATGGGCATCGGCAAAGAGGTTTGTTTATTTTACAGAGTTAAAACATGCAGTCAGAAAACTGAGGCATTGAGATCTAAGCCTGCATTTTAAAGACAGCCAGACAGCTGTATACAGAATTTTAATATAGTGTATAATATAAAATTGTGAATGTACTTAACATTTTCCCCATGCTGCAGCCCATGAGAAGGCTGATCCAGGGCAGCGGCAAAAAGTAGTATCTGGTAGCTTGAAGAGAGCTCAGGTTAATTCTCAAATTTGTCTGGACAGGAAGTTGAGGTTGGAAAAATATCTTGCTAAGTATTTGAGGGAACGTCTCGTGTGCTTGGGGCATCCATCTTTTAAGGTTTTGTTGTAGGAGTGTATATATGTATACACACACATATATATATATATTGCATGAGGCAATCAGAAGCTCACACATCAGACATTCCAGTAAAGTTTAGTTGTAGCCTTGCTTTCATTTTCTGTTTCAAAATTTTAAGATTTTAACCAAAAATACACTAGTATTGCCTAATGAACCATTTTATTGTAGATTGTAATGTTAAGATACGCACTTAGCACAGATCCATTAAAAAAAGGTCAAATTGCATCCAAGAAGGGTTGGTTTAAGAGAAGTTTAAAATATGAGATCAAATTAATGAAATAGGGGATAATGAAGTATGAATAATTGTGAAATCTATGAAAATAATTTATTCACAGTGTTATTTCTGTTGCTGAGAGGAAACTGCCAAACGCTTCTTTGGAAAAATTTACAAAATACCATGAATCTTAAATGTCACTAGTTAATGAATTTTTAAATAACCTGGTGATTTCCAAACTGGATGAGCTTCTAGTAACTCCTAGTTGACAAAAAGTTGTAAATCATTTGAGGAAGTGTTACAGCTTAGAAATACAGTTGCTCAGTGAGGCTGTGTAGTGAGTGGGTGGTGTCTTGGAAGGTGTGTCTCAGCTGTGGAACGAGAGGACACACAGCACAGCCAGCTAGCTTAGGGAAAAACAGGTTATTTTCTGAATTTAGGACATTTAAAGTTTGCCAGTAGTATTTCATGGAAGTTATTTGGACTAGCTGTAGTCATCAACAATTTATATAAATGAAATAGAATTAGTTGGGGTTTTTTGAATTTTGTTTGATGACAGCTTATGATGGGTGTAAATCTGGGGGAATGAGGCTGTAAGTGCTTAGGTGGGGAGTAAAGAATCCATATGCCTTTCTGGAAGTGGTGCTGGTTGCTCATATTTAGTGCCTTATTTTCCTGAATGAGATCTTTTTACTAAATTGCTTTGGTGAATCCTCTCTCTCTTAAGGTTACTGTCTACTTACAGATTCTTTCTCCTGAAAGTTTTCCTCCCTCTGCCATTTTAAAATACATAATAGCCAAGTAATACATTAACTTTGCGTTTACTTATCCAGCCACTTAATCTGTCAATGTAGTTACCTGTTTCTCCTTGCCTCATCTCTCAAACTGAACATAGTGTTTACATTAAAATATTCATTTAATCCCTGGGTGCCTTAAGTTCTTACTCCACCTTTCCAACCATGACAGGCAAAATTCATGTACTTCAATCTCTCTTTTAAATACTGAAATGAAAGAATTGGAAACATCAGGAAATACATTTGCTCTGTGTTTAATATGATGCCATCTTCTTGGTTTGAACTCTTATCATCAAAATGTCACCAAAAAATTGCACGTTATTTTCCAGATCTAAGTTAATTTGAGCAATTTCACCAAGCTTTTTAATGAAAGTGTTGGCAAAGTATTGAGTGCTACAGTACAGTGCAACCCATTTTGGACATAGTTTAAACTGGGTTTATTTGGGTTCAAGCACTGTTCCATACACTTTAAAGCTGGATGCATTAGTGGCATTTCTGTACATAAAATGTGTTTAATTGTAGAAAAATGGTGCACAAAAACTTGGCATAAAATTTTCTGTTGGTTTTGTGTGTGTGTGTTGTAACTCGCTGATGAATTCTGCTTTGTGTGTGGCTGAAGTACAATGGACATTCAAGTTGTCTTAGGGCCCTTTGGGAAGGCCTGAAATTGCATATTGTTTTTAATTAGAAAATGAAACAGTTCTAATGAGGGGGAACAGAATACTACTTTCATGAGGTGTGCACATTTTGGTGCTTTTATTTGTTTCTGTTTTATTTGTCATAGTAGAATAAGCAAGTTATGTATTCTGGTCATTGAATTAAAATCAATTATATTAGAATATAATGCATTCCTGTTCTGCATTAAACAAGAAACAAGGTTTCAAAGCTTTAGCCTGCTAAACAGGAAAACTTAAGAAATGCAGACCTGAATATTTTCAGAGATATTAGAAGCAAAAATAATAATTTAAAGGAAGAGATATGAAATAAAAAATTAATTAGAAAGTGTATTTTAGTAAAACACACTGTGGAGTTCCTGTGCCTTTTATAAAAGTGCTGAATCACGACTGACTTTTGGCTGATAGGCTTGGGCAGGTGAGGTTTTCTTTTGCATTCAATATAGATTTTAAATATTTACCTTGGAAGTGTATTTTTTCCTTTAGATTACAACAGAGTGAATTGAGTATGTGTAAATGTAAATAGCATAGTGAGTCTTCCTTAGAGAGTTTCAGTGGTACAAAATTTGCGAGAAGCAGATGCTGTTATTTAAAAATAGCCCAATTCTGACATCTTAATTCATTAACTGGAATTGTTCTGTCATTTAAACTTCAGTCAGCTGCTACAAGAAGAGGCAGGTTATAATTTGATGTCTTTAGAATTGCGCTATTATTTCTAGAGTAAAACCTAGAGTAAAATTAAAATTTGGTGATTTTAAGAACCTTTGTTTTTTATTGTTTAGAATAGTTTATTATATTATGTATTGGAAAGATGAGAATGCAGACAAAACTGTGTGTGGAGCAGATTTATAACCTTTCCCTTAAATGAGTCTTGGGTAAAGTAACCTGAGAGTTCTGGTTTGGATGTTAACATTAGTGGTGGTTCACACAGTGCCCCACATTACTGTGTATGAATATATCCTATCTGCGGGTAGCTGGCTAAAAATTACTTTTAAAGTTAAGAAATTCAGAAATTCTTTCTCTCTAGTTTTGCATCTCTGTATTTTAAATAATTCTTGTTAGTCCACAGTTAACTGAAATCACCCTTTTATCTAACCAGTCTTTTGTTCATAGCTGTTGCTAACATGATTATCTTTTCAAATTCACCATTTTGTCACCTTTGGTGCTTCTCTCTGCTTAGAAACTTGCTTGATTCTGCCCTTGCTTCCCATCTATTCCTGCCAGATTCCCAGTGCTCTTTGCTATCTGTTGGAATTTTGCCTGGCAGAGATGTTAAATGCTTTAATCTGTAATCTTTAAGCCTATCCCTTTAGCTGGGTTTGCCTCCTTTCTTTCCATCTTTCTTCACCAAAATGCTTCTGCTTACTTTGGAATTCTTCCTGGCACTGCCCCACCCATATCATTGCTGTCTCCTAAAAATTTTGGTTACTTGTCTTGGCTTCTTCCCTGTTACAATGTCAAAGTCAAGATTTCCACTGTACCATCAGTGCCCCATGCATCCTTGGACTGTCTGCATCTGATCTCATTTCCCTGCATCCCCCAACTCACATTCCACATTCCTCACAGTCCTCTGACTTTATTGCTCCTTTTGTCTGCCTTTCATGCACTCATTTTTGCACTGTCTTTCATGCTGCCTATGTGCCTGGAACAGTCTTTAGCATCTCAGCCAATTTACAGCTTTGCATAAATTATATTTAATAATAAGACTAACAAAAGTTCATTATGTACATTATTTCACTTAACTTTGTACCTGCGTAAGCGGATAACAGCCTGAGGGAAACTACTGTTAAACTTTGCTGTGATTTGTTGTGATTCAAAGATACAGATTCAGGCATGACAGTTCTTTGATGATTCAGCATAAATTTAATTTTTTAATCATTTAGTAAGTGTTAGATTTTTGGTTTTTGATGGTAGGTTTCGGATTTTTCTCATTCAGAGATGAGAAAATAGCTACTTATTAGTGCTAAGTGTAATCACCACAAGGTTGTTGTCATCACATTACCTGGTACAGACTTTTTTGTCCTGTGGTACATTTTGCTTCATTTTATCCTTACTAATATGAATGTGGAAGGACTTTGAATGTTGGATTACCTTAATATCTGCAAACAAAGTGCATCTTTTGTGTTTAACCTTACTTTTAAAGCAACGTATTCATTTGCTTAAAGAAACCAGTGAAAAATGGGAAGGTAACACTCTGCCTCTGTCTGGGAAGTTTTCTGAGTGTGTTGGCTACTTTGACATATGGGTTTTCTTAAAATACTAAAAGTTGTTTAATATTTTAACTCCCTTCTAAAACCAGAGAAAATGAGCTGAAGGTAAAACTTCACATGGTTTTCCAGCATCAATGTATAGCTGCAAGGCAGGGCATTCTGCAGGAATTATACATAATATTCCAAGTAAGACTGCATCTGAAATATATGGGCTATTTTTCTTTTTTGTTTAAATGACTATATTGAAACTGTTTACAGCTGAGTAGTGGAAGAAAATAGATGTGCCTTTAATTTGTTTTTAAATGATCTCTTATATTCTGGAGATGATAATCTGAAGGGTGGCTGCCATAGTAATGTGCCAGTCACCATGGCATCTGAACATTATGAAAAGACATTCTGAGCTGCACAAAGACAATGCCACCAATTCGTATTTCAAACTGATCAAAAGTGGGGGACCAAAAAGTTTGCCAATAAATGTAGCTCAGTGGATGGCACTGCAGTTTAGAGTCTGCTTTACACAATAAAGGTTTCGGTCCTCCTCTCGATGCCAAGTGAATTTATAAGTAAAATCCTTAACACAGACTTTGTCCATTTACTGTGCTAACTTTTTTCACTTGTGTGAAGAGTGTGACTGTAGATTTTTATTGGCCCAGTGAAGGAGCAGTTTATGGTCATGCTTTATATGAATCTTTAGAACTTTTTCCTCCTCATGGACTTTTTCACTTTAAACTGAAATTAAGTCAGTTAATGAAGAAAACGGGTTTTCTATACTCAGTTGGTAAATAGTCTAATCTCTAAAACATTTTACAGTCTGCTTTCGTAATAGCGTTCTAATTATCAAAGAAACCAAAAATCAACTCATTATTTAAAAGCAAGCTTATTTTATCTTAAATAATTGATTGTGGCTTGTTGTTTGGAAGAGGACTACTTTGGCATGAATTCCAAATCCAGTTATGATCTTAACTCGAGCAGTTTGTTTAGTCAAACATTACTCTAATCAGTCTTACATGGTCCCCTACCCAGCTAGGCCTGCCTATAACAACTGGTTTATTCTGCGACGAGTTGCTCAACAGATGTCATTGTGGTAGAATAATGCAGAGGAATACTTGTGCCTTGGCTAAAATTACTTCAACTTTGATCACTTTTGTCCAGCACATCAGTCTGGCATTGTGCTTTATACCAACATAACACTTTACCCCGAGCATGCCTTTCAAGCTTAGAATAGCAGAGGAATGTTATTGAATTCAGTGCAGTTACAGATGAGTTAATGAAAGAAGGGAAATACTGTTTTTTTCATAATGCCTTTCTGTTGTACTTTGGAATTAAAAGGGAATTTGAGGAATGTGACTTCCGAGTTATTTATTTTTACTTCTGAAGGCTTTTTGAAAACAATATTATGTAGTCCTATTGATCACATGTTTCTGTAAATAAGTTTCACTTGTTATTTAAAAATAGCGCACTTTAGAGTTTTATATTGTGAAAATAATATTATTTCTGGTGTGTAACTGGAAAATAAATATTTCACAGGGACAGTTTATCCTGGTTTTTAATGCAAGGAAACTAAACCAGCAAGAGCTGTGTTCTCGTGATTACACACAGATCAAGATTGTTACATTTTGGGCTGTTGTGGGGTCAGCATGAAGGAACATTTCTTTTCAAAGCCATCAAGGGCACTATGAGGAAGCACTGAAATGAAGTCCAGTTGAATTGCTAATAGATACTTCTGTGTTCTGTGCCTTAAAAACCCAGCGTTCTTGTTTCAATTTTTTAGTTAAAATATAGTTGTAATTTTTTTTAAAAAATTGAAACATAGTTACCAGGTCAGTCTCCCTGCAAAAACTCCTGAACAAAACCAATATTAACATAAAGGTTATCCTGTGTACATGCAATTTACCAGTTATAGGAAAAAATTGAGAGATATCTTAATGATTCTAAAACATGCAGTGAATGCAACGCTGAGCTGAAAATCCAAGCTCAGCTTGTTACGATACTGAAGTGTGCAGGTAAGAAACCCACATGGTCTAACTTTCATTCTTTAGGGAGATACAGACTCAAGAGTTGGAAGTATTGAATCTTACTCTTGGAGAATAAGTTGAAGCTGTTCTTTCCCAGACACCTGTGCAGAATATTTATCTTCATAAAGCTTTAAAGTGATACTGTTGAAATTATTATCTGCATAGCCTATGTGTTAAATCTATCCAGAAATGTGAGAGAGTGCTTCACAGTTTTTCCTAAGGGGCACTTTATTAGCATGAAATAACTGCTAGGACTAAAAATAATGAGAAAGAGCAGCAGTAATTGAATGGAAGATCTGAAAATACAGTAAGAGCTCTGTACCTTGTGTTGGATCTCAATATGCCCTGAATTTTCTCAGTTGTGGATATTTGTTGGCAACCTCGTGACTGTGCCATTAAGAATTTTGAAGAATGTGGCCCAAATCAACATTTGTGAGGAAGACTATGTGTGGAAATCCCTGCCTTGTCCCTCACCCTCCTTAGGATCTTTACAGTGATTAGAACAATTATTTCACTGCTTAATGTCTGCACACGTATTCTTCATCCATTTATTGTTGCGCAGCGTTTAAAAGAAAGGAGCCATGGAGCATTTGTCTCTGAAGATAATCCAGGGAAAGAGTTTTGGTGCTATTTCATTATGCAAAAATATTTTTAGATGAATATCTATTGCCAGATGTTTCATATACATCCTGTACTAAAAATAAATGACAAATTTTAGAGCGAGCATCTGTACATTCCATATTGCTTTACCATGGAGTCAAACTTCAACTGTGCTTCAGTGCTGAAGATACGTCAAGTACTGATTAATAGGTAGGATCAAATGATATAAAATGTCTCTTTCATGGTATTATCTTCCTAAAAATGGTAGTTTACAATCGTCTTTAATTCATTTCTGGAATATGAAACCTTTATCTATATGGATTATATTAGCATTTACCATTTTGGCAAATTTCAGCTTTCTTTCTGATTTTTGCAAACTGTTTTTCTGTTCAGAAAAAGTTGTTAACTCGGAGTAAGTGCACTAGACTGCAGGTAAGGTGCTAGCTCAAAGATCTTTTTCTGCTGGCACCTATAATGTAATAAATGTAATTTTTTTCAGTTCATGGAACTTTTAGTAATTCTCATAGCAGAAATTAGAACACAATTAATTGCTGTTTGTTTCCTGTCGAGAAGTGAACAAGTGAAAATCTAAAGAAGGCATCAAAGGACAGGTTTTGGAGTAGTCTTGACATTTGCATTGAGTCAAATATTTGCCATCCGCCTTAATATCTTTTGGTTTAATGGGTTCTTGTGGCTGTTAGTGTTGACTGTGCAGCCCTCTTGGAGCCGAGACCAGGATGCAGAACTTGTGACTTGCTCAGATATTTTGCCTAGAGAATGGTCATACAAAATATTATTGACAAGTATCACACCTTTGAGTATGTTTTTCTGGATGCAATATGGGTGATTGGGATCTGTCTAGACGTGTGAAAATGTGGGAGGACTTTGTATTCCCACGTAGCAGTTTTGTGAAAGGCAAACCAAAAAAAAAGCCAGGTTGGGTGGGGCTCTGAGCAACCCGGTGTAGTGGAAGGGGGTTGGAATGAGAGGATCTTTAAGGTTCCTTCCAACCCAGACCATTCTGTGATTTCTATGAAAAGCCACCATGGCTCACTGGAAGATTTTATTGTTCACGATTATGGTCCAGCTGGGCAATATTTACGTTGTTTGTGCAGTCTTTATGTTCAGGTGTAAGACATTGTTCAGAATTTAAGGTACCACTCTCTATTCTAAGTACCAAAATATATCTTTTTGTGATTTAAATAATTGTTTATCACAAAACCTCCAATAAAACTTCTCTGCTTTTCTATCTGTGCTAATGTTTTCACGGAAGGAGTTTTGTAACGCTTGTATTTTGCAGTATTCTTCCTGTATTCGAAATTTTCAACTGTTTCTTTTTTTCCCCCTCCCTTCCTTCTGTTAACTGTCATGTGAGATGATTAGCAGTAGTGACTTCTAATTTAATAGCATAAGAAAAGAGTTGATGTAAAAATGAGTTACTTAGCATTATGTTAATAAATATTTGAAATGTGTTGTCTTAATTGAAAATGTGCTTATTAATTAATATTTTCAGGTTTAATATATTGATTTTAATTTTTTATCCCATTTAAGAAGCTTATTCAAAGCTAGTTGTATTTCTTATTTGATTAGATTTTCACCCAATATTTTCAGGTGAAAATTAACTAGCAAAACATGCAGCAGGATTTTTGTTTTTACCTTCTGCTTCCCTTAGCTTTTTTTCATTACTTTGTAGTACTTGTTACTTGGAAATTTTCCGTTAGGAATTTTTTTTGCACTTTTATAATGCTGAAGTAATAATGAATCATTTTGAATGGTAATTTTTAGATTTTAATTTTTTTTTCTTTAACACAGTTTCTTCAGTCGCTTTTTGCTGTATTGTGTGCAAACCTGCTGACTGCATCTGAATCTAAGAGCATTGAAGGGAACCAGTTTTACAATAACGAGAAAAAATAAAAAACTCGAGGCTGTGATGGAAACAATGCCGTTTGGCTGCCTTTTTTAGAGCAAGTTCTGATTTGTTTTTATTTTTTTTCCAGGTAAAGAGGAATGTGTATGACCTGACCAGTATCCCTGTCCGTCACCAGCTGTGGGAAGGTTGGCCGCCTTCTGCCACAGACGACTCGGTGAGTTCCTTTGCTCCTCATGTCATTCCTTCCTACAAATGGCTGGTTTTAAGTGGATTTTTGATTGGAATCACTCAGTAGCTTTTACTGTCTCACATGTAGTACCTTAACATTGCACACACTTCAGGGTTTGGTCTTGGAAGATGCAAATGCTCGATATTTGGATGACTGAAGCACGTGGAAATGATTCCTGTGTATCAGATTCAGTACATGTTTTAGACACGAAGGAGACATGTTCTAGACTGAAGCAAAGCTGCACAGCATTTTGGAATTTGAAGTCTATTGAGTGATTGAACGTCAGGAAAAAAGCCCTGATTTTTATGTGTGCTCTGAGTAGATATCTAGATATTTCCCACACACGGTGCATTAGCTCACCCAGTTCATGATTAAGCCTCTGCCTGGCTTCAGAGCAGGATGTGTCCCTGCTGAGATCAGTGAGGAGTCACCACTGGTGAGAATTACCCACAAATGCATGAAACTGTGGGAGTTACCTGCAGTATCCCATTAAATATTAGATTTGCTTCCTTGCATGGTCATCCTCACAGTGTGTTTTACAGCGTGTCTTTCGGTTTTGTTCAGATAATTTTCTTCTGCTAGCATGTTCCCAATGCCAGCTATTGAGGTCTGCCTTTCTTTAGAAAAACCCCCAACCAATCCATTTAAAAAATGCCTAAAAGGCTGAAATAATTATGTATTGATGTTGTATGTGGATTCTGTGACCTGAGAAAAATGTAGAAAAATTAAGTGTTTAATTGAACCTGAGTGTTCTACAGAGGGAAAATGGATTTGGAGTTTACTTTCTTACATATTACCATTATCTGCCATGCATTACTTTCCTGTCCATTTCTACTCTCATCTTGTAAAGGGAGAATTGCTGTTTCAGTATGACTGCTCCTTTTTTTTTGCTCTGGGTAAAGGATTTATGCCAATTAGAAAAAAAAAGGCAAAAGCTGTCTGAATTTCTAATGTACTTGTAAAATATATCTGTGGTGGTGTTTGCAGAAACAGTATTTAAGTTTGAGAAAGGTGGGCAAATCTCTGTCCATGCATTCAAAGGCATATCTGAGCTGATATATGCAAGGTCTGAAACAACAGCATGGTGTCATGTGGTAATTACAGTCTTTGAAATGTGGATCCATTTTAACATTTTATTAGTTTACATTAGCCCAAAAAAGAATTGGAAACTCAACACTTCTAATCTGTTTTCCCACAGCTGTTAGGTTTTCAAGTATTTTTTCCCTTCCTTTTCTTTTGAATGGGATACCTCACATACGTAAAACCCATGAATCTGCTTTAGGTCTGTTTTTACAAGTGACATTGTTGCAGGTGAATTTTTCCCCTTTTCATCTTTAATGAAATTGGTGAATGTTGAGTCATCTGCTCTGAAGCAGAGGAGTCCTCAAAGCTCGCTGCTCGAGTCTGGTGGAGCTGGAAGTTGTCAGCTGTGTAAACAGATTTGAATGTGTTGCCAACAAAAATATAATTAATTTCTGTCTAAAATTAGAGGCCATAGATTACTATTTATAAAGATTTAATGATAGCAATGACTATCTATGCTTCTGTCATCTGAACTCTTTTTTCCCCAAATTAGAAATACTCAGTAATAATTACTTCAGTAATTAATGATGATTTCTTGAGTTCAGTGGCAAATTTTTAAGATCACTTTTTCCATCGTGAGTTTTTAATTTGCTGTCTTGTAGGGTACCCCACTGCAATTAAGGAGTTAAAGAAAGACTTGATTAAAATACTTTTTCATTTGCATGTTATGCAGCATAAGAAATACTTTGTAATACCACAGGAGGTTTTTTCAGTGCAGTTCTCGTTAACCTTTGGCTTAGCAAACAGGACAACTAAATAGACTTGGCATAATTGGATTCCTGTATCATCTTGAGTCTCTTATGAACCTGCCAGACTACACTCTTCTGACATTATCAGGAAATTTAGTGGAGTCAATAGTAATTTAAAACATTGTTGCTTCGTCTCCCTTCAGAGTTAAGATATGTTCTCTGCTTGTACTATCTAATGGAATATGGGATACTGTATGAATTGTCAATAACTCTTTCAGATCCTTTTGCACACTTTCACCAGGGAAATGGGTATCAAAACCTCCCCATGCAGGAGAACGTTTTCATGCTGTGACAGTTTGATTGTGGGAAACAAGGCGTACACAGGCCGTGCAAATCTCGTTTCACCGTTCGGCAAGGACAAGTTTTAGCTTTTATTGTGCCTGAATAACTTTAATGCCACAAATGATATCTGTTCTGCTCATTAAAGTTCAAAGTAAATGTATGAGTTTTAACTCATTCCTTTTTTTTTAATGCGTTTACGTGACTGAAACTTTAATATATTCAAAATGTCAATTTATCTATTTTTGCATATATATCATCAAGTGATACAGTGAAGTCTTGAAAATAATCCTAGAAAATAAAAAACCATAATTATAATTTACTTTAAATACGTTCACAATATGTTCTCAGTTTTTATTTTGGATTTTGTAACAATCTTAGCATTGCAGAGTTTGTAAAATGAGAACCATGCCAGGATAATTTAGTAAAATTTCTGAAATTTATTCAATTTTTTTTTTTTTTTGCTGTATTGGCTGAACTTCTAGACTTGCACTGGTAGTTACCACTAGTGTCAGGTGGAATGACCAATATTCAAATGTGTTCACTGTAAAAAAATATCTGAGATCTATTGTAGGTGGTGTTTTAGTTACAGTTTTTACATGGAAGCATTGTGGTTTTATTTATATGTAGGGGTGACTTTTTGGATGTTAGTTTTACATGTGTATCTTTGACGTAAAACTCTTTTTTCCCCAAGAGGTCACT
>VXBT01004570.1:950926-1019751 GCA_013400235.1 Oriolus oriolus
ACTTCTCATGAGGAGTAACTTTAAGGAAAGTTTTACACTCTCTTGTGCCATTTCAAAGTGTTTGCATTAATTCCTTGTGCATTCTAAAGTGTGACCTGTCAGTTTCAAGTGCTGCTTCCCTCATAAACTGTAAAGCGTAATCGTGTTGCTAAATAACTGTTGCATTTAATCTCAAGAATGTCAGTTTAAGTGAGTTTGCAAAGTGCATTATGATCTTTTACTAAAAGGACTCAAAAAGTCAAATTCATTGCTGGTATAAGACAAGCACCATCAACTAAAATGGCAGTGGTTTCTACCACAATTCCACCCCATTTCGGTGCAACCTATTGTAATCAACCTTAGCTTTTTAGGAAAAGCTGGTAGCAAATTTTGAGGTTACTGTTAGCAATTAATTTTTTCAATTCTATGTTCTTTTGTCACTGTAATTTTAAAGCATAAGGAACAGCAGCGATGCTATAGACATAATTGTTTGTCATCTTTTACTGCTTTCTTCTTTTGCAAGAGATTGACAAATTTGCTTGATCTGTTGAGATGTTTTTAGCTGTCCTTGCTTTGAAACTCATAGACATGAAAGTTATTTTTATTAAAAATGTCATGTTCATAAAACTTGTTAAAGGGAGTAGAGTTTAAAATTAGCAAACAAGGACTGACTGATACTTCATATTTGCTGCTTCAGCGTTGCTTCCACTTGCTGTCCTTGTAGTGACAGAACCTACAAATCAAAATGTGATAGAAGTGCATAGAGAAGTATCTCTAGGGTAGATCAGGGCAATTCAGATCTCTGAAGTACAACTTGGGGAAAGTCCTGGGGGAGTGTATTGTATCCACATCACCACTCCACCTCTCCATCTACATGCACACAAACTGCATGGGAGCTTTTTGTGTCCCAGCAGAGGCAGCAGGAGGAACTACTCTTCTTCCTTGAGTTTATACCCAAGTAGTGGTGATCTTCACTGGACAGGGTTTTTACAGGATCACCAGTGTCCTGCTTTCTTTGAAGCACCTACCTGTGGACAGGTGCTGGCCCTCACAACCCCTGGACATCACCAGTAACTGAAGTAGGCTCTTGTCTCCTGCACGTGTGTAGTTGTTTACCCTCGTCACTCCTCCTCTGCCCTTGGTGCTCGGCTGGGCTTGTTTC
Source organism: Oriolus oriolus (assembly GCA_013400235.1). Classification (NCBI taxonomy): domain Eukaryota; kingdom Metazoa; phylum Chordata; class Aves; order Passeriformes; family Corvidae; genus Oriolus; species Oriolus oriolus. The sequence continues at coordinate 952,068 of VXBT01004570.1, forward strand.
CAAACCAGTTATATGTTTTGTCATGTAGTAATAGCACCTTCTGTACATTAAGCTGTATCCCAGATTTCATAGGAGAGTGCTTTTGCTATTGGTTTTAGAATCCACTCCTGAGATAACTCCTACTCAAAAAGCTGCTTTGAAAATATGCTAAAAAATTGCCTTTGCTGATTAATTACACCCAACTGTGGTTAACTTACAAATGTATATTGGTAAAAAGATTTCATTCTCTGCACTTTTGGAACTCCATCTTGGAGATCCTTTTGTACCTTCATCAAGCACTGGATTGTCATAGAAGCATCTCTGAGTGATGAGGTGATTCATGGAGCAGCCCTGCAGCCCATTTTTGCTGCAGCAGGCAGAGTTCCTCTTCAGGACTACTCACAAAGGTACAGTTCGGCATAAGGCCGGAGGTGCTGAGATTCTTGGAATGTTCCATGAAGAAACACAGGGAGATGCTTCAGACTGAGTTAACAGGAGTGGTCTTATTTAGGTGCTTTAACTCATTTTACAGAAACCAAAATATTCATTTCAGTGCCAAGTTGTTATGGAAGGACTACATTTGCTTCATGCCCTGCTGAGAGATGCTTGCAGGAGCTGTTATCAAAGACTCCTTTTCCCCTTAGTCATTTAATAGTAGCAGCTTCTCTTTTATTCTGTGCTCTCTGAGAACAGAATAGGAAGTGATAATCTCCTTGGAATACTGCAGACACCTGTTTGATAAGTGGTAATTGCCTTATTCCTGGAGGATTATCACAGTGGTGCTTCTTTCTTTGTAATGAAGCTCCACTATTATAAGCTGAGCAGAACTTCAGTAGAAGATACACATTCCAGGTAAGAGAAACAGAAGATAGGAAACAATCATCCTTTTTAGAAGCTCATTTTTAGAAGTCAGTAACACTGTGTTTTCAAGAGCTAACATTGCAAAAATCCAATTCCTCAGAAAATGATATCCATGGAGAAGAGGCTGCATAAAAATCCTTTCAGTGTTTGAACCATTTGTTGGAAGCAGTTCTGCTAGCACAACTGCTTGAACCGTGCCAAGGAATTATATAGTGCTGGAAACATATCCAGGCACTTCTCTGTTTGCCATCCAGAGCATTGTACAATGTTGTGAAGTAAATGGCATCCCACCATAGACCAGAAATGTGCCAAGTATTTGGCTGATACTCTTTGTGAATGCAAAGCAGTTCCCAAGGTGTATCTGTGAATATCTGTGGGCAATATGTGATGTGGATGAATTGTTAATTTATACTGTTTATTATTTTACTTTTTTCTGAGCTTAGAAACCTGTTAATTGTTTTTGTGCCTCTTTTGAATAGTGAAAAATAAGTGGTTTGAGATCAGACTTAGTAAAAACAATTATTATACTGTATTCTATGGCCATTACATAGTTGCTTAAAAAAATACCAGAGATCTAACAGATGCTGTGTTTCAACATAGAAGCAAATAAATCAGGACGATTTTGAAGAAAGGAAATATAGGAAGACAGATTAACTCTGCTGAGTGTTTTTGTAGTTGTTATGAGTCTGAATCCATGTTAAGTGCAGTTGAATTTTTCGTGTTAGAGTATCAAAAGTAAGAGTACGCAGTACCACAAAACACTATAACCAGACTTCAGAGCCTGTGGTTGTCCACAGACAGCTGATGGATGAGTGCACACTGGCCCTTTCCCGTGTTTTCAGATGCTAGAGGGATTCTTGTCCTTTTTTTAAATTGACCTTTTCTTTTCTTTACTTTGATGCTTCTCTCATTTGACAAAATAAAATGGATGAATGCTTTGACTCCTGGTATTTGTTGTCAGCCAAAGGCAGTCTCTCTTTAGCTTAGGAAAGGTTGGGAATCCCAGTTTTATCTATGAGGAACACTCTCTTAGTTGTAATTTATCTTGTTTTAGTGAGAGAATTGTTTTTTTCAGTTCCAGAGGCCTTCAGGAATGTACAGTGAGTTATGTATGAACTGTTCCCAGGCATGTGTGTTTGATAGATCAGTTCACACAGGTGTACTTATTAATAAACTCACTGAACCAATTTACATGCATAAGTTTTAACCACTGAGTAATTAGTGAAGGCATTGCTGAGGAACTGGAAATTTGGGAAATGTGTCATTATTTGCATATCAGTATAAAGCAATTACTAAATTAAAGAGTGCACGTTGTGACAAACATGAAGCTCCTTTACTGTTGCTTTGTCAGTGCACATTAACATCAACTTGATGTGAAAGCCTGGCTTTCTCTGCATGAACTAAAAATCCTAAGGCAGAAGTACACAATGAATCACCCAGAGTTTGGAGGCTAGCACGCTGAATTGCCTTGGGGTTCAGACTGAGGAAAGAAAAAACTCGTGTAAAAGACCATTGAGAAAACGTATCAGTGGAAAGTAATTAACTCAAGATCCACAATTAGCCTCATGGTCTATACTTAACTGTGTTCCAGGTCTTTCAGCGTTTATTTAATTCTGTTACCCTGTGTTTCAAATAGCTGCAAATGGCTTGGCAGATTTTTCATCCTTTTTAATATTTACAGTTTTTGTCTAAAGAGAAGAACGAGCTCTGTAAGTGATCATGGGCATTTATTTCAGTCTCTCAAGTATATCTCTTTTTTAGCAGAATCTGTTGTACAAGGAAATATTATTTTCTTTTTGTTTCCTTTAAATATATTTGTGGTTTGAAGCAACATTAAGTACTACAGTAGCTGTCCTTCTGCTTTAATTCCTAATTTGCCTAACTAGGCTCAATCAAATGAGAAATAATCAAAACCAGGGATAATTTTCATTCAGCCAGCAAACGAGAGGGGTAGATGCACAGTAACACGGCTGCTGATTAACAGGGGCCGTAGCAAAAATTGGCATGTGTGTTCAACCAGCACACCAGGGCTGGGTGTTCCCAGAGCACCAGGCACCACTTTTTCTCAAGCTCCTGAGAAACTCAGAGTGTTTTGTGGAGCTGCCTTTAAGTGTGGTTGTCGCTGCAGCTCCAGCATCCCTCGCCCAGTGTCTGAAAGACGTGAGTGGCCTCCTCACCGTGCCATGGATCTCCTCCAGCCTCCCACACCATCCCCAAGGTGATTCCAGAGCTGCTTCACCATAGTTCTGCCTTCAGCACGTGTAAAGATCTCTCAGGACTGTGCCTTCACACTGCAACAGAATAAGATACATACGTTTTATACGCAGCCTTTTGGGATTTCAGGGAATTAACACGGCAATCTCTTAATCCTAATCTAAAGAATTTATCAAATTTTAGAACATGAGTAATAGTTCAGGCACTTTTTTCCCCCTTCAGTTCATAGCTTTTTAAACTTTTGGGTTCTGTGTTTTAGCTCTATAGCATTCCTTTGTAATTTTAAGCTTCATTATACTTCAGAGATCTACCATGGGAACATGACTGAAATCCCTGGAATGAATTTCCTACAACCTGTGTTGACAGGTTTAAATTACGTACTCTGACACTGTTCTTGTGGCTGGATTAGAAACTTTTTTTCGAGTTAAACCTGCGATAAATAATTGTCACAGCGCGCTGGCACAATGCTAATTTGAAGTGACGTGTCCAAACTGGCCTCAGTAACATGAAGAACCCTAACAGGTGTGAGGGGTGGATCTTCCCATGGGCCCTGCTGAACTTCTAACAGGGGAAAAATAGTAGAAAAAGTGAAATGAACCTTGAATAAAGCTGTCAGCAGTAATTATCTCAACAACACTTTGTGAGGAGTTAAAATAAGCATTACTGATTTATAACCTGAACACACTCCATGCTAGAGATGTTTTTTTCATCCAGTTAGTGTTTAAAATGAAACGTTGAATACCTGTCAAGACTTTTTTGTCTTTATGGAGATGCATAATGAAAATGAAGTTATTTTCCAGAGGAAGTTATTTTCAAGGGCTGTCAATTTTTTTAAACTCTTCTGTTCATTTTCATATTTGTGCAATAGTTTAATAAAACAAACAAACCTCGAGCATACTTGACTGTTTTTCCCAGCTAATGCTACTTGGTGTCAAAAGACAAAGTGGTTAATGTGGAATTACATCCACTTTTTATTGTTGTTCAAGGAAGGATAAGGGTTTGTGTGGCAGTAGATGAGCTTTGGATGTTTGATTTCTTTTTTTTTAATATTATGTACTGGACTTGGATAACAATGTCTAGTTGAGCAGTACAGACTGAAGAGAGCCCTACAGTTCTGAGTAGTAAATCTTTCTGAGTCACTCAGTTGCAAAGTATAAGAATTGCACAGTACAAAAAGCACAAAAACCCCCTTGTTTCAGTTAACTAAAATAATGTATTTAATAGATTTGGTTTCTGAATTGCAATATGCCTTCATTTTACAGTGGGATACTTGCTCTGTGGGTGTGATAATGCTTGTTTTATGTATACAATGTATTTCAGTATGGATAGAAGTAATTTTACAGTCTATTACTGCTGGAAGAATACTTGCTAACTTTTCAGCAGGAGCAAGCCAAAGGATAAACATTAACTCATAGAAAATCTTTAATCTCTTGGAGCTTTAAACATCAGTTTTAAACATGAACAGGAATTCTTAGATCATGTATCACTTTGACTTTGTGAGTTTATACACTGAAAGGAAGATAGGTTATTTATTGAATAATTATACAGTGACAAGTGATGGGTTTGGAAGTGTTGATCACCTGTTTGTTCCCAAGGAATTCAGTAAGGGTTTGCCTGAGCACAACAGGCTGCCCACACACTGTTAATAATGCTTGGTTAAACACCAGGAACTGCAGCCATGGCAAGAAGAAGCTCATGTGAAAGCTCTCTCATGTCATAGTGTCATTTTTCTTGAAATGACGAGACTTTGAGTATCCTCAGAAAAAGCATGAGTTGCTTGGGAGTCCACCACCTCCTTCTTGCATGGATTGATTTCTCTGCTTGGATCTCCAGCCAGGAAAGAGTGTGGAGCCATCTGATAATCTCTGGAGAACTGCAGAAGAGTGCCAGAGTTCCCATACTCTAATTTCCCCAGCTTCAATGTTCATATGCAAGGATTATGCTGAATGCACTTAGAAACCACAATTTTATTCAACTGTTTGTTTAATGAAAAACTTCCCACTCTTGCATTTCAAGTGCAAAACCAAAACTTCACTCACTTGCTCTACCTCTCCCCCCTTCCCTGTATACTTGAATTTTTCCTAAATGCCACATTAATTGCTATATCCTGTCCACCACACACATTTTCCTTGCTTTTCCTTGCTTCTTCAATCCTGAAAACGATAGGTTGCGAAAGGAAAGTGGAAATGTGAGTGAGCCTCAGCTGTGGAGGCTCTAATCTGTGGACTAATCTTCAAGCAGCAAGAAGAATAACTTATTTTCTAGGTGTTCCAGCTAGATTGGTTTATAATTTGTTTTGTTTCATTACCTTACCTACTCTTGGTGCACTTGGGCTATGAAAGCAGTTGATCCCTAAAATACCTTGTATCCAAGTCCAGCTAGTCCATATACGTAGAAATTATGATAGAAAAATTAGGGCAGAAATGTTCCTTCGCAGAGTTTTTGTTTCTTCTCAAACTTCGCATAGTTGTGTTCCAAATGCAACTTTTTTTTCCTGTATCTTCAAGAAAATCCATCCATCCATCCATCCATCTGGTAAATTGGCATTTATCATACTCAGGGAATTAGCTTATGCTCTAATAAAAGGTCACATAACAGAATAGTAAATTTAATATGAGAATTGAAATGCTTGATAATGCTCCTTGCTCACCCTTCTATCCTTACCCCTCCTCTTATGTGATGAGGGGAGAAAAACATCATGGTAATTACTCCAACAAGAAAAAGGATCAAATTATATGGGAGTGAAATTTTCACAGAGGAGACACCTGCCAGTCATTGAGTATTTTGCTACGGGCACCTCTCTTAGGTTATTTTGAATAATTGAGTGTTGTGAAATGTCCTTGGTCTTGTTTATTTTTTTATTCTTAAGCCGTGTATCAGTGAGTAAACCAGTAAATGGAAAAGGTGAGCAACTCACATTTTGGGCACGGTGGAAAGGCTGTCACATGGAGTATTTGAACCAGGATTAGGTTTCAGTCTGTAGGCAACCCTGCATTCGTTTCTGATTAAGAATGTTTTGTGTGATGTATGTGTATTACAAACCCCAATGAGTGTACTGCAGCCTGCTAAGCAACCTCTAGAAAGAGCCCTTTTTATGGGAGATTTATGGGGGAGAGTCAAGTATCGGAAAACATGCTTTTTATTTTGTACACCAGAATCTTGTTTGCTTACTTTATCTCTGAGCATTAAAAGCAGAAAATGGATTTTTTTTCTTTTACCTCAGGAGAAAATCATGCTATGAGAGTTCCCCTATTTAGTTTCCTGTTGAAGCAGATTGTGTACAGCCTAACATGATTCTGTATTAGAAGTGCAGCTACTTGAATAATTTGACTGATTCATAGCAGTGAAGTTATACAGAAATTACATTTCTTTTAAGGATCTTTTTACTTTATATTAAAAATCCAGACGGCTTGTCCACTGCAAGGTTTTGGGTTCGGTTTGCCACTGTCAGGTAATGCCTGTTGCTTCACTTGCTGTGTGTGAAGAAGTGAAATCTGGCATCACTGATAGATCCTTCTCCTTTGCGTATGGATCAAGTGTTCTCTGAATTTCTGTCTGATGCTTTGTAAGATTTACAGTTTGACCTTTGAATTTCTGAGAACAAATGATCAAGAATTTCTACTTTATGTCCAAAAAATTGGTATGAGAAAATATTTTGTCATGGAAAAATGTGTCTTGGGTGGGTTGGAAAGAATTTGTCATTTGGGTAGCCCAAACAATAAAATCCCCTTGTTACAGTGACTGAGTTTCTCCTTTTCAGTGGCCTTTTAAGCAGCCAGAAGGTGGTTTTTTTAAAATTGACAAGTACTAGGTAATACAGCTGAAGGGCTCCATTTAATAACTTGCCCTGATTAACAGGTAAGTGTCTCTATGTTCAGATAGATTCATTAATGTGCATTAAAGCAAATCAGAGTGCCCGCATACTCCAAAAGCTCAAAACTCTCATTGCTCTTGTAGCAATCAAAAGGTTAACAAAGAGCACAAAATAAACCAATATTCCCACCTTCCAAAAATATTATAACTTATACTCGCTTGTTCTGAATAATTCTTGTTTACAAAAGCTTTATCTCTTTACAGAGGAAGGATCCCTTAATGGCAAGTATCCTGTGAACAGCACATGCTTTCAGTAACTGAGGATGAGGAGGAACGTCCAGTTCTTTACAGATTATTCCCTTAAGCTGGACATTTTGAGTGTCCCAGTTGTATTCTGTAAGGCCTTAGAAAGCTCTTAGAGCTTCCTTCACTTTCCTCCTTAGGTATGGTTGCCATTCAAATCTCTTTTGAGATGCTGTTTTTCTCCATCAGTGTGTGACTGAACATAAGGAAGGCCAATTGGTCACATCCAATTACTCCTTTCCTGATGCAGTCCACCGAGCTTATAATTTTTGTATCAGCATTTCTCAGTGGAGTGAGTTCTGCAGCTGGAGTTCTCTGCTGGTGTCATTCCTTCATGTTCCTTCTACTGTTTATCTTTCTGGCATCTTCAGTATCTTGATTAAATATCTCTGGACTGGTACAAGAGACTGAGTTTGTTCCTTCATTTGTAATTTCAGAAGTCTGCAAGAGTGGGAGTTAAGTTGTGCCAACAAACTCTTTCTAGAAGATACAAGCTTTTGAGATTATGGACTTGTAATTTTTCATATTATTCTGAGAGTGAGATGGCAGCACTCTGGAATTACATGCTCTCAATGATTTCTTTCTCTCCTGCACACATATTTGTATCATGAAATATTTGGGAAAAAATAGTGGGTTTAGATTGTTCTGAATAATATTTCTAGAAACTTCTACATAAAAGTAATACTTTCTAACATGAAGAATAATTTATCGTTTAAAGCATCTGGTCTTACTCCAGATTTGGCAAATATTTCTGGGTTAATTTGAAAGGTTGACAAAGACTCCTGCATGTTTGGATCAGAAAAGATGTTGTTTAACTTTATCCCTTGATTGCTAATGCTGGCAGTTGAAAAACAAATCATCTCACACTGAGCATTTACAAATAGTATTAGTGTCTTAGAGCTGGAAAGCAAAAGCGAGCACCGGACAATTTCTTTCCTCTCTAAATTGTTAGATTTTGTAGTGATCTTTCTCTTAATAGTTAAAATCTATATCAAGTAACCTTTGTGCGCTTTTAGTCCAGGTTGTACCATTACCTTTTTGAATCCCAGAGATACTGAATCCATTCAGTATCTCTGCTGTCTCCTAAAAGGAGACTCTCCTGCTGCCACTCTCCCTGAAATATTTGAAATCTTGAATTTTGTTGTCCTTCTCCTTAAAAGTTGCAGGAAGCCAAATAGGAAACTACTTAAATTTTTCAACAAGCACAAGCAGTGTCTACACAGTGTTGGACAAGAGATCAGGCTCTGGAGTTACTTTTTGCAAGTAATTTTCCTTATTTCTGATTCTGCTTCACTTTCCACCTCATGTACCTTTCAGTTCTGAGACAGTTTGATTTGCACATGTGTACATTTCCTGCCAAGAAAAATAGAGTAACCTTATTTATGTTTGCTTTAGTGCATTATTTCTTTCATAACCTGGATCTAGCTTGTCATTCGTGCTCAAGTCCCACAGATTCATCTTCCAGTGTCTTTTCTTGTGCATGTGGAAGCCATCCCATTCAAGCTCTCGTACCCACATAGTGGTGATTTTCATGCAGAGAAAAATTCCGAAAAGTGACTGACTTTTGAATTTTTGCAAACTGCCAGATGGGCTCACAAAGAAGAGAATATGGGTAATCAGGTACTCAGGCTACAAACCAGCTTTTTCAGTTATGGGGTTGGTATACAGATTTTGTCTGTTCCCGTGGGAAGGTGACTGAAACACGATGATAATTTATTGCAATGCTAATGGACTGCACCTCTGTTTGGGAGCTGGCAGGTACAGTATTCAGAAAGAAAAAACTCTCCAAGAGCAGTGTGAGATCTACAGTTCTTGCCACTGAGACTCTTCAGTGGGTGCTCCCATCAGTACCTTGGCGTGCATTCCCAGTATGGGGAAAATGGTTTGCTGAGCTGCCTGGAGAACAATCTTTTGCTTAGTCTTGGTGTTCTTATGATTTCCAAAATAAAGCTTAAGCTTTCGTGGTGCAAGAGTCTTTCTTTGCAAGAGGACTCTCTATCTTTGAATGAAGATAACTTTATTCTAGAAGAATATTGATGCCTCTAGTTTATTTTGGAATGAAGGCAGAGCTGCTATTTCTTTTGCAAAAAAACTTCTCAGGAAGGACAAAAAAAAAGAAAAAATAGAAAAAGCAAAGGGAAGGGTGATTTCTCACACCAATGTGCACAAACCCCCAACATTCCAGCAACTGTCTGGAGAGTAGGATGAAACAGGCTCTGATGTGGAACCCCTTCTGCTGTTAGCTCGTGTTTGAGAGACGCTTTGACACTATAATATAGGGTTGCAAATTGGAATTGCAACACCCTGCAATTGGGCCAAGTGATGAAGCAGCACAATAACTGCCTGCTTGATCTTACCACTCTCTCTTTAATGTGCACGTAAAAGATACCGGGAGCCTTTCCAGGCATCTGTCAGGGTATTTGATGCTGTGAGAGAGGGAACTGTAGTCTGTGTGTGGTTGGGGTGTGTGTGTGTGTGTGTGTGTGTGTGTTTTACCAGCATTTTATATAGTGTGCTAACTACAGGGCAAAGTTTCAGGTTTTATAACAGTTGGGGTTTGATTATTATTAAAAGCTTATAAAAATAATAATGGAAGTGGCGGATTGTTACAGAGAATGCAGTTCTTATGCTCTTGTCACAGGAGTTTCGTAGGTAATTGGTCTTGATCTGTGTGTCGTCTTTAATATTTCATTTGCTCCAGAGTATTGTAACTCACTTCCTTTAAGATGATTGCTGGGCTTTTTACACAGCTAAACTTCTGTTTAACCTTGCTGTGAGAATGTGACAGTAGGCTAGTTCAGACAGGTTAACATTCATTTGGTAACCAGCCTGCTTAATCAGCCTGCTTCAAATTAAATCTTTGTGAGTTCTAGCAGACAAGTGATAAAGTCGCTCTGAATTATGTATAAAAAATAAATGGGGTATTTTCAGCGCTCATGGCAGTAAATGAAATTTAAGGCTTGTGATTTATTCTTGGATTTTTGTTGAGAATGATTGAAATGTATTTTACCTTAATGTTTTTACAGTCTAATTAGGAGGGTGCTGTATTTCTGAAATGTATAATGTAAATCTTTCATTCTGTGCCCTGCAAAAATACTACTAAGTTTTGCAGGATCTAGGTGTTTTTCTGTCCTCTCTGTGTTTCATCTGAAATAACCATTAGAAACAATATTTTAAACATTCAGCCAGGACTATCCTTCTCCACATCACTGAAAATTGCATAGCATTAAATACTCGGCCAGTGCCCAAAATAATTGACTACCTTTATTTAAGAGCTACTCACATTGTAAAATCAGTCCAGATAGGTCTTAGGTGCTTCTGGAAGTCCTACTTGTGGTCATCAACCTCACTTGTCCTGGACTGATGTGGCAGGAGACAGGGCAGAAGCTTTAAATGCAGGGCTGGCACCGGTGGTTCTGGTCACAGAGCAGACAGTTCTCATTTTTAGGCAGTATAATTAGTGCATTTTTAAATGCAGTATAGGATCAGATTTTCAAATATTATTGCTGTGTGTTCGCAGGCATCATCATAATTTTGTCTTTCAAATTGACAAAATGGAATTCTTCCATTTGCTGCCTTGATAGTTCTTAAAAGTTGAGATTTGGGCATACAGCAGTGGGCAGAAGTGCTGTTTCTGTTGGCACTGGTTGCTGAAAATCCATCCTGTGGACTGTGCTGCCTGCAGTGTCACCAGCACTGTTTGGTTTGGGTGTCTTTGTTCACATGAGGAACATGGCGTGCACCCTTGACATTTAAAATGACCAAAAAGGAGATGAAATGTATTTTTTAAGTTGTCCATGTGGGTGTGTCTATTGCAATGTCTGCTGGTAAACTGTTCTTTCAAAATGCTAATTCTTTTCAAGATGACTTAACTGTTTTTACGTAGTTTTTTCAGCACTTACCATCTTCACTTGAACATTTGCTTCTTGATTAGCAATAAAAAATTTACATTTGCATCATCAAAGCATAGCACTGTAAAAGTTGCCATGTACAATAACGTTTCAAACTTCAGTACTGATTCAGGAGAAAATACCAATTCAAGGCACTTTTGAGTTTGCAGTTCCATGGAGTTTGTTTTGATACTCTGTGCATAAACCTCAGTAAAACTCAGTTGATGTTTCCTTGAATATTTTAATGTGAGGAATCATTTTAGTTTTCCAGGCTTCTTAATGTGTGTTTAAATAATGCAGTCTTTAGTTTGGATCGCTAAACGAACTTAAAACCCCTCCAATAATTGAGGCCTTGGCTTTAATGAAGGCCCATTGCTTGCTTTGTAGATGACTCTAGCTGTGTCGGGACTGACTTTTCCTTTCCATCGACTTACGGTTGGAAGAAGATCTTCACCTGTACAAACAAGGGAACAGTCAGAGGAGGTAAGGACATCACCTTTATTTTACCAGCCTACTCTAGGAAGAAGCAGGGACACCTTCTTATACAGTGGGCACCATCCCTTCTGTTGTCCAGTGTGTCAACAGAATTGCATCTTAAAACAATCAATTTACAGTTCCTGCAACATGAAATTGTGACAAAGTAAGGAACTGGGCAAATGAGTCATTGAAGAAAAAGAGGAAAAACAAAGCAAGCAAATCACAGCAAAGGATCTGACGGTGGGAGATGAGACCTTAGCTCCTTGCACAAAAATGTTGGTTTTTCTCCTTTATATTGGTATGCCAAATACCAATATAAAAGCCACCATTGTGTGGCTTTTCTCACTCTTTCTTATGCAGTTAGACCAGCTCTGGTACCATTAGATGGAAACAGCATTAACTTTGGATAAAATTTGCTCAACTATGTTTATGCAGAGAAAGTTCATTCTTTAATAAGAAGAATTTTGCATTTTGTCACATAAAATTGCTGCCAATCGGACTTCTGTTAAAAATTACCTCTGATAATGCCATATAAAATAGTAAACTAAAATGCAGTATATTACGTTTTTATAGAAATGTGTAAGTATTTGTCACTGTGTATGTGTTTTGTGTTTCACTGAAGATGTCTGTAATAGAAGCTTACGATGGATTTTGGTTTTTGTTTTTATACAGCAATGCACTGATGTTCATATGGTTAGTGATAGTGATGGAGATGACTTTGAAGATGCTACTGAGTTTGGAGTTGATGATGGAGAAATGTTTGGAGTAGCATCATCTGCCTTGAGGAAATCACCAATGAGTAAGAGCTGGGAGTTGATTTGCAATTAACTGGAAGTTGTACAGAGGAGGTGAAGGCAGAGAGGTGTGATGAGTCTCGAGAGTGAAAATGGAAAGGGTCTTTTGATAGGAATTGTTTGAATGTCATGTCTGATGGATGCATCAAATAAAAATACTGCAGACATAACTGGCAATTATGAAAGCATCTTCCCGTGGAGGGGAATTTTTAACCTTGCAACTGAAGAATAATAATTTAACTTAAAATTGAAGAGTAACAATTAAACTCTGAGAAACTGTGATCTCTATGCAAATGCACCTGTAGACAACTGGATCTCCACTTCCCTGTTTTGAAAATTCTACAGATTCTATTTCTGATTAATGTTGTAGTCATTAAGCTAATCAAGTTTCTCAGTGATTATTTGCTCTTTTATTATGACAAGGATTGAGCAGGAGCAGTCAGTTACCTCCTACATGCAGCTCTTGCATACTCTTTATTTACTTTAGGCTTGCATTAGTGTTACTACGTTAGAAGTTTTTTGACAGCAAATATGTGTAATAATATGGAAAACCTTCTAACATTATGTATAGGAAGGGTTGAGCCTTTCAAGCCTTAAAGTAAGTCCAGAGTGCCAACTCTGAACAAGTGATATATCACATTACACTGGACCTGAGGATTTTACTGTTTGGAAAACCTGAATATATTCATGAGACTCTCTGGAAATTTCTTGTCTTTCCAAAGGTTCATAGTCTTTAATGAAATCTATATGGTCTCTTGGTAACCCTTCAGTAAGCTGGGAGCATGAAATACCTGTGAAGCAAATGTGTTTGCACATTACAACCTGTTCCCATAAGGTTGCATTTCTTTTTTTTTTTTTCATTTTTTTAAGTGCCAGAAAATGCTGAAAATGAAGGAGATGCCTTATTACAATTTACAGCAGAGTTTTCTTCAAGGTAAGCGCAGCCTGTTCACTGTGCAATTCTTATTACAAGCTAAGTTAAAGTTAGTAAATAATTAAAATAAAAATAAACCAAGTGTACGTGTTTTCTTGTGAGATTATAGCATATTTAGACATCCTAATCTAATTTATTTTAATTCTGACTTTGCTACTTGAACTGCTTCTGAAATAAAATTATTTCTCAGTCCAAGCTGGAGTGGCTGATTCTTGTCTTATTTATTTTGCCACTATTTAGTATCATTACTTAATTATGTAAAGGTCCAGAAGGATAAGAAAGACTGGTTGTATATGATAATTTTATTATGATATACAGGAACAGAAAAGCTGAAACTGATTAGTATTGAAAAATATATACAGAGTTGCTGTAAGAGTTTTCACAGTAACAAAGTGGTTGGGTAAATACTGACTTCTAAAAAAAATAGAAATTCTGAATTTTTAAAAAACTTTGTGCTACCAAATCATGCACTGTTTAACAGTTGCTTGTTTCACTGAATAGGTAGAAGCTACAAAGTAATGCAAAGTTTATGTGCCTTCTGTTTTCACTCCTGTGATGAAATGTTCCTGTATGAGTATGACATGCATTAATGTGTAATGCAAAAATAGCCTTCAATTAACCTTTAAGAATATAATACAGAGGGGAAGTAAGTTATGATCGAAAAATTTTATAGAAAATTATATAGAACTTAAGGTGTCTACATGTGGAAACAATGTTTTTATGATAAAGTTTGTACAGTAGTAGTTCATTACTTTGAATCTTTCAATGTCAGAAAACAAATGGGTCCTAAGTATTTCCCTTCTGTCCTTTAGAAGTGTAATGCTTCATCTTCCTAAAGGTTTAGCTGATGCATTATGTTTACAGAATATATGAAAAGGTAGAATATTGAAATGACTTCATTTTGTACTTTCTTATTAATTGGAAATTTTATCTCAAATAGATACGGTGACTGCCATCCTGTTTATTTTATTGGATCATTAGAGGCTGCTTTTCAAGAAGCCTTCTATGGAAAAGCTAGAGATGTAAGTGTGTATTAGAACTACTTTATTTAATGTAGCGGGGGAATGGAAATCATCTTAAGCATTCCATCTTTATTTTAAAAAAGCTGAGCTACATTTTGGAGTTAGCTTGGTTTTATTGTTTGGGAAGAGTTGCACTTATTCAGTTGACTGAAATACTTACCTTGGTGGTTGCTGAAATTGCAGTGAATAACTGATTCTTTCTAATCATTCAGGCTGTATTTTTACTGGAGTTTAGTTGTCAAAGCTACTCTTTCTCTTTTCCCCTCCTCCCTTTTCTTCCTGAAATAATGGTGTCCTAGCACCAGATAACACTGCCTGTGAGCCTTGTGGTTGATGAGTTCACTGTTGCATGTTGGTAACCCCTTTGAAGAATGGCTAATGAAATTGTAAATTTAAATTGAAAGGTCTCTGAAGTACAGTGTGCTTTTTTTTTTCCCCTTTGTACAGCCTTTATCTGCCAAGTAAGTTCCAGTGCTAAGGTTTGGTTGTTTAGTTTTTCTGTACATCCAACCAGGCATCTCAAGTTTCTGTTATTCCATGCACAGTTTTAAAATCAGTATTTTAATAAAATTAGAATGGGGACAGTTTATTTAAGTTTTGGTGACTTGATTCACTAAGGAGAAACCCAAAACCCCGCATAATTAAGCACAGATAAAGCTGAAACACAAACAAGAAAATCATGGTGTTTAAATTTACTTTTTGTTTTCTTGATAGATGTTTAATTTTAAAATGAAGAATGTAGTCACTCATATTGGAAGGAGCATCTGTATTATGTTAGGGGTTGTTCTGATAAGTGTGATAGTTATAAATCCACACTGTATAGCTGAAGATAACACATACTTAACACTCTAAGTTTAGTGAATATTTTCATGTCTTTGCACAGAGAAAAAAATCCTATGAACTGAACAGGGAAAGGGTGTGAGTTGGGAAGTTCATTTTGTGTCATTTCATCAGAAATGGCTGGCAGTGTATCAGTGTAGTAGTGGACAAAAGCCCATGAAGAACTTTCATGAATAGTTTTATACCTATAAATCTGATATGAATGCAGTGCAGTTACTTAGTTTTTTGTTACTCCAGGTACTTCTTGTACTACTTACATAGCACTTCTGAAATTCATGTCACCTTATACTTTTAATATTTTGTGATGTATTCAGACCAGAACCTCATCATCAGGTTATTGTGTGTGTGTGTATATATATGTGTGTGTATTTAGTAAAGTATTATTTTTTGTTTGTGTTGTTTGGACTGTTGGGTTTTTTTCTGAATATTGCCTTATTTTTAAAGCTCTCCCTCCCACCTACCCTATGAAAAGGCATTATTTTTATTGTAACATTCTGTTTTTAAGCAAAGATATGAGAATGTGGAAATACCATATATTTTCACTGCTTTTTCCTGTTACAAAGTAATTTTTTCAGTACTGGCTCCTGGAATTCAGAATTGAGGACACAGTATTTCATATTTTTATAATTGCATTTCATAAAATAATTAAATATATATATCAGTATTAAAAAAAAAAGCTCAGGAAAAATTGCAACCTGTATATCTTGTCTTCTAATTTACACTATGGAGGGCACTTAATTTTACCAGGGCAACAGATGAGCTTCAGGCACCAGCATTCTTCACTTGAAGTGAGAAATTGAGTTCCAAGAGTAAATAAAAACAAGATTGAAGGTTTAAATCCTCTACTAGGCTTTTTGAACTTATATACTCATTAAATGTTTATTGGAGTGGTGGGATTATGAAGGATTTGGGCAGCTTCATCAACTGGTATATACTTAATCACTAAGTAAAACACTACATTTGATAGAGTGTTTCTCACGATGCCACACTCAATCCATCTTAATGAAAACCGCTTCAAACTGATTTAATTTGAGAGCACTTGGCAGCTCGAGTGCTCAGAGATCTTGGCCTTTTCTTGACAAATTCTCAACGCTGTCCAGAGCAGAAGGTGCACTCTACAGTTCATGTCTAGTGAGACAGCCATCAGCTGTGTTTTAAATCTGTGTTGTGGATACTTTTTACCTCAAAAAAAAACCAAACCAAACCAGACCCCATCATATATAAACATGAGGCTTTTTTCCAGAAATATTTTAATTTGGGTTATTTTAAGAAAATTAACTGATGTCAGAACATGTGTTTTGAATGCAGAATATGAGTTCAAAATATTTGTAAGGAAATAGATATTTCCTGTTAAATCTCATTGTCTTCTCATGTGTTGGAAAGGCTGGTAATTCATAGTTATTTAACAAAATGTTGCTTGAAAAAGAAATACCTTAGAAAAAAAGTCGAGGTGTTTATCTGCTGTGTTTGAGTCGTTAGACAGTGAAGACTAACATACATGGTGGTATCTTTTAACCTTTAGAGCAACTGCTGCCACAACAATGCCAGTTTTTGGTAGGAGAGGTGGAATGAGGTCAAATGTAGCTCTGCTTTAAAACTTGTATAACTCTTTAGCACAAAAATACGATACCCAAGATGCAGAGCTTTGCTTTTAACAACCGGTGTCCGTGGCCATGAAATTCTCAGCTGCCTCTAGCAGCCCGATGGGTAAGGGTGTTGTGTATTCACTTCCAAGGCTTATTACATATATGACAAGAAAATATTTTCAGTATTTCTTTTAATGGGGTCAGGAAGAGAAAGAGAGACAGAGGTTTATTAAATTAACAATTAAACTGTTTTTTTGTGAAAGTCTTCCTCTGTCTATTGGAAAGAAGAGTTTCTGTGTCACGTTAGTTTCTGAAGAATGAGCTTACTCTTGCTCAAGTAGCTAAACTGCCATTGGAGTTGCTAAAGCTGATGCCATGGAAGAAATCCTATAATAGACATTTATTAACAAGGTGTTTGGGGAAGGTTTGTTTGTGTCTGAAAGCACTTAGTGGGTGTCCTGTGTTCCCACACATCAGAGGGTTTATCCTAACTTAGGGTGATATTGTTATTAGTACTGGATTTTAATTGCTATATTGAAGCTTACTGAGTTATATATGTGAATAATACTGAAGTGTTTTCTTTTATTGGAGCTTGTTTGCCTTTTCATTTTTATAGGTGGTTGCTACTCTTTTATTACGAGAAATAATAAAGACATTGGCTTTGCCTTTTCAGGAGCTTTATCTTTATATACCTCTGTCAGCTCACCTCCTGCTCCTCTCTCAACCTTTCTGTCCACTGACTTTTAATAAATATGTGAAACATCTCTCTTAGCACAGATTGGTATTGTCACCTCAATATATATTCCTGCATTCTGAAGATGAACCGTGTTCTTCTTCTCCTTGAATTCTGTCTTTTAGGTTCAATTTAGAGGCAGCACCATCTCTCTCACATATGGGTTCTTTATTTCCTGAACACCTAGAGCAAAATATGCTCCTTCCATGATTTGATGTGTTCAAATAAAAGGGTTTTTTTACCTTTTCTCTTCCTTGATGGTAGCAGAATATTTCTTCATGCAGGGCTTTCTGTAGCATCATTTTTATCTGTGTAACTCAGAAAAATGTCCCTTATTATTACAGCTAATTAAGTTTATGCTGAACTTATTACAGATTACAAGTGGATGAATTACCACTTTACAGATTCTGATTAAATGTAAATCACCTGACCACTAATCTGCATGGTCTGGTTGAGACTCGAGGACAGGTATAGAAGTATAATTCTAGGTTTTCAGGAAGAGTGAAGCAGCTGCACTGTGGTAAATGTCAGTACATAAGCTCCAGTTAAGTCCCATGTTAGTCACCATTTTCTTTCCAGCCTGATGTGTGTTAGCAGTTCTGTCCTTTAATCTGTAAATTATTTCTGAATTTGTGGAGAGCTATTGTTTAGAAATTTCTGCTACAACATACCAGCTTAGTAGCTTCACTGTTTGCCTACACACCCTTCATTTTTCATATCTGAGGAACAGCTTCATCCTTCTTATCTGGAGGATTGCTCCTGGGTGTGGGTCTCTCTTCAGCATCCTCTGTATTTGATACTAAGTAATGGATGTTTTTTGAAATTGTCTGCCACATGCCACATTTTCTCCCCTTTCAAAGCTTGTCATTATAGATCTTACCCGAGTTTGGTGTTAATTACTGGATACTATTTGCGTTATGTAAGATATCACTACAAGTGCAATTGATTGAAATGGAGGTACAACAGTATAATAGGATCAAACAGTGGGGAGATGAAAGTGGGCTAAATCAGGCTTTAACACACCTTTACCTGGGAGAGTGGGTAGCTGTTTGAACACCTTGCCATGGTTCCTGTGGATTCTTCATCACTGATGGATTTTTGAGACTAGATGTTTTACTGAAAGATAAAATTACAGGAAGATTAAATTAAGAACTAATTTGGTGACGTCTTACGCCATGTATAATAGAAAATATGGGATCAGAAGGTTACAGGGATCACCTCACTCCTACTTTAGGAACCTGTGGGGTACAGTTTATTTCAGATCTCTTCTACAAGGCTAGATAAAGTAGCTGTGTCCAAGGCTGATCCCATGAGCTCCAAGATCACCTGAGACAGGTGGATCAGATTGTGCACTTCAAAGATTCAAAGAAGTGCAAATGTGTCCCTTTGTTTATTTGAATTAGCTCTCATTGCATCAAACCTGGAGGAAAAAATTAAGATTTTGATTTGTTGGCCTACCAGCTTGACTGAACATTCATGCCTCTTGCAGCTGTTACATCATGAACTTTTCTGTCTCAGTCATTACTTGAACTTGTAAACCTGAGATTCAAAAATAGCCATTCAGGTCCGTGGTTTTGCTAACCCTTATGACTGCATTTCTACTCCCATTCAAGTTCATATTCTTTTGAGTTACCTGAGTTATTCACAATATTAGGAACTGGCTTAGAAGCTTGGAAATCCCTTTACCCAGCGATGCCAGTTTAGTCACCTCAAGATCTATGGGGTTTTTTGCCTCAGTGACAACTTTTCTTCTAATTATGTGCAAAGGGTGTTAACTTCTCTGAGGCTCAAAAATGCCTGGTCTTCAGCATGCACACACTCTGAAAAATATATCCCTTGCTGGCTTAAGTTCCTCAAGTCCTAAGGCCTTTGGAAGTCCGTCAGGTATTCAGTGCTTAAAACCTTTCTGGTATCCCATTCCGTTGTAGGGACTAGTAGAAGTTTTTCCCTCTTGTATTTTTTTTCTTGGTTAAAATTTTATGCCGGGTATATAACCTCTGAGTCATATTTTTGAGAAATCCAGTACAGAACAGTCTAGTGCTCCATTAGTAGGCTTCTTTTGTGGAATTTGAGACTGTTCAGCAGTTCTGTAAGGCTATTTTATTAGTATTGACTGAAAAATACCCAGCATTAGTCATAATAGAATCGTAGAATTTCCTCTGACTTTTCAAAGGCTTGAAATAAACACAACCAAAACTTGCCTATAAATATGTACTACCGTGGGTTAGTAAAATAAACAAACATGAAAACAAACTCACACAATAACAGTAACAACAACAAACTTCAAGCTGTGAGCTTTTTGCAATCATGTGTTTTCCAGGGAAAAAGTACCCCTGGCTTTCACGGATGTTTTTCAAAATCATGTTTTAGCACTTCGGTTCCTCCTGCTGCCTCTTTCCATTAATCATAGCAGTGTGCCTGTGCCCACCCTTAACATTTTGCATGAAGTATCAGAAGCAAGTACAGTCTTTTATATGTGATGGAGTTTAGTCTTTGTATGGTGAGATTTGTTGATGCAACAAAAATTACATTCCCTTGGGAAGCAACTCAGGATAAACCTCCATTGTGTCTGTGCCTGTTCTGTTTACTAAAATTTGTCCCTAAATCTTTAAGCCTAAAACTGTACATATTTTGAAACATTCTGTTGTACGGAATCTCATATTTAACAGTTTCATGGGGTTGTTTCTTTGGAAGTAAAAGTGTTTCTCAAGAGCCTTTTTTTCTGTCCGCTCCCAGTGAAAAGAGGAGAGCAAAGCCATCCGCTTACCACAAAGCAGTGCCACCACAAAGGAAAGATTAAGGGTTTAGAGAGAGGTCAATGTGGGTTTTTCTCTAACTAAACACTTTCCTAAAGTTTCCTTGTGGAAAAAATAATGAAGTCATCTCAGAGTTTTTAAAGAATTTTTATTTCTTTTTCACCGTCTGCATTCGCTTGTCTTCTCAGCATGGATGTTTAATCTTTCTAGGCTTTGTGAATTGGTCCAAATGAATAAGTGGTGAGCTGTCTCTCTAGGAGCTAGAGGCTTATTCTAAGGCCCTAATCACTGAGTAAACACATCTTTGCCCTCCCTCTCTTACAACTGCTATATAATAGTCGAGATTCTAGCACAGTAACCTGGATATTGCAGGGATCGACGCTTTGAAATGCAGAACGGCTGATCCTCAAAAACAGACAGTGCCTGATCTTCCCCTGCCTCTTTCTTCTTTTTAAATTAAATATCACCACAGAAATGCTGTTTTATTGCATGATATTGTGCATCAGTGCCCTGGATTTTCAAGTTTAGTTTCAGTCAACATTGTTGGCTGCACTTATATGGATCTCGGCATGTTGGGCTTATTAATGGCCCTTCCTGGCACATGTGTACGTGGTTCTGAAGAACATTTAAATTAAATTAGACAAACAGTAATGCAAATTACTAATCCCTTTCCCAAAGTCGAATGTTCAAATGTTCCTTCTATAAACAGTCATTAAATTTTATCCAAAGCCAGTCTACGAGGCGAGAGCCATACAGGGTTTTTTTGCAAAGACAACTTGTCTCAAAATTGCATCCCATGTCTTGCTGTATCAATACACATCAATATCTAGGGTTCAGTGTTACTTCTGATGAAGAGATTTGAAATTACTTTAAATAAAAGTCTGAAATAGCACCATATCATCTCAGCAAATATGTTCAAGTACTATTTTAAAATAAAGTAAGTGATTTATATGGGTATAGAGGAATGGAAAGCTGTAATTTTCTGAATTACATTTATAACTCATTGAATGCCAGTTTCAGAATCACAGTCCTTAGCCAGCTCATAGTCTCCCTGTATTTTTGCAGCCTGCTTTCTATATTTGCATGCACACAGACTTGCTTTCCAAAAGGTGGGCTGAGATTTTCATGGGGACGCACCTGCTGGCAGCGAAGCTCAAATTTTACTTGGTAGGGTTCTAGAAGAGCAGCACAGAATATTTTGTTTCAAGAAACTGTGGACACCATCTCAACATGTAGTGACAGAATTGCTGAGATTGGAAAAAACTTCAAAGACACCGAGTCCAGCCACTGACCAGTGCCACTGTGCCCACCGCTAACCCACGCCCCTGGGTGCCACAAGCACACCTTTTGAACACTTCCAGGGGTGGTGATTCCACCCCTTCCCTGGGCACCTTGTTCCAATGCCTGGCCACCTTTTCAGTGAAGTGAGGAGTGGGCTCCCCACATCATTTGGCTGGATGGAGAGCTGCCAGAACATCCGGCATATTGAGCTACAGCGTTTGGCTCTGTAGGCAGCTGTGTTGTTACTTACTCATTTGCCTCTTTATTTCACTACAGAGGTGGTGATAGCAATGCACTGTCATTTTTTTTCAGGTTGTTTATAACTGTTTTTTGTGGTAGATGCTGTCCTGTCAAGAGGTGTGTTCCTTGCTCAGGAAAGTGTTCCACATGTTATTTTTATTGGGCAGCAAGCTAAAAAAGTTCTCATTTCTTAGGTCTGTTAATAAGGTTTTTGTTTTTCATTCATTTGTTGTTCTTTTCATGTTCTGAGCATATAATATATTTTATTTGAGTACTCAAAATATTAGGAAGCATCAAGAATATTTAAAAATTTGCAGGGATGGACCATTTGACTTGAAATCTGCTGGTTCTTTTTTGTGTGCACATTGAGATACTTGTCACCCTTGATAAACCCATCATTGGTACTAATGCACAGACCTGCAGCAGCAACTTTAAATTGCTAAGCAGCCTGAGGAACTTTTCACTCATATCTTGTCATGTCTTTTCCAGAGAAAGCTTCTTGCTATCTACCTCCACCATGATGAAAGTGTACTAACCAACGTCTTCTGCTCACAAATGCTTTGTGCTGAATCTATTGTCTCCTACCTGAGTCAGAACTTCATAACCTGGGCATGGGACATGACAAAAGAAGCAAACAGAGCAAGGTAAGACTCTCTGGACTCTGAGTGAGCAGCTTTTGTCAAGGAAAGCCCTTAACTCTGGCTATCAAATCTTTTGGTGCATAATATCTGTTTGAACTAAAACTTCACACTCATTCTCAGCTGGTCAATGAACCTGTGCTGGCTGACATTCATTGAGAATTGGACTGGCCTTGTGTTCATCACAAAGTGACTTCTTGTTCCTGTGCAGGAAAAAATAGTGGAAGAAATTATTTCCTTTCTTTTTTTTTAGTTTATTTTCAAACATAATTCTATATTCAAACATGTGCCTTCACAGTTTTGCATTGCAGTGCCATTATATTGCATGATGTTAATTGTGTGTATGTTGGTGTAATTGCATGAGAGCTGTCTGGGGTAATAACTATTGTTCATGAAAATCTTATTTTAAAAATAACATTCATGTGATAAATTAGTTTTAAGAACAGATTAAGCAAAAAGTTAAATGCTTGCAATTCATATGACCATTTTTGAACTACAGTTTTCTTACAGAGCATTCCTTTGGGAATGTTCAGATGTTTTGATTTTAATATAATAAAGGTTTTAATATAATAAAAGCTATCTTTTGTCTTAGAGAGATCATACTTTTGATGATGAGTAAAGAAATCAAAACTGTAGATTCCACCTCCTTCTGCATCTTCTGTAGATTACCAACAAATTTTCTTAGTGTTACGCTAAGGCCTCTCTCTTCTTCAGCTATTTATCAGTTGATTATGATCTACTGAAAATAATGATTTTAATTAGTATTATTATTATTACATTTAGAAATCAGGCTTGTTTGGTTCTCTAACTTGGACCTTATTTCACAACCTTTATTTACGCAAAAGATGACTGATAATGTCTTGCCAGGATAACGTCTTATGTATGTTACTATAATTAGAGTTATTCTAACTTTTGACTGAAAAATGCAACAGTCATTTGGCCTGGAATAAGGTTGACACTTCTTTACACAATTCCAGTGATTATTGAACAATGAAAATTTTACATTTATGTTTCTTTCTCTTGTGGATTATTAGAATAGAGCATTTATGGATTTCTTGTCTTCACTACATAAATTATAGTTAATATTTCTTTACTGAAGTGGCCTTGGAGAATGGAACAATCTCTTTTTCTAATGCACTTTTTAAATGACACTTGTGTTTCTCAGGAATTCCTCACTTGACCTTCTGCATTTTGTCATTGGAGGGATCAGCAGCAATGTTTCTAGTTTAAGTTATTCTAGAGAAGTGTAAAAGGTTATGGAAAAAAGCAGTTGTGAAAACAGATTAAAAGTTTCTAAAAAAGAAAAAAGTAAGAGAGGAAAAAGAACCATCTAGGTTCTTTCATGGGACCAAATACATAGACTGGAAAGTTGCTTAAGTCTTTAGGCATTGCCATTCATGGGCAGTAAGGAGCCTCCTCCTTTTCTTTTATCCCACAAGTTGGTGTAGAAGGAAACACTATTTCTAAACCATCTGTAGTGGCTAAGTTCAGTTGACTACCTGCTGTTCTATTGTCTGCTTTTCTATTTAATTCTCTAGTTTCTTTTATTTTACAATGACAAAAAATTGCAGTGTAGTTTCTTTTGAAAAACTGTGTTTGAGGGGTTTTTTATGAGTGACGATCAACAGCCATGTAATTGCTTTGTTGTGTTTTACTAAAGAAATCTATTAAGTAGCACAACTTTGATACACTAGTAATAAGAGTTTGCAGGTTACACAGACACCTGTGGTGACCAAAGCGACAGAAGCTGCTTGTTAGAAAGAGCCTGTACAGCTGTGTCCTATTAACTCCTTATGACACTTCTTAAAACACAAAATAAAGGGCTTGTTTAAGGCTTTATAGCTGCTCTCAATGAACTTAGTCACTGATTGTGCTGGACGATAGGGTTTTTAAGCCTTCATTTTTTTGCTTTCTGTTAACAGCAACAAAAAATTGTCATATTAACAGTGAGGTCAAAAAATAGTAAGGGGTAAACAAGGCATGCTGGCTCGAATTAGAATAATTTCTCAGTTGTGTTTAGTGTCACATCCTACTCTTTAGACTGTGATTTCTTCAGAGGGGGCATGGTGCTTCCTTCTCCCTTTGCAAAGTGCCAGTGCACTGTGAGCATTCCCATAAATAAATTCTCAGTCCCTCTGTTCAGTCACTTCATGTGACGCAGTGACAGTGGTCTTGGAGCCCATTCTGTTCTGTATCCCTGTGAGCACAGTTAAATGTAGCTTTTTATTTGAATGGTGAGAAGACAACAGCATCAACAGGAGGACCTGGGTTTTGCCTGCTGATGTAGCCCAAGAGCAACTCGTTTATACTCTTACAATGGCATTGTAAAAATGCTGGAAAAGCTGGGAGGGACAGCAGAGGAATCAGGCCCACTTGATTTACAGCAGTCCACAGGGACGCCTCAATGTCAGTAGTAAAAGACATGGTTTCAGTAGTGCATATTTGAATAAATTCAAACAGGTATAAAGACTTCTTGTATAAGCCAAAAAATCTTCTGAATGTTCTGATGTGTGGATGTCATTCTGTTCCAAAATTAGTTCTAATAATTGTTTCCATTTTTCTGATTAATGAAATGGAGGTCCATCCTGAACACTGTAGAACAAAACCAGCTCCAAAATCTTGTCATTTTCCCCAATTTTTAGTGTGTTTGTTGGCTGACACTGATACAGGAATGTGCTTTAAAACCTGCTTTACTGTACAATAGCACATTTCTTCTGGAATCTCTCAATCTTCAATAGCCATTCCAACAGATTGAAGAGAGTCTCTAGGAAGGAGTAAAATGCTGTGTGAGCACTGGGTAGCTGCCAGCAGTAGTGCAAGAGCATGAGCATTACAATTTTGGGAGTCAGATACTAAAAAATTTCTTTCTGCAGCCACCCAGGACTGTCACTTTGTCAAAAAGAAGGAGAAGTCTAGTTAATACGGTTAAGGGGAGGTTTTGTTTTGGCTTCCATGGGTTTTAATTGCCTCTGACATCAGGTTTGCAGTGAAGGGAGCAGTTACTTCGAGTGAGTTCTGTGATTATGATTTTTTTCATTAATTATGAAATGATAATAAAGGGAAAATAAAATAGCCTTCATTTAGGAAAATAATGCAGGGCTTTTATAATACTGTTAGGAAACATACATTAAATCTTTATCTCCTATAGCTGAGACTTCAGTTTAGTGAGCAACTCTTTCAAATATTCTTGTGATCTGTTCCTGGTCAAAGGACAAAAAAGGCCACAAAGCTACACATACATCTCTAACTTTAGCTCTTGTTATATTCCACTCAATTCGAGGTGAATCATGAGCTTAAAAATCACTGTTTCCTTTCAACTGCTTGCAGTGAAGATTGCTATCATGCCCCTTCAGAGAGCAGAAGTATAGGGGGAGGTATCAGGGCAGTGGCAGTGGGGTTTGACTGCAGTGGTGCTGGTAGTTCTGGCCCTACCATTTGGCCCAAGCTCGCTGCTGCATTGGGCCATCACTTGGGCTGAGCAATTCCTCAAGTTTCCAGAGGGATTCTGGGACAGATAAGCAGGAGAGCCAGACATGAACAGCTACAGTTCTGGCGCTTTTTTGGCTTCAAAGAGTTGAGTCAATACCATTGTTCTAGTAGAATTGTGTGCATGAGAATTGTATGTATTTCTGAAAACACATGCCTACCTGGTTTTGTGAATTCATTAATGTGTATTAATATATTTGTATCCAGGAAAGATGTATAGTGATATACATACACGTGCACACATACCTTATATTTGTGCACACAGCACTTACAAACATAGATAATGCATAATATTAAGAGCTTTCCAGCACACATAGTGTTTGCCAGGCAAAGCGAAGCCAAAACCATAAGACAGTGACTCAAAAATCTGTAGCAGCTTTTCAGCTTTTGATATCATTGCCCTTGGGCCCCGTATTTCAAGGCGTTGCCAACTTTGCTCTGATGACAGGTACTTGTTAGTTTTAATGTTCAAATGGTAGCTTTTCACTTTGCTTAAGCTCAGGAAAGAGTTAATTCACCAAAGTGCTTCTCAGCAGCAGGTTGTCTTCACCTGCAATTTCCGTCATCAAGTAATTAGCCATATTCACAGTTGCTGACCCTTAATTCTAACCTACTGAACGATGCATGCCTGGATGAAGACCAGTTGACCATATTACTCCAGCTCCCCAATCCCATTTGATCCTTCAGCAAATATATTGCAGGTGTGGGATCTGTGAGAGTGGGAGGAGGTGAGTTAATTTTTCACTGCCTCTTCAGGAGTGACCACAGACTCTGTATATGTTGCTTGCAAAACTGTTGGACATGTTCTTTAGGCACTAAATCCTTAACAGGTTTCACAGAACAGTGTGAAAACCTTTTCTATTGTATTCTGCAATTTTTTATTTAATTTACTTTAATAGCAATACAGTGCCAGTCAATAAAAACAGGTCAGAAGTCTAATTAATGTTTTAAAAATAAAGGTTCTCGAACACCAGGCGAGTTTGTCATTTTCTGTATGGTTTGTTTTGAGGAGGAAGAGGAAAGAAGGTGAGGAGGGAACCCTTCTGTTCCGTGATTACATCCCACCCGCTCATTTTCTCCTTTTCTCCTTTGCTTTTGATTTTAGTGGCGGTCTTAACAGAATGTCAAGATCAATTTGCAGCATGGTTTAACTCAAGGTTTGCATTCTGCCAGCAGCAATTGTCCTAACGAACAATGCCGTGTGTTCTTGTAACTTCAGAAGCTCTTAGAAGGCTCATGGCAAGGGCAGCATCTAATGACTTTATTAGTGTAGGGTTTCAAAATGGGCTCGGTAATTGTTCGCATCTCTTTGTCATTTAGTCATAATTACTGCACAGTATTGTTCAGGGTTGCACTTGTGAATAGTTTCCTAATAGCACTGAAACGAAGAAAAAAAAGGAAAAGGATAAAAGGTGATTGTCTCTTTAGATGGAGAACAAAACAGCCTGTATATAGATGATGGTTAAACTGTTTATTATACACCCACCAGAAAAGGTAAACTATCCCTGGTTAAATATTTATGTGCTTCAAGGTAATTTCATGTTAGTAATCTAAAAATGTCCAGATTTGGAAAACTAAAAATCAGCAGGGAATGCATTTTGATCTGGTCGTGATTAGGAAGATATGGGTGTCTGTAATATCCAACTATAAATAGAAAGCAGCCTCTCTGATGTTCTCAAGGTTTTCAGTGCATCACTTTATATGCCTTTAGCAATGTTTTAAGGTCATCTGGGAAAAATAGTTATTAAACCCAAGGAATTAATGAAACTGATAGATTTGTTAGCATATGTTTTAAGTCCCCACTAGAAAACCAAATCTCAAAGAATGTTCTATCCCACTGTACTCAAACTGCAACCTGGTTGATTAAGCTCATTGAACAGAAAAGGTGAAAAAATAAAACTTTTTTGTGTCCCATGCAAAAGAGGTGAAGGTAGAAGAACAAGTGGTCAAGACAGATTTGTTGGACTGCTTTGGGGAAGGATCTGGTTGTATTCTCTTATTGCTTGGTTCTTCTGCTGTATTTGTGCAATCTTTCCTCCAGTTTGGAGACTCTCATTGACTGTACGGAGTTGTACTTTACTTGTCAGGATGATTCTTGTGAAGATTAATCTGAATTCTGTGACTTCCAATGTGCTTGTAGCTTCTCCCACTTCACTAACATCTGTAAAGTAACTGAACACACTCTCTGTTCTTATCTAGGCTATTATTAAATCTGTATATTAAATCTACCTGTGGCAAGCCTTGGATATTCCTTAGGAAATTATACAGGATGTGATAGGTGATGATGTGAGTGTGTCTTGTGTGTTCCATTCTTGCTGCAGTGTTCTAGCAAGGGCTCGAGGTATATTTTATTTCACAAGTGATTTATTTCACAAGTGATTTTGCCTGGTGTCCAAGGATGGATTAATGACTTTCTAGACTGCTGTGTTTTAGTGTGAATGAGGTTATGGAGTATTTATCTGATCTGTTTGAACCTTTCGGGATGGGAATCAGATCTTTCGTGTTTTAGGAAGAGATAGATAACCCACTCATGTAGGCTTTTCTCTTGCATGAAGAAAAAGTGCATAAAATCATTCTTTAAACATCTGAACCTGATGTTTAGCATGTGGATCCTGAAGACGATACCCACATAATTTGATCTGGGCTGCTTTGTACATCTTTAAAACATGCCTTGTTTCTGTTGCTCGTGTTTGAGTCAGCAGTTACGACCCTACCGATGGGGGTAAGACAGTAACTCTGTATTATGGAGACCAAGCTTATTTTAATATGCCAATTCAGGACCTGAGATTTTACTCTTTTAAAAATGTAAATACCTAATACAAAAATGTTATTTTTACATTAACATTTTAATGAGTCTTATGTTGACTTTGCACGTTATATAATTATTATTAAAAATAATCAGAAATCTTGCATGTTTAATGTTCATAATTGTTTTCTTCATGCTCAACAAAGAAGTTACTTTTTTTCCAAACCCATTTCTGAAATGTTAAAGTCTCTTTAAGGCTGACTTTGGGAATTATCTGGTCATATCTGGAGAAGAGTTGTTTCTCATTCTTCCCCCAAGAACGTCTGTGGCATTCACACCAGAGCTGGCATAGCTGCTCTTGTTGCTGGTACATGAGTGAGCTGAGCAGATTGTGACAGCAGCAGAGGAAGGAAGCTGATTGGTAAGAGCAGGACAGATGGCACCAGGGGCTGTAAGAAGTGGCACCAAGAAGAAAAAACCCACCATGAGGGGAGATGTTGGCATCTGGCATCTGTTCTGCTGCTACTCAACCAGGAAAGTGTGTGTGCCCTTACAGCAACCTGGCACGACGTGTCGTCTCCTGAAGCCAGGGAACTGAAACCTGTTTCCAGGCTGGGTTACAGAGGACCCTAAGGTGTCATAACCTGTTAGGTTCTATGTAGTCAGCCGGAAGTCCCGCATATAAAAATTCATCTCCCAGAAAAAAGTTATAAAATCTTCTTAACACACTTAAACACTTACTTCATTCAGAATTCTCTGCATGAAAAACCTATACCTAAAAAAGGATACTTTGGGACTGAGTTACTGGTTGACAAAATACAAAACAGATTTTTAAAAAAAAATTAACAAACCAACACCTTTGACTAGTACAGCTAGTACTGTAGGAGTCTCTTTGCTTTTGTTCCTTCTAGCATTATTCTCTACAGCACTTCTTCACCTTCAGTTAAATATTTTGTTTTTCTGTGAAACTTGAGTGCTTTTCTTCTGTGGTGTGTTGAAGGCTGTTAAACAGTTTTAATACACAAGTCTCAGGAGTTCAGTTCAATTGTCCACTGTCTTTATTGCTTCCAGAAGTGAAACCTTGAACTCACATAAGTTGTTTTGCTATGGAAGATCACCACTGACTTCTGTGAGGCCAACATTTCACTTACCTGTTCCCACCTTGAAAGGAAAACATCAAAACCCATTATTTATCTGAAGAGTTTGTATGTCCAGACTTTACAGACGCTGTTTTATCCTTACCAGCTGTTGTGTGTCTATGTCACAGTTCCTGATAGAGCAGAGTTTGTTGAGCTTTTTTGATGTCTTCTTTGTGTGTGATTGTTCTGAGTTGCAAAATACAGAGAATCAAGGAGTAACACTTCTGGCTTTGAAATGCTTGCCACCCCCACCCATTGCCTTCCCTCCAACTACAGCCAAAGACAAATTCTCTCTGAGGAGAGCTGTTTTGGTACTTCAGGTGCCTTGAATAAACCCAATGCTCTACTTGTCAGGCTTATCCATTTTTAGCCATTTTATTGGAAACAATATGTGTTGATTAAAAAAATTACAATTTTGCATCTTTTCGGTATCTTTGAGAAGAAATTACTTGGAGCACTTGACATTTTAATGCAGTTTGTCTTTTCAAATAGATTTGGCTTCTAATGCATGTGAAACGGGACTTTGCTCTTCAGTTAGAGCATACATTTCAGAGTAGTTGTTACCTAAAATATTATCATAAGGCATAAGAAAACACACGATTTAAGTTGCCTTTCATGAACATAATTAAGAATTAATAAGCCTGTACCAGTGGCTAGTCCTCAGAATTTCCACTGTTTTGCCTTTTGTGACCCGTGTTATTAAAAGTCCATTATTTTTACAGACTTTATTAAATTGGATCTTATTAAAGCATTCTATATTTGCATTTGGTCTTTCATAATTCATTATTATTATGACATTTACTTTTTACCATCAGATCTGAAAACATATCATAAGCTACCCTTTTCTCTTGAAAGAAATGCTAATTTCAAACAGTCCTTTAATGGAAGAGAAAAGCTTTATCAGTTTTTTCATTTATTCAAGATCGTGTTAAGAATACTAATGTTAGACTTCTGTATGCTAATATCGAAGAGCTTTTTTTGGTCAAAAGCTTAGAATTATTGTTTTTTAGACCACACTGCTAAGTATGTCACTGGCAGGGCACTAGTACAAAAGAAAATACAATTCTGAAGTACCATGTTTTAATTCTGTGACTGATAAAACCAGTTTCTTGATCTTTCATTATTGAATTATGTTTTTGCATGAAATTTACTATTTTTGTACTTTACCATATTTATTAGATTGTGGCTCTACTTAGTGTCTCTTTAGAAGTTTTTAACAATCAATTTGGCATGATTATTTTGGGGGGTAGTTTTGAATTATAGTCTTCACGTAGTGTAACAGGAAATGGAATTCTCCATCAAATAAATCACTGTCTCAAGGAGTTGTTAATTGTTTTAATTTAGACATCTTGGACCTTGTCATGTTTATACATATTGTAATAATTTAGTCATAAAAAGAGATAAAGAGCTCAGTTAAAGTGCTGAATTTAGCATAATTATTTTTTAAAACTGAACTTCAAAAACGCCTCTACAGTGTTAACTATTTTTTTCCCCCACAAGGTTTCTGACGATGTGCACTAGACATTTTGGGAGTGTTGTAGCCCAAACAATTCGAACTCAGAAGACGGACCAGTTTCCACTTTTCCTTATTATTATGGGAAAACGATCATCTAACGAAGTGTTGAATGTAATACAAGGTACAGTCCTCCCTTTATAGTAAAAGTATTCCTTATGTGAGTATTGGAACTGTTACTAGATACCTTTGCTAACTGTTTCTCTTTCAAGATGTCCAGAATATGAATTTATTGCACAAAACACACTTTCAGTGGCCAGACTATAATTATCTACTACTCATAAATGTATTAATTAGCATGGTGTTAGAGATTGGAGTTGCCATGACTGTAGTAGAATTACAGTTTAAGGGTTTTTTTTTAAGTGGAAGCTTGATTTCCTAAAGAAGGAGCTACACTTAGTTTTCCAAATTTGTATCCAGATACATTCCCGATTTCCAGAAGATTTTGGCTGCACTTTTTGCGTAGTGCCAGAATGCGTTTGGTTCTTTGTGTGTAGTTCCTTGTCAGTACGTGGGCTCCTGTTGCTAATATTTGGACATGAGTTGCTTTTTCAGACCTGCCTGCAGCATCGAGACCCCCACATCAGGTCAGGATTTCAGTTCCTAATATAGTCTCACATAAATGAACCTTTCTGGCTTACATGAGCAGTTCTTTCTGGTGTAACCACTCCTCTGATTTCACTGACAGCAAGATGACTTAGAAGTGCAGTGTTGCCCTTTGACTGCTGTTCTCAGTAACTCTTCAAATTAGAGCACATCAAAGAATGGCTGCCTCTCGTTTCTTCTGCTTTCTCCACAAGTTTGCCTTCATGACACTGTGTCCTCATTTTTTTTTATTGCTTATGTCTAGTGATCTTTATTGTAATCTCTTTATTTTTCCTGAGGAAATGCAGCTTCTTTGCAGACAGGCATTAGTGTTTCTTTCTGCATCTGGGATTAATAATTTTCTTGAGGAATCTGCAGTGTTCTTTCCTGTGAACAAAATGGTTCATTTTTGCACGAATTTTGTCTCCTCAGTGCAAGGTACAGCACAGCACTAATTCATGGTATGAATGCCTGTAACTTATAAAACTTATTTCATAGGAGCGGTCTTATAGCTTGATTTTCTGACTCTGCAGTTCAGAACCTTTGCCATCCCACTGAAGTCAGTGGTGCTACTGACTTAAATTACTTAACTGCTTTAGCAACGATTCAGTCATAATACAATGCATCTTTATATTACAAAATAATCTAGATTATTTAATTGCATTCATTAAGTTTTAATGATTTGTCAGGTTTTCTGCAATCTTTTGCACTGAACTAAAATGATCACCTCCTGTAGCCTTACTTAAATTTATCCTTTAACAAAAATCGAACAATCTCTGCTTGTTATTTTCCCAGGAATGGGGACACTGGTGTCTTTTAACAATACTACCCTGATGAATGGTAGTCTCTGAAGTCCTGCGTGTTGTAGCATGTGGGATAACATTTTCTGCTAAGGTAGCAAATGTTAGAAATGGGAACAATGAGGGCCTTTCAGGGCTGGGTGAGAAGGCATGTTGACAGAAGAGATACAACCATATAGAAACCTAAGACCCCAGTGGCGTTTATTGAAATGCAGACTGTCTAAGTTTGCTTTTGATTTTTATTTTTTTCCTGGGGTTGGAAACTATGGGGACAGCCTTGTTTTCTTTAGTGGTACTTGTTCTGCTGGGGTCCAACAGCTGTTTAGGCTGGCAGATGTTAAGACTTTAAAGTTTTTGACCATTTCTCATGGTTTAAGACCTTTTAACTACTATGACATGTGGCTCTGATGGGTAGTCTGGTCTTCAGTTTAGAAAGAGAAACCAAAGAATGCATCTTAGTAGGAAATGAAAGTAATCTTTCAGTCTTTCTGAAGACTGGAGGCATGCTGGAAAAAAACCATGGAGAGGTATCTGTTTTCCTATGTATGTGTTCTATTTCATGATACACACATGGATGGCATACTTTTCCACTTCATTAGCTTTGCAAGTTTTATGAGATGTAAATACATTGACGAAAATACAGTGTTTGAAATTTTATTGCTAGTTATATGCGAATAAAATGTGTGCACACACATCCATTCAATCATTGTATTCTGGGTTTTTCCTTTTTTTTAAACCAATCCGCTTCGATGCTGCTGCCAACATCCTACCTTTTATTGCCTGACTAAGCAATTGCTTCAGTCTCCCTGATTATACTTCGGAGTTCTAAAACTGTAAAATCAATTTCACGTAAGGGAATCCCACATCTACTGCTTTCCTTTAACATCCGTGACTACATGACAAAATAGAATAATTTATGCAAGCACAAAAGCAATTGTTCAGATTTGCACCACCTGAAATTTTAACCTATGATCAACATTTGTAAAAATAATTTTGAGTTTTCAGTAAAAAAGTGAACTGAAAGCATTCTACTGAGATATTTGCATTTTCTACTCTTATTTTTTTTTTTAAGTCTGGCTATTTCTTATGGATTAATTCTAAAATGACTTCTTTTCTGTTTAATAACTTTAATGAAATGAAGTTCAGCTGTCTTCCTTTGTTGCTAGGTAACACAACAGTGGATGAGCTAATGATGAGGCTGATGGCTGCGATGGAGATCTTCAGTGCCCAGCAGCAGGAAGACATAAAAGATGAGGTGAGCATTGAAAGTTGCTGCAGATACCTCCTGGCTTCCACTGATCACTGGAGATGTAAATTAACCAGATGTTTCTTTAGCCACTGGAGTTGGGTATGCTGTGTTTTAGTGTCTCTTCCACTGTCAAAAATTAAAAAGGTTGAGTCTCCTTTGTGTATTTATTTGGGTCTCTCAAAACAGCTCCTCCTTTTTGGTCTTGTCATTTTCAGTTTCTTTCCTTTTTCTGAACATTAGTCACCAGTGACTGTTTACATCATAGTGATATTATAGAGCTTAATGTGCTCATACAAGGAAACAACAGTCAGATTTTTTCCCAATGACCAGCTCCAAGTCATAGGAAGAAAACAAAAATAGATTAATATATCTTAAATGTGTATGTTTAAAAGGAGGCTAAAACCAACTTTAACCAGTACAGCAGTACTGAACCACCATTGAGAATGATGCAGAATGCATAAATGATGACAAGACTTCTCAAAAGCAGTGTTTCAGTTGCACGGAAGCAGACACAGTGAGTTACACAGCTGAAAGATCTTTATCTGTTACTCTATAAATTGAGAGTGACATTTTGAAGTAATGAAGTACTTAGAAATTTATAATAATAGGTGTGTTGGCATTCAAGATTATTCTTATCCTGTTGTATAGACATTGATTGACAATAATTCACTAAACACATTCTTCACATTTAAATCTTGTGTCTCATTAGTACAAGATTTACTGACTGTAATATGAAAGCACAGTATCTGCACAATATCTGTCATTCACTTTTTCTTCTTTGTTTATGCTACCTGTAATTCATTGGAAAAGAAACTGACTTTAATTTTGTTAATACTGAACACAAATTTAAACACAAGGATTACAACAAAAATCCAAGGCATAATATAACTGAATTTCTTATTGCATTTTAACAGGAGTATGTTGAATATGGGAGTTTTTTTAATGCTTTAACACGAAGGTAAAATTTACATCACAGATGAGCTCCAAGAGAGATTCAGAAATAAAAACTGTAAAAGGAAGAAAACTGAGGGAAGCAAAAGCATATGAAGGCAGAGAGATAGGAGCAAACAAGGAATAGGAGGAGAAACTAGAAGTGATGGGATTGGAACAGAGTGAGGAACAGGACACCAGACTGGACGAAGAACCGGGAGCTGACTCCTGTCCTGGGCTGCTCTCTGTCCTTCACTGGATGGCCAAGAGCAGTGACAGTGACAGCCCAGTCCCCACATGGGATTGTTGTCTCCTGGCTTCTTTCCCCAAGTGCTCTTCCTGTGTAGGGAGAATGGGAAATTAACTTTTTTACATTTCTCCAAAATCTACCTTTGCCCAGGTCTTCTGTAGTCTTCTTTTGTTTTTCTGTCACTGAAAGCACCAGTGACATTTCTTCCCCAACAGGAGCTTTTTCTAACACACTTTGACATTCAGAAAACTCGTGGAAAATTTCATAAACTTTGGGGGCAGCTTTCCAGACACTATGGGTTCTATACACAAATAGGATATTTACTTACACCTTGCCTCCACTCGTTACAAGCACACTGAAAAGGTGATCTCAGACACTTTTGCCTTTGAAGCAGGAAGTTTAAAAACAAAAAATAACCTCTCTTTATGAAATTACTATTCCAGAGAGAGAGTATTTGACAAGCAGTCTGTACTCAGTAGAGGACTCCGGCCTGAAAACAAAATATTGCCTTTTTGTGGTTTGCTACATAACATGTAGCTTTCTTGTAAGCCTTGTACTTGACAACTTCAAGTGTTCAAACATCAACACCTTTTCTTTTTTAAGATCTTTCTGCAGTTGGTGCAATTTTTTCCCAAATATTACAATAGCAAACAGGATACAGAGTCCGGTTTCTGTTACGTTTTGTTATGTTTTCTTAATAGCAACAATAAGTCATCATAAAACCACAGGAAGATAAGCAGAAAATTCTTTTGTGCTTTAAAAAGAGAAGTCATCAATGTAGCGTTGCTGTAAACAGAAATGTGTGTGCGAGAGAACCAGAACTGGAAATGTTTGTAAATGACAGCATGAAGTCAGTAATGAGTGAGTTTATGCAGCTGAACTTCTCGTGCACATGAAAGCTTCCAGCACAGCCACTGCACAATCCTGTTTGGCACAGCATGTTTTGCAGTGCCCTCTGATGGTTATTTGGGTACAGGAGGACTGGTACCACTCCAGCTGATGGTCCAGGTGTTCAGCTGATGTTGGCTGTAGCTACAGGCAGCTCCCTGTCACTGAGCATCCGCTGGGGGTGTAGGTGGGATGCTCAGAACAGCGTCACCAACTTACCTCACCTGAGTGACATGAGCCCCTCATTAGCTGGTGGTGGTAATGGTATGTTTAGCTAAATCCTGTTCTTTTGTATCCATGTATTGGTAAAATTTAGCAGTTTAGCCTCGTATTAATGGCACAAATCTGTTGCATATTTTTATAGCATCAAATGCTAAAATACCATCACTTAACTAGCAATTGGATTTAATTTTTACATTTCTGTATTGCATTCCATTAAGCTTTTTCTGACATAATCTCCAAAGAAATACCCTAAAAACATTGAGATGCACATGTGTACCCATAGTAACCCAACATGCCTGTCCTGGTGTGTAACTTCTGCACCTGTTTTCTCTCCCAAGCTTTTTTAAAGGGAGATCAGCCTCCTGCCCCATTCTTTTCCCTGCCTCTCCAGAGTTCTGGGTCAATCATGAGCTGTTGCTGTGTTGACCAGATGACCTTTTGGAAACCTCCCAACTCTTTTGGACCATGCTGTTGATGTGCCATTGTACATGCACGGTCTGGGTGGCCTGGTGTCTGTTTTTATAACTTTGCTCCTAAAGTTGCTGTAGGAACAAGCCACAAACAGCAAAATTGGACGAGCAGCACACTGATGTGCTCACATGGCTCTTCTGATAAGAAGTGGCCAATGGACAGTTCAGTGGTGGGCTCAGTGACCATCACCAGCAAGGCCAGTTGGCCAGGACACAGTCCCACCCTTCCCAGTGCAGTCAGGACTGGGGGCTGAAGTCCAACCTCACGCTGTGTATGCAGAGTTATTCTGCAGCTACAGTAATGATTCCATGCACCTAATGGACATATTTTCTTTTTATAACCATGTTTGCTCGCCCCTTCAAGAGTTGACACTTCAGCTACTGCTCAGGCAGTGAGGCTGGGGGTTTTTGCAGAGAGGGAATAAGTGTCATTAAGATGTTTCTCCTGTAAGCAAGAGAGGGTATCTCAGAGCGGGGATAACCAGCCTCTGCCACTGTTGATCAAGGTGTGCACTGAGATTTTTCGGGCACTGACTTTGAAAAGAGTGTGTAGTATCAGTTCCTCTTGAATATCAGTTCCTCTTAAGTGTCAATGCCTGGTGCTGGGCTTAGGAAAACAAATAATAGTTGTAAAATATTGCACGCCCTGGAATGTCCATTTCTGAACACCCTGTGAGCTTGCTTGCTTTAATTGGATAGTTAAATAATCATCTCAGTGTGGCGTGATGGGCCCGAATAGATCCGAGTTAGTTCCTTTGTGAGATTAATGTGAAGAGATCTGTGGTTAAATCCTGGCATTACAGCACAACACACCTGTTCTGGGCCGATCCTCAACATTTTTTCTCCATTGCCTGAGGAGGAGGCTTCTCAAAGGATTACAGTAACACTTTTTGACAAGCTTATACAGGGCGGAGTTTCCATGTAGTGACAGGGCTTATTTGATGATGCCTCAGTAATGCATTTTTTATTTTTGCTGTCAACATTTATTACTGTAGAAGCATTGACTGTTACACAGCTGGTCCAACTTGTCCACATTTAAGTAACAGTAGGTCTCTGATCGTGTTTATTTTTGTCGTTATGCAACACTGGCACTCCTGCTCTCGGATTAGACTTCAAGGTGGAATTGTAGTACCCACAGTTGCTTCAGAGACCTTCTTATTTTTACAAATACCAAATAAAACCTTTAATTCACTTTAAACTATGTCTGCCAGCACACTGGTCTTTAGTGCAAAAGGGAGACACTTAAGAATTTTTAAACTGGAAAAACATCTGTGAACAGACTCTGACTGAAGATAAGCTGTAGGAAAATGTAGGCCTGCAGTGTCACCATCTCTGTTCTTGGGTGATA
Source organism: Oriolus oriolus (assembly GCA_013400235.1). Taxonomy (NCBI): domain Eukaryota; kingdom Metazoa; phylum Chordata; class Aves; order Passeriformes; family Corvidae; genus Oriolus; species Oriolus oriolus. Next base: position 990,055 of record VXBT01004570.1, read on the forward strand.
CCTCTCCTTACTAGATACTTCTACAGCATGAGGAAAACATAGATCCTTCCTCATCAATATCTGGCTGGGGATTTAAAAAACACTTGAAGGAAAACCAAAACTCCAAAATGGCAGCATAAATTCTTTTTCCTCTTTTCCCTGCCACAGCACTTTGGGGCTTTAGTGGCCAAGTGATATTTTCACAACTGTGCAGTGAGAAGCCTGGTATCACTATATCTTTTCCTCCTTTTCTGCCCCACTGCTGTCAAATGTAAGGGAAGTGCTTCCACCAGCTCTGCAGGAGACCTCTGCAATTTCTTCTAGGGACTGAAGCTCACATGTAAATCAGTAGAAATCAGACATCTGAATACCTTGGATAATCTGTGTTCCATCTAACACTGTAATGTGTATCATGGTGTATAGTATTTGCACAACAAGAGATTATGAGAATACACGAAATTCATTAAATTCCAAAGCCCAAAAGCATTATGGTGATGACAATCGTCTAGCGAAGATTGGGATTTAACCCCTCAAAAATCTAATTAGCACATTTACTAATTATTACTAGTTATAACTAATTAAACTACAGTAATCAAAATCTATTTGATTAAATTTTCCAGTTTTGTGTTTGTAATACGATAGCAGCCCAAACGATGGGCTTCCCATTGAGCGCTTCGCTGCGCACACCCCGGTAGGTGCAAGTGCTGCCTTCAAGAGCATGGTCAGAGCTTTGGCAAAGGGCAAGGCAGTGACAGAGGAAAGAAAGATGGAAGATAAAATATCTTTAGTCCCTGTGGTTTTTTAGCCTATATATGTTGATGGCTCCAGTCACTGAATATTCAGCCCATCTGGGCAGATGTATCAGGACTGGCCAGCTCGTTTCCCACAGAAAGGCACCGCAGGATTCCTTGAAGGTTTTGGGGTTGGTTTTTTTCTTGTCAGTTGAGTTAATTCCCAAAAATCAGTGTCTGGAACTGAGTTTTCAGCCTTCAATGTGGACAGGCAGGATCCTGTGGTGGTTCTGTGCTGTTCTGCCCTTCACCCTGGCCCATCCTGCCTCCTCCCGTGGTTCTGCCACCGCTAAAATGTCCATTTGCTTTGTCCTCATCGTTCCCATACACCCGACATGCTCTGTGTACACTTTTTCCTTCTACATATTCCCCATCACGTATGTTTAAGTTATACAATGTGCAAGTCTGTCATCTTAGTGAGTCAAATTAATGCCTTTCTTGCACTGCTTTGTTTGGACAAAGGGGTGTTTCTCTTTAACGCTCCCATGAATAGCCTTAAGCATTTGCAGATTTTAATTTCAGGAGTGGTTCAGTGAAATGAACTGTCTTTCAGATAGGCATTCAGCATTTGTAAATGCACTTCTTTTCTTTCTTTCTTTCTTGTAATAGCCCTTTACTTGCTGGTGCTCTGAGAAATGTCTTCTGCTAGTGGTTCTCTTCTCAAGTTCTGTCTCATCTGGTTTTACTTCACAGTAAAACTGGTCCCAGAGGGCAATGTGGAATAACATAACACAGCTCCCTGAGACAAATCAGGTGCAAAGCTGATTCCTCGGGTTAAATCATTAAATCCTACCTTCAGAAATGACAATAATAAATAGAAAAAAAGAAGATAATAAGAAAAAAAGCCCAGAAGGGCCAATGCTGACTTTTCCAGCAAAACATCCCATTCAAAAAGCCAAATATTTTTAACTTGTAGAATCTGCTGTCCTAAATTCAATCAAGAATCCCTCTTTGTCCATCATCCTGCATCTGAAAATGCCTGTCACTAGGTGTTTGAGGATTAACTTCAACAAATGGTTTAGGAAATAATTATTTGAGAGAGTTATCCTAAATTTCCTCTTAATTTTATCTGTCAGTTTTTCTTAGTCTTGATGCACTGAATGTTACTCAGGAGAAGGTTTTCTCTGGTTGGTTGTAGCTATCTCATAAATGTAAGAGTTTGCTATTTTTGGGATGACTGCATCTCTTAAGAAACAGAATAGCAAAGAAAAGAGTATATTCTGTGAAAAGAGTATATTCTGTGAATAAAAGCAAATTTTTTTCACATTTGCAACCTTCTATTGAATGAATGTCCTCCCATTGTCTCACTGTCAAAAAGGGAAAGCAGAAATCTGTGACTTTTCCCCTTTTTAGGTGCAAAGGAGAGTTGTCCCCTTGTCTCAAGCCCAAAACCCCTGGGATGTGGATGATTTACATTCACACCAGCCTTCAGCCTGCTGTGGAATTCACAAATGCTGTATAACCCCTGTTTCTGATGAAGGCTTTTTAAGTGACCCGGGATACGCCGTGTCTGTTTATACTTTGATTTCTTGAAAAAGGAAGGTGGCAGTTCTGCCCTCACTGCAAAAGTGCTGTGGAGATGCATTTAGTGGTGTTCAGTCAATACTGTGATTTGTGTGGTGTCTAACAGGAAAGTTTTCAGCTGCCTCAAATTTTATTGATGGATAACACTTCTGAATTTTTTTTATATTAATTATTAGTGGCATGACTGTTCTTCACATGTTCTTTGTTAGTGCAGTGAAAGATTCTGTGCAAAATATTTTCTTCCGCTTTTTCTGTCACTACTGTGAGTTTTCTTTTGTTGGTTTCTGGTGAACTTGAGGCATCCTCATTCTTCTCTAGAGGAAGAGATGACTAAAATAAGAAACTGCATTACAAAGGGGAGAACTCCTTCATCTAATGTTTAAAGTTTGTCCAAGGTGTAACTCCAAACCAAGCAATACCCCAATTTAGCTGTAAACTGTGGAGGAGGTGGTTCCTGTCAGGTGTGAGCAGTATTAACAAACAGAAGTATTAACACAGAAGTAGGTACAAAGAGGCAGTTCATGGGATTACATCTGCTACTAACCCAAAGAGCTCTGGGTTCCAGGTTTGTTTTTAAGGTCTGTTTCAGTAAGAACAGTATTATTTCATAGGGCTCGGTGGCACGGTCATTTACTTTTAGATGTGGCTCACATATTTCTGTGAGGCAGTCATGCATAGTAATTCTTCACATTCCTGGCATCTTTTTCATAATCCACTTCTAGAACGATGATAACTGCAATGAATAAGGAAGAAAGAATTTTAACTTTTTTTAATGGCTGGAATTCGTGTTTCAATTCTAGTTGTAGAATCTATAGCATCAGTATTTTTTTTTTAATTTTATTTTTTGATAAACTACAATAACTCTATCTTAATTGCTAGCAATCTTTGATGGAGAGAATAGCCTGTAGTTGCAATAGTTGTATCTACTCTTTCAGAGTTCTTTTGGGCGTTACTGGACTTGTGTGACTTTTAAAATTCAGTATGTGAAGTTAGGTGTGATACACAAAGTTGAAAAACATGGAAGTTGAATAGGTTCTCTCTGAAATAATTCTAAATATTTTTTAAAGGCTTGTCCTCTGGCAGATTACCTGAAGTCATCTTCCTTTAGTGAGCTGATTTGGAAAGGTTCTTTTGGTTCTCACTATTCTGAGATAAATTTTCAGTATGTTTATGAAAAGTCTCAGTATACACAGCACAAATTTTTTTTCTTTACTCTTACATTCCATCTGTGAGAAGAATTGAGAAAACTTCTGTATTCAAGAAGCTTTCCTTATGTTTGGATAACATAAAAATGGGAGCTGTTTAATTATTTCAATGCCCCCTCTTCCCAGAAATGGAATGTTCGTGTAGGGTACTTTTTGCTATCAGGTTTAAGTTAATTGCTCAAAGTATTCCATGAGCCGAGCACATAAAACCTACAATGTCCAGAGCAGCCAGGAAAGGGAAGGGTTATTTGGTGGTTATTGTCCTTTTTTGCATTTTGCAAGAGTTACTTCTACTCATGTTTTGGTTCTGCTGAACGAAGTGATGGTTTCTAAATTTTCTTGGAATGAAATTCAGGACACACTGATTGTAGAATAACTTTGGGTCGTGTTTCTGTAAGGAAGAAGAATTTCCTCTGAAGAGATTTTGCTACTTTGCAAGTGGAAGTTGTATAGATTTCTCTGCAGTTTGTCCTTTCCTCTTGTGTTTGCATTCTAATTTAGAGATTTAACCGCTGAGATGTTCGCGTTTTGTTTGATGAACATCTTGGCATGTTTGTATGTTGTGATAATTACAGTAAGCATGAGCTCCTCCCATTCAGAATTGAGTTTTTGCCAAATAATGATGTTTTGAGGAGAAGACTGATCACTTACCAAAATGATTCTTTTATGTGGAATAAACGTTGCAGCTGAATGGGAAGATTAAAACAATTCTTTAAGAAGCAGTAGGTAGTAGACTTTAATTTCTGTGAAGCACAGGGGACAGATTGCCCCAGTGCAAGTGCTGTGTTACTGGTAACTGCAGGGGAGACCCTGCTGAGCCCACCAGCAGTCTCACAGCTAAATCCTATTGATTTTTGTAGGGACCAGTGCAGCCTCTGCAGGGCTCTGGAGGGATTATGAGATGTAAGAGGAGTAAGCACAGGGGAGCAGCCACTGTCTCAGCTTCGGAGGCAGAGTATGAAGCTATTGATTGTATGCTTTGCTTTATTTGACATCACCCCAGTGCAGTTATTCCAGCTTTTGGGGATATCCACTCTTTGATCTTCCACTGTGTGGATGATGCCTTGCTTTGTCATTCGTGTTTTTTTAGTAAACCTTTATTTTTTTGTGCTGTGACTGTTGATGAGATACTTTTTGCTGGCATCGTAACCTCCTGCATCTGTCCGTTTGAGGTACTTCAGAGCAGGACCTGCAACTTTCCCATCTTTGTATCATATTCAGCGCTGTGAATTGAGGCTTCTGGGAGATGTTTGATAGTCATGACCCTGGATGGACCCTGCTGAGGGGTTTTTGACCCAGGAGGGACCTGGGATTGGGCTTTCTCTGTGAGGACCAGCCATTACCCACTGTCAGTCTGAGTAGAGAGCCGATGAAAATCCAGCCTCAGCACCTAAACCACGCTTCCCTGTTACAAAACCATCCAAGCTGTTGGGTGCAGGAGGGAAATCGCCCCCAGCACCAGCCCACAGCTCCCTGCAGTGACCCCTCCTCTGGAGGCTGCTCCCCTCCGGGTCTCTGTGCCTGCCATGGCCCTCAGTGCAGGGCCTGGGTGCCTCATCCAGCCCTCAGGCCACAGCACAAAAAAATAAAGGTTTACTTTATTTTTTTTTTATGGACACGCCATTCCCTTACCTGGCAACTGAATCATAGCTGCAGGTAGTCATAATTTCTAAAGCCACAGTCACCCTTGAGGCATCTCTGAATGTGTTTCTCCTAGCGGGAGTTGGGTGATTTTGAAGTCATTCAAAAGGGAAGGGATTAAAGAGTTCTGGTGAACATGAAGGTATTTATTATACTGGTCCACTGTTCGCTGATTTTTTTTCTTTTTTTTTTTTTCTTTTTTTTACCTTTAGGATGAACGTGAAGCCAGAGAAAATGTGAAAAGAGAGCAGGATGAAGCGTACCGCATCTCGCTGGAGGCTGACAGGGCCAAGGTGTGTGCGGGGGGAGAGGCCCCGTGGGATGGGAATCCTCCAGAGTTTGGGAATGCTCTCTGCTGCTGAGGACTGCCCACCTTCAGTTGTGCTCCGAACGTGAGACCCTAAAGTCCTCAGTGTTGTAAAGTGGCACCAGATAAAGTCACTAGGACTAGACTTGACTACATCTTTTAGTTAAACCCATCCTGGCTTCATTTAATAATAGAATTTGGGAAAGGAATGGCAGGAAAATATCACTTAATAAATATCCTATCTCTTATATTAATTTCTACAGAAACATTGAAAAATTTCTTTGTGTTTGTATTTATCACATATTTATGTGGGATTGCCCTTTGTGTTTGTTAGAGGGAAGCACAAGAGAGAGAAATGGCAGAGCAGTTTCGCTTGGAACAAATCCGGAAAGAACAGGAGGAAGAACGTGAGGTGGGATGTTTTACCTTTTCCAACAACTTTTTGAATTAATGAAGCTTATGAACACTGAAACTGTTATTCAACACACTCTGCAGCTTCAATTCAAAGTATACTTTTTACGTGATCAATTTTTTTTATTATTGATTTCTCATTATATATCTGTGAAACAAAGTGCAGCTAAATAATTTTCATCCACTGTTTAATTGCTTTTCTCTTTTATCATCTGGATCTCAAATACAGCCAGATATTAGATAGACCGCTCGCAGGAGATCTGTGAAATGAGCTCCATAAATGCTGGAATCTTTGGGACGCTCTAACCTGTTTCTTGCAGCTACTCCTTTTAAAAACATAGAGCCCTTTCATTTTTTCCAGGTAGTAGCACGAAGCCTACCTGCAATTCCAATCAAACAAGTTGCCAAATTTAATTTGGGAGACAATGCACTTATTAAAAAAAAATTAAGAAAATAAATTTCAAAATCTTAAATTTGGATTTGTGGTACTTTAAAAATTTTCTCAATAGTCTTCTACAGACTCTTCCTTAGAACAAAAATTGTGTTTAAACGGGTGCTTTATGTCTCTAGGCCTCTGCGAGAAAACAGAAACCCTGTGCTGCGAAGAGTACTGTTCCTCAAACTGATATTTTGTAGATTCTCTCAATTTTGTCAGTTCTGAGGGTCCCAGTGCCTCTCAGAGATGGCTCCTGCAGCCTCTTTCAAAGTCTGGGCTAAATGTGGGATGGCAATTCTGTGAGGTTAACAGCAGTCAAACATGAACCTACTGTAGCAGGAGCAGGCTCACACTCACACTCAGGCTCAAGTAAGAAATATGTTTTTCTTTCCTAAGTAATTTTGTGTGCATAGAAGCAATCATTATTTCTGCTTCATTATATCTGCTCCTGAACTTTTTCTGATACCTTGGCCTTTTGGAAATGGTTTTCTTATGCAAAGGCTGCAAGACTGGCCCACATTATCAAAATATACCTGGGCTTCCCTGTTTTAATGCAGAGTGCAGTAATGAAAATAATAGAATCTGTTTGCTTAGTAGAACAAAAGGGATTTTAACAATAATGTTTACTAACATTCCCCATTTTCAAGTATACAGATTACTTGGACTGAATTGTTCTGCAACAGTGTTTACTTACAGAAGTGGCTTTATGTTCAGTTTGTATTTTAAAATCTGACTGTTGAGCACTTCACATACTGAACATCTTTTTATCAACAAACTGAAATTGCTTGTTCAGGTCCAAGAGTTTTTAATGTGATCCATCATGTCCTTGTTTTCTGACTGGGTTTGGTGGTACAGAATATCCATTGTAAATTGCCATTTTATGTTGAAGCGTTGGAGAGTGGTTACTTTGGGGAGCGACGCACTCTTTGCACAAAGGAAGGAGCTCTAATGAGCTACTGTTGTTTATTTTTCTATAATATAATTGATTGGGTTCAGTAAATAATGTAGCATCTGTTGTTATACTGTGTGGGGAAATGTCAAAACAGCAAGATAGTAAGCAGGTGGTTTAGAATGGAGAGGGAGAAAATTAAAATAGAATCTATTTAAAATATAATCTCATAGTAGATGAGCAAAAATGAACTCAAGTTCTATGTATAAATATTTATACTGAGATATAATTTTCTCAGAGGTGCATGTGTAAGAAGTAGACTATTTAAAAGCCCTCATAATCTTGCTTCTGCCCAGTCCTTTCTCTGCAACGCAATCACCCTCCATCAGTTTCTGTTACTAAATGACCTTGGGGAGGTTTTCAAAGGCACAAATAGCTACTATGTATCCTGAAAGTTCCTTGAAAATCTGGGTAAATCCCTGCCTGACTGCCTCTTCAGTTTGAAAAATTGTCTTTTGGGCACATTTTTGGGGAGGCAGTGTGTTTGTGCTGCTTCTTCCATTCATTACCTTCTCCTTAAGTGCTGCCTTAAGAGAGGTGATACTGTAACAGCTGCTTCTGACTGTGATAAAATTTTTGACAGATGCTGATGCTGCCCATGAGTACCAGAAATGCCCTTGAAAATCAAGGCCACCTCGTTCAGCAGTCTAATGTTAACCATTAATTTTATTTAAAAAAAAAAATCAAATCAAAGGATTGGTGCTGTAGCAGCTCCCAGAGGCAGAGGATAGAGAACACAGAGCTGGGTCCTGCCCTTAAAATCTTGACATCAGCAGTGTTAGCAGGAAAGCAGTCATACACATTTTCAGTCATGTAGTGTCATTGCAGCTTGGGGGCTGATTTCAGGCAAGTTGTTGCAGAAAATGTGCTCACCTGTGCTTGGAACAATCTCCTTAATAATAATAATAATAATAATGATAATGATAATGATAATAATAATAATAATAATAATAATAATAATAATAATAATAATAATAATAATAATAATAGCAGCTTACTTTAAATCTCCAGGCTCACATTTCTGTTCTCCCAGTTTTCTTCTTTGACCATTCCTACTTTTATATGTGCATTGTATACCTAATGTACATTTGAGGCAATTTTAATTGCGTCTTTTAACAGTATTTCAGTTTATTTATAGTAAATTTCTTGAATATATATCTTTTGACTCTGAACTGCCATGAAGGGTCCACTCTACTGCAAATTGTCAATTACTCTCTGCAAGAAGAAGGCAATTTGACAAGTGCATTTAAAGAAATACTTTTACTGCCTTTTAATTTATACCCTTTAAGGAAGCAATTGGCCACTTGACAATTATTCTCTCATTTAATTTTTTTCCAAGGCTTTCTGCCAAATGATTAAATTACGTATCCCATCGTGCATTAACTGTAGACCCAATAATATGTGTTATAAAGAAGGATTTATTTTAATTAGTTGTCTGGTGGGCTGTTATTAAGGAGTGAATAAAAATTATTTTGTCATTGAGTTATAAAGGCTCTGGAGCACTGCGACACGTCTTGAAGTTCTAGAAGAAATAGAAAGAAAAGATTTCTGTCCTTTTCTTCTGTCGCTGGCATTGCAACCTAAATGGTTGTTTTTCCTTCTCCAGGCTATCAGGCTCTCTCTGGAGCAGTCTTTGCCTCCTGAGCCGAAGGAGGAGAGCACTGAGTCTGTCAGCAAACTCCGCATCCGGACGCCCAGCGGAGAATTCTTTGAGCGGCGTTTCCTGGCCAGCAGCAAGCTGCAGGTTGTCTTTGATTTTGTAGCTTCCAAGGGATATCCTTGGGAGGAGTACAAGCTGCTGGGCACCTTTCCAAGGAGAGATGTGAGTAAATATCTTTTAGGAATAAATACCTCTGCTTCTTGCTCCTGTGGGTTAGATGGGCTGGTGTGTTATAGCGTAGAAGGTAAAAGGTGTGCCTGGGTATGTTTGAGTGCTGCCAAGCTCTAAACCACGTGCTGACTGACCAGTGCTGTCAGATGTTACGTACAGAGCTGTGTGAAACCTGCCTTGTGACACTGTAAAAAATCCTACATTTCGGAAAACAAGTTGTGGACCATATTCAATGAAAACTTGAATAAGCTGAGCCTGCATTGCTCACGTCCTGTTTTGAAGGAAGCTCCATCAACACTGCTGGTGGTACAGGTCTGTTATGGGCTGGTACTTCTGATCTCTCTGGTTTCGCCATTTTGATGCAATTTTATGTTATGAGCAAGGCTCAGCATCAGATAGTACCCAGTTATGAACTATTAAGTACATCCTAATAAATATTTGATCCTGTTACATAATACCAGTAGATAATTACATTTCCTACCTTGAAATTGTAATGATGTACCTGCTGATTTTCAGAATCAATACTGCTCGCTGCTTACAAAAGCCAATTAAATTCTGTTGATAAATCAACAGATAATTTTTGTGCTGGCTACTAAGTTTCTTTGAAAATACACCTCTGTGTTTTCTGCACAAATTAGCTTCCATTTCTTATTTGGTCATTGCTACATCAAAGGTGAAAGTCAGTGGGTCCAAGTGTGCAGGGGCCCTGCATAAAAGGTGGAGGGAATGGGCACTGCACAGATGTCAGGACAGAGCCAAGCAGTGGTGGGTGAAGTTCAGAGCTTTTTGGCCCTACTGCCTCAGCACTGCAGAGGAGTGGGGCAGCTCTGGACCAGCTGGGGTCTTGTTTGCTGTAGGTGTCTCCGGGTGACTGGTTAGGCCATTTTTGACCAAAGGAGTTCAGTAATTTGGATTGCTTTTGCATTTTGTTTCCCATCACTGCCCCTGGAGGAAGTTCACCAGGAATGAGGCTCTGATTGACATGTTTACAGTAGTTTGTAACAGATACCTCTTGCTTTATTATCTTATTTATAAGTACTCCAAAGGAGAAGAAACTCATCCTTAGCAAGCATACAACCTTGTGAGTAGATGTGATTTCTGACCCATTTTTGGCACAGCTGTGAGCAGGATTGCAGTGCTTGCAGCTCTCCTTCCACCTTGTCCTGTACTGGGAATCCTAATCAGTCAGACTGAAAAGCAGTGTTTAAGGAATCTCATTAATCACTAATTAACTTTACTCCTTAAGTATGCAGTATCACTTCCAGTGGAACCAAAGACTAGAAGTCACCTGTGTTTCCAGGATTTGTTCAGTTTACTTGACAGAAGAAAAACAGTGTTTTGCAGTCTAAACAATGGGTTTGTGTGTTTTAAATAATTTGCAAGTCATGCCTCCCTACCTTTAACTTATTTCTGATGTAATACATATTTAATATAAAAACCCTACAGGTATATTACTCTTAACTTTTACATTTGTTTTTCACTTTACACTGTCTGTTTCTGTACTTAATCACATCATCATCATTATGGATGTTAGTCCTCTGTAAAAAGTTCAAAAATTTATCAGGATAAAATTTAAACAAATTTTAAAAGGAGTAGAAAAGAAAAAAATACCACTAAATTAGAACAGGCTGGTATTTTCAGTACATTTGTGAAACTGGCAGGGAGAAAAGGCTGAGGCAAAGAAAGGAGAATTTAATGGCAGGGTCTGGAGCTGTTGGTCTGTTGCGTGGGAAGCAAAGACCCTGTCATCTTTTTTCTATGATTCCAACCTAATAATGCCATGTATGAGGAGTCACATAAATGATTCATGCTGATTGACTCAGCTGTGTATGAATCCCGTTGCCATTGTGACCATCAGAGCTACGACAGACAAAAAATATTCCCCAGGGGTTTGCTAACCGCTGGGAACTGTAAATGACATCTGTCATGTTCCCCAGGTTTGGAAAGCTGAAAGTGTACAACTCCATAGACAGGTTAAAAAAAATAAAAATAAGGCATTGTTGAATGGCTTGGAAGTACAGTCAGAGTGTATATTCATTGCCTTGGGGTTTGGGGTCTGTAGTCTCTTAAAAATACCCTCTAAGTTATCAAGTCCCTTCTACTGTATGATATGTTACAAACATGAATAGGAATCTGGGCTACAAGGACAGAGCACTTGAAATGCTTGTGCTCCAGAAAACAAGAGCATTTAAAATGTCTGTATTTAAACTATGAATAACATTTTTGAAAAAAATATGTTTGAAAGTATCAGAATTGCTTTGCTGGAGTTTTGCTGCAATGAGATGAAAACATGTCTTCTAAAGTTAGTTGGCGGTTTTTTTCTATCTTAATCTGCTTTACGGTAGCACACACACCCCCAAAAGTGTTTCTCTCATATCAAAACAAGGGGATTATCTTCAACCAAATCAACGTTTTCTTGTGATAAACTTGTTAGAGCATTTTTACCAGCTTTTCAAAGCCATCAGTCCTGATACAGTGTTGTTGAGGTATTTTTACATCTTTGGTAAATAAAAATTCATTAGTTCTTAGTCCTATGTTCCAGTTGCTTACACAGATATCCTTAGCTAACTTAAAGTTGGTATCATAACCCTACTGTAAATACAAACTTCTACACATGAGTAAATACACAGATTAACCTTTTCCAGACACTACTTGTAGATTTTAAAGCAGCAGTGACATTCCAAAGCAGTTAAGCACATGCAGTGACTTGTTATTGGGCCTTTGTCACTGACTGTGTTGTTCTTTCTAGCAGTGCTGAAATTAGATATTAACCAGCTCCTCTCTCAGTACCTCAGCACCATGTCTTGTATCACCAGTGTGTATCACAAGTGTGAGCCTGGGGCAGCAGGGAGCCCGTGCCTCAGACTCTGCAAACATTGGCAAGAACATCTTTGGGAGTGAAAAGCTGTATTGTATTTCTTGTATTATTCTTAAATACACCTGCAAAGGCTTTGTGGGTGCACATGTGTGCGCTGTTAAATGTGTGTGCTGATTTCACGGTTATCGTTCCCTTTCTTCCAGAAATCACGTTTAACTATTAACAAAAAGAGCTTACCCTGTGTATATTAGCGTGCTCAGTCAGCCTTCTAGCTCAGTATTTAAGTCCCTTTCTCTTAAAAGCCTTCCCAAACTCTGATTTTGGTAGTCCTCTCGATCTCACAGCTGCAAGATCCTCCTTCTCCCCGGGCCTCGGGGACCTCCAGATGATCAGTTCCTCATTTACTTCAGTGCTGGTGATGTGCACAAGTCTTCCTAAAACCCTTAACATCTTACAGGGTGGGTGTTTCACCCCACTTAGGCAAGAAGCTGAAGTGGACCAGGTCTAGCTGAAACTATAAGAGGGATGTGCAGAAATTTACCCAAACTGGGCTTCAGCCACCCTGCTAGGGTTAATGTGTTTGTGAATGTTTTATGGTATCTCTCAGAAAGGGAGTGCCAGGAGTGTTTTCTCCTTTTAAAAGCTATATTTGAAAAACTGAATTTATTAATTTCTCATGAAAAATCAAAGCTGCAACCTATAATTTCTGCTGCTGGTTTCTCCTTGAGGTGGAGCATTAGTTATGTATTTGAGAGGATGCCTTCTGCAGACACGGTATTAGAGACTTAAGCTCTTTATTTACTGTATCTGGAAGCCTTGGTAAGCCAAGACTTCTACAGTATTTCACATTTTATTTTTCTGAGCCACAGCTTAGGATCAGGTGGCAGTTAAGTCACTTAAGGTTATTTAAATGCATCTAAAATGTTGCTTAATAATTCAGAACCAGTTTGCTCTGTTTAGAGTATTAAGATTTTTTAAATCCTTTTAATTAACCAATTTCAACAGCAGTTTAAATAAACAGAAACAAAAAATCTGTCTCCCTTGAAAGGGCAGAAAATAAATTTAACTCAAATTGCATGTCAATTTAAATAAGATATGATCAGGATTTCAGTAAATTTCGGGCCAGGCAATTCGTAGTTTTTTATAGGAGTATAGAGTAAGATATTCCTCCAAACCCAAATGTGATTGTTAATTCCTGTGCTTTGGCAGGATTAATCCTCTTTGACGCTTACAGTGGTGAAAAGAATATATCCTATATATCCTATACTTGCAGGATAATAAATTTAGCTGCAGCACTTGGTACAGAGACCTCTGTGCAGGAAATTATCCTCTGATATTCCCAGAAAGGTAATTTTAGAGCATGATCCCTCTATTGCTATGCCAGGTAGTTTGACCACTTTGTATACGAGTTCTGGCAGGTATTCCTTGTAAGAATTGTTCTGAATTTCACCCCATGCGAGCTACTTCCTTCAGATAATCTAGTTTTAAACTCATTAGGTCGTGTTTAAACTCTCTAAATAGTTCATGAAAGAGTTAAATGTCCTGGACCACCTTTGGCTCTTAACATTCTTCCTCCCAATCCTGATCTTGATAGAAAAAATGGAAGAAAGATGTTACTATGATAAAGGATTTGTGCAGTGTCATGGCTATACCCTACAGTACTTTTAGTAATTTTCTGTAAGTAGTCATCTCTTTTAATTCACATAATTCAAATTTTTCAGGTCATTGGTGTCATGTGTTTACTCTGATCTAGTTTGCACAAGGCCACAGCCACCTACAAAGGTAGATGTCCCTCCTCCTATCATTTACAGCTTTCCTTAAGTCAATACTACCTGCCCTTGTCTTCCCTCTCCTTTCAAGATATGTTGTTATTTTATTTATTCAAGCAGTTAGGTTTGGTTTAGTTAAGACACTGAGAAGTTGCCTAAGCAAATTGGCCATTCCAGACTGTCATATTCCCATGTCTCTTTTTGAAGCCTGGTTTCTGACCATTCTTCCTGACAACTTGTAACAGTGGAAGGATTGGAACGATTAAAAACTCGAGTGCAAGAGGAAAGGACACTGAAGCATTTGTAGCTCCCAGATTTTCCTGCTTTTAACAAGTTTGTTGCTCACAAAGAACAGTATCACAGTCTTTTGGTCAGCACCTACAAAAGGGAGTAGCTAACATTCTTGCTCTAGTGAAGTCTGACAGCAGTGAAGGTGACAGCACTTGAGAGAACATTGAGTACATTTTGCTTCTTGAAACATGATGCTTACTTTTGTAGAAATAATTTCCATATAGGTAGTAAAAAATTCTGTGAGTATTACAGAAAGATTTTTCACAATGTTTTCTTCCAAGAAAGACAGACTTGATGTGTTTCTTTCAGACCCAGTGTCTTTACATAAGTAACTGATCCAAAGAGAAAGAATAAAGCCCTTCGTGTATCAAGTCACTGAAAGGAGATCTCATCCCACAGATGGAAGAAAAGAAGTAGAATTGCATTCTGTAGATCAGTATAGTTTCTGATCTCTCACAGCAACTCTGTTTGAATACAGGGAATGTTTAACCAGTTTCAGGAAATAGGTGTGCATTTCAGATGAGCTCTTTTACTCAGGGCTCACTAGAGTAAGGGAGCATTCACCCAGCGCTGAATGCTCAATGCGGAGCGCGAGCTCTCCGGTGAATCATCCTCATTAGTTAGCCCAATGACTAATGCCAACCATGGGATTAATATATTCCACCCAACAGCCCTTCAGTGCACATCCCTCGCACCCAAAGTGCTCTTTTATTCAGCACTGCCCCATTTTACAAAACATTTATTTGAGGGGAGGCGTGTTATTGTTCACAGGAAGATGCCTTAGTTAAGCTGTAGAGCTTTGCTCTTGCATTTGACATTATCCAGCATAAACTGGGCCTAAGATATTTTGTACTTTTTTTCCAGAATTCATGCTTCATATCCATTTTGTGGACTTTTTTGACCCTTGTAGGAAGAAAATGAAATGATAAAATACCAATAGAGAGCCTTTGTAATTGTATGATACTAAGACTGCTGTGTCTGGTTACCAGAAAATTTAATGATCTCCTGCTGTTTTGGTAATTGCATAAGTAATGCATCAGACTAAATCACCAAAGCAGTCCTAGGCACTCTCTTTATTCCATTTACCTATCTACCAATCACAATGTTATACTGTAGATATCATTGTGGTATCTGAACATCTTAATCCTTTGAACTCATGATAAAAATCCTTTTGGATTGTTTTTTCATGCAATTATAATTAAGTGCACATGAATCCAATCCTGGATTGTTTTCCTGTGAGTGACTGTGTTCCCATCCATTCCCCATACGCAGGATGTATGCAAAGCAAAGTTCTTCCAGTTCATTTGGAGCACTGAATGTATTTATATGTTTTCAAACTTCCAGACGATGTGGCTTCCTTTCAGTTCTTCATCGATCCCCAGAGTGAAATCTGTAGTATTTCTGGGGATGTCATCTTTTTTCTGTGAAGCTAGCACGTTTTAAAATAATTAAATACATGAATAATTGTTAGTTCACTATAAGCACACAGGCAGCAGTGTCCACAAGAAATGGACTGTTTTGCTCCCTGGCACAGCAGAAAGGATGCTTAACATACAAATGCTCTCATCTGTAAATGCCAGTGCTTAAACTTTCTCTGCTCAACAAGAAAAATGAAGGTAAATAGCGTGAGAGAGCAGGTAGTGGAGCTCCTCTTCCTGCGGGTCCTTTGTCAGGAAAAGACAACATCCAGGGTATTCTGTCAGCTTCTATTTTTCCAAGAAACCACTTAAAGAATTCCTGAACAGATCAAAGATTTCAAACCAGAAAGAAGGAAGGGAGGAAAGCAGAAAATCTGAGGAGAGCTTTACACCACCTTCCTCTTCCTCGAAGCCTGTAGTCCTCCTGTCTCAGAGTTGTTGCCACTGTGGGACCATAATTGTCCAGGTCAGAACCTGCAGGTGGCTCCTCTGACTGACTTCAACTCCATCTTCCTGCTCTCAAGGCAACTTGTGTAATACTTCAGCACCATCAGCACCACAACAATAAAAGTCACATTATTCAAAGAGGCTTTTCTTAATTGAAATACTTTTGTGTTTGCACTCCTGCCAAAATGAAAGAGCGGGTTGCTTATTTTGTCATTGAAAATGAGCTGTTTGAAAGGCTAGAGGGACACGCAGCCTCTTGGTAGTGACTTTTTAAAGTGAGATTAGTTCTTGGAAAGAAATATAAAACAAATATTCAGTGATGTTGGTAACTGGATGTACTTTGGCCGTATTTTGGGCAAGAACTGATCACTAAACAAGATTTCTGATCCTTAGCTAAAAAGAGGCACAGAACTGCCTCAGAGCTACCCAGGTGTAAGGCCTTTTGCTGGAAAGTAGATAAACTACAGTTATGTATTTCTTTTATTACTCACTGTTAAAAAGCCATAGGATTTGGGTAAAAATCTGATATTTTTAAAAACATCATTAACATTGGGGCTTTATTTAGTTTTGACCAAAAAAAAGATTGGATTTTGTGGGGTTTTTAAGCTTTGTTTTGAGAGTATGAGGTGTTTATTCCAGTTGAAAAAACAGATTTTTGTTTAGAACTTTTAAAAAGCACCAAATAGTCCAAGTGCCACTATATAAATATAGCAACACTGGGTTTGGGCTTATCCTTGTTATTTTCGCCACCCTGTCATTACGTTTAGTGGTTTAGAAAATAGGAGAGAACACAGTTGCTCTCTTAATTTACTGTCAAGTAAGTCAAGTAGGGCAAGAGGGATTAGTAAGCCTTTACTGATTAAAATCTATGCAGCAAAATTTTTTTTAATATAAATTATGTTAAGGCAATGAAAACTTGCTCTCTGTGAAGGTTGGTGGCATCTCGGAGCACTGCACGGCTTTCCAAGGGAAAAATGGGAAGAATGCTCAAAGTAGAGGATACAGCATCACAATTTTCTGTTTTATCAACAGCTGCTACTTTGCTTAGTAAATGTATTTTTAACTATGCTTAATCTAAAATATGTTTTGAGAAAACCTCTTCAGAGAAGTAAGACAAGAGTGTGATGTATTGGATTAAAGCTTTGTATTTGGATCGAGGCTACAAGTCTTTTACTATGACATATTTTTCCTTGTTTGTGACGGCTTTCTTCAATTCAGATGTAAATTATCTCCAAGTTTATTCAACTAAGCCCGATCTAATTGCATATATTTCTATAAAGTAACCCTACTTTTGTTTGTTGCTCAAGTTGAGCGTATTATCTGTGTAACCCAGAGATATTTCAATAGGTAGAAAGGATTCACTGTATTTGTTTGTGTGTCACTCTGAAAATATAGTTTTTTAAACAGATCTGGTACTTTACCAGGTGTGCCTTTAAGTAATTTCTATTGCATTTATACTTTAGGAGGATTAGGAAAGAGAGTAAAAGAACTCTTTGTCCGTTAGATTCATTAAATGTATTCATGCGTGTGTAAGTGGTATAGAGGCTGTGCTGCTCGGGAATCAGATCCTTGTCCTAGGGTGGAGAGAAAGGTGAAGGGTGTGATATTTACTGCTTGTGTAAGTGTCATAATAATTGTGTATTTGATTCTTTATTTTTAAATTACCTTCCTGGGCATTAAGCCATTTTTTTTTTGTATTTATCTTTTCCCCACAGAGTTAGGGAGGGTAAGGAACCACACCTTGTAAGTGGTAAAAGTACAGCTGCTCAGGATGTGAGTATGTAATAGATCAGATAGGTCAGCAAAGGTGAAGACAGAAATAACTCAAAAGTTGTTCTAGAAGGAAAAAGACTTTGCTATAAAAATGTATTTAAATGTTCTTTAAACTAGTATTAGTTTTCATTTTTGGTCCATCAAAAAACTCAATTTATTCAGAATGAAGTGTAAGCAGCTACTACATTCTTACAGGAGGAGTATAAAAGTTAACATTACTACCTTGTGCCTTGCAGAGTCTTAAATAATTTGAACTTCTGAGTGGCACAGAAGTAATTCAACTACCTAGTGCTTAGTTGGAATAATCACCACAGAATTCACTTAAACAAATACTTATTTAAATGGTAACCTCCCTGGCACCAAACCAACACTGGTTGTGTAACAAAGTTCCTGAAAGATGAAGCCGTAGCTCCAGTGCACCAAAACCTAAGGTCCCATAAAACTGAATCCATAGCTGGAAGAAAAGTATTGTTTATCAACTTAAACCTATTTCAGTGCAAGCAGCTCAATGGCAAGATCTAAGACTGCCAGAAATAAAGTCCTGCAGCCCCTCTGATCCTTTTGCTCGAAGGAGTCTTCCCTGAAGGCGGGGGAGTGTTGAAGTTTGCACAGAAAGCCATTTGCCTGAAGATAAAATCTCCTGGGGCACTCTCTGTGTTCAGGGCTTTGGGGCAGCCCTGAATGCACCTGCATGTTATTGTACAGGGTTCTGTGAGCTTGAATGTCGGTAATTTTGCTGTCACTTGTGTTATACTCTCAGCTTCTGGACACTGAGTCCCTCCTCTGCCACCCTACTCACTGGATAAGTTTGAAACACCTTACAGTCTCTTTTTAAGGGGTTTTAGTTCATGTTTCGTTATAATATAAAGTATTTGGCATTAGCAAACCCACGAAAGATTTGAGAAATACATTCAGCTGGTATCACAGTGTGATGCATGCGGTGACTCCTAGAATGTGTGCTTATGACTGGTAGAAAGTCAGTTATTGTAGGACTTGAAGATACAAATAAAAATGTGCCTTTAGCATTTGTTAAGGCTTTTAACTAATGCTGAAGGTGAATTTTGCAGCCTGAATCAAGAACGTGTTCATTCCGCCACGTAGGTGGAACAGATGAAATCAGATTCAATATATAAGCATACTTCAATGATTTTCTGTGTAATTGCTAACAACATAGAATAAATCTTCAAATAATAAAGGTGTAGGGTTTTGGGACAGTGTAGTTTACATAATGTGCAGGGCTGTTTTGGAAAGAGCATCATGCAGTAGCATCAGAGTCAAGGGGTATCAGCACTGAAGTGGGCTCCAGAATTTATGCTCATGGTGATGAAACAAGGCACACACATATGCATTTAAAGGCATTTTATACTTTTCATTATGAAATAGTGCACATGAATGTAAGTGAATGAGATTCAGTAGAACACTACATTGAACACACCGTTGCAGGCTACAGTTCTTTCCTTTGATCTCTGCTATAGATCATTCTTTGGTTTCTAATTCTCTTTTAAAATACTGTAAGTTAGAATGCAATCTAGGTCTTATATTTCATATATTTACAAGAGAAACCATTTCTTTTGTTAGGAGGCGTGTTCCTACTAAGGCTTCTATTCTTTGTAGTAAACAACATATTTACAAGCCACAAATAACAAAGTAGAAGCTGCAGAAGGGTTGTGGTGTGATAATTAAGTACAATGGCGACCCATATGAACAGAAAATGCCAAGGAGCTAAAACAAAGCAACAACAGCTTTGTTTGTTGACAGATGTAGGAGCCATATTGTTAGTTAATTGGGTAATGGTGTAAACATTTGCAAACTCTGCTGTCCCTCAGTGAATTAAGCAGCACACTGAAATTATGGTGAAAAGCTGCACAGTCCTTGTGCTGCAGGTATTCCACAAGGCTCCTAGGACCCTTCTCACTGAGGAAGGAACATCATGTGGTGGTGTTATTTAAGGCTCTTGAAGTTTGCAGGCCTCAGACTGGGACACGTATCTTGAATTACACTCAAGTGGATAATAGGTTTCCGTATGGTTACAGCCTGGAAGGTTGTGTTCAGTACCTAGGCATACTTCTGAGATTTTATTTTTTTTCTAAGTGTGAAAGAGACTTGTTGTGACTTTCCTGCCTTTTCTTTCAAAAAAAAAGGCAAACAAAAAAAACCCCAACAACATGGTTGCAGGATTTGAAAACAGAGATGTCTAAATTAATACAGGCTTGAGCTGAAAAGAAGGAAAATTGCTTCTCTCAGGTGCCCAATACCTCAGATGCTGTGAATTGCACAGACCCCTCTTTACCTCACTCCCTGTTCAGTAACAGACTGTAGCAGAATACCAAAACATTAAAAAATGCAACAAGATACTTAATTAGCATACTTCTGTAATCACAAACTTAAATGCACTACTTTGGCTGTTTTTTACATAACAGGTTTGCTTTCAAAGATAATAACCTTTCAATAATTCAAGCAGCATCTGTGCAGGAATGCATAATTGGACTGTAGATAATAGGAATCTAAAATTGAGTCTGGTTTTTGTAAATTATTTTTCTCTTCAGACATTTAGCAGTAGCTCACCATGGTACATGAAGTTTAAGAAAATATGTTCCTGCTTTGGGAATAAAAATAATGCATCTGTTTGGTTTTGGGGTTTGGTTTGGGTTTTTTAATTATGTCATTTTTAAAAAATTCTGGTGCAGTCAGATGAAATTACACTGATTTTGATGGTCTTAGGAAGTGATAAATCTTGAATGTTTGTTTAAATAATATTTTTTTACCTAATTATTCAATAAGACAATAGAAATGCAAATATATTTCAAGTTTGCCTGATTTAGTTGGGAGAAGAGGATGAGAAGCAATACTATTTTTGTTAATAGGTAGCAGGATTAGTAAATCAGGCTTTTAAGAAAATTACATTAACATTTCTTATTAATTCATAGCGTTTTGTGTGCTGGACCCTTAATGTTTTCAAAAAACATTTCTAGAAAGCAGTGTCATGCTGTAATCATAGATGAAACAAATTTAACATTGGAAAAAATATCCATTGGTGTGCATTTGCATTTTTACCTGTGGCATCAGACTAATAAGCTATTATTCACAAGCAGACTTCTGATAACTGGTGTGCTCACACAGCAAAATAAACAAAACCAGAATTACCAGGGAAAATAAATTTTAAAATGGAAGTGAAATATTTCAGAAAATGGTCCCTCTTTCTGCATGAAGCTTTGGAGTATTCTGAAGGATGTTGTGGCATTGGCTTGTAAAGTTAGAAACATCTGAATGACACTGTGGCAGTTGTTGTCATTAATTTGTCTATATAAGTAAATGTATAGAAAATGAAAGAGTTTTCTCCCAGCCTGGGATCACTGAGGTGTCTGGAAAGCATTGAAGTGAGTGAAAGCTGGGTGTTCCCACCACGTGACTTGGAGCAAGAAAGGGAGTAGGGAAATAAAGTTTCCCTTTTCAGTGGAGAGATCCTGTTGGGTTGGCTATGCTGCTTGCACCATCAGTTTGACTGAAATTTTGTGGTAATTGTCTAGGAGTGCAGTTTTATTTTTCATCTTAACTCACATGTTCTAGTAATCCTTCCAAAAGTTCTTAACTTTGACAAAAACAGATTCATGCATTAATTTATTGTAAAGAGCCAGACCTTCTTGGAATTAATGTCAGGGATTCTGGTTTTTTATTATTCTGTTTGTTGTTACTACAAAATAATACTTACAATAACAACAACAGAAAACACAATATATATTTCTTAATCTGCATCCTGGAAAATAATACTCACGACTTCAGTTATCACTGATGGAGGGACTCAAAAATTTTCCCTGTGAAAGTCTGCCCTGTGAAGATAAACAATTCAAAAGTCTACTTACACGTATCTTTGTGTTCATGTATTTACAGGTGACCCAGCTGGATCCAAATAAATCATTACTGGAGGTAAAACTGTATCCTCAAGAAACCCTTTTCCTTGAGGCAAAAGAATAGATCAAACAAGATTGTAGGACTGATCATCCTTTGATAAGCCAGAGGCACAGCATCAAGAGGAAGACTTCTCTGAGCACCACCTTGTACTGACATCCAGCTCAATTCCATGTCACAAGTTTGCCTCTTGCAAGAATCCTGAAAAATTGAAAAAAAAAAAACAAACATAGCTACTTAAAGTTTCACATACATGAGTAAATGTTTCCAACCTCATTTAAATGAGCAGAGGATAAAGTTCTGCTATGAACACTGAACATTATGATTCTGTTGCTCACTTATCATCCAGCTTTTGTTATAATTAATGCACTGTTAAAATGTGAGTGATTGTTAAGTAGAATTTTTACTCCTCAAATGCCCCCTTTTCACCAAGAAATCTTGGACATTTCTGCCTGTACTTTTGACACTAGAATGCTGTATATTTGATATCTCACTGAGCCAGTGCTCTCATATATATGCATTTTATTTCTGTGTTTGAATTTCTACTTTGTCAACTAATTTAAAAAGGCAGAAAAAAATAATGGGACATTCTCAGCCATGGAAATTTAACAGTATTATAGTAGAAAGCATATAATTTTTGTTAGTACTTTCTGACTTCTTTGATAAGATGTAAGGTTTTGTTTGGAGAATATAGTTTGACATATATGCGAGATATTTATTTACTGGTTCTGCTTTGGGTCTCAGTTCCAATTCAGTTTAGGAAGTATTTTCCATTACATTGCAGTGTGAAACTGCTTATTGCATGATGTGAATATTTAAATAACATTAGACGTGGCCAGTACCAGAAACCTGGTATCTTGCCAACACTTCAGGAATCAGCTGATATTGAATATCAGCTGTTAAAAACCTTTCAAATACCAGATACAAAAGTTCTTTATTTCTCCTTGTGAAAGAAAGGGCAGTTCCCATTTTAGCAGTTTTTCTTCATTCTGGCACTTGCTTGTCTCCTATTACTCTGCTGGTTTAAAGCACCTTGTTTGGTTCATCAAACAATGGGTATTTAAGGGGTGGTGTAATAAGAAATCTGCCTTATTGTTGCACACTTTAGACATTTTAACAATACATTATTGATCCCATCTCAAATTAAAGAAATCCTAGTTCTCTTGTCTGAAATGTATGCACCAGCTACCTGCTATCTGACGTGGAAAAATCTGGTACTTTAAATTTCTCAACCATAGAATGAGCATACTGAGGCTAAGACCATAACGTGCAGTTGATGCATCAAAACTGGTTTGTTTGGGGGTTTTTGCTTTTTTTCTTTCTTTTTTTTTTCTCTCTTTTTTTCCCCTTTTTTTTTGTTTTGTTTTCTCTCTGGGCTTACAGGACAGTGCACAATAGCACTACAGGATCATCATTTGCTAATCTAATTTTTTTTTTCTTTTAAAGCCTGGCACATTGTTTTCCATCTATGTTTATACGTAACTCATAGTGTTTATCACAGCTGAATGAGTTCTGATTTGAAAATTTTATACTAAGCTAAAACCAGTTGCACACATCTTTTAGTCTTTCTTTCTTTCTTTGGAAGGATGATGATATAAAATTAAATGTATGCCTATTATTAGGATGTTAGTGATGCTGATATATTGTTACCTTTACCAAAAATGCGAATTTCTGAGTGGGCAAAGCCTTATTCTACCTTTTATAATTCTGTAATTAGTGAGTGCTACACCACACACTTTTAGAAGTGAAGTATCTATGACAAACAAAAGGTTTGGAAGTATAAGCAAATCCTAATAATTTGCAGTTCACAAATAAAAGGATTCCTAGCCAATAGAACGATAAATGTTTGTGTAATGGAAAACTGAATGCAGACGCTTCATTCTGAACTTCCGTTTTCTTACAAAAAGAAAAATTCCACTGCATTTATTAAATAAGAAATTAACACAGGTTGCAAATTGGGGTGATGCTGTTTCTACAAACAATCACAGTAAAACCTACAGCAGGATTTTAAAGTGATGCATATCTTTTTTTTTTCCTTCTAAGCTGCCTGTTGAGGAAGGGAGTTGCTGAAATAGTGCTACACGAAGCAAAGCAACCTTTCAGCTGACTTGTTTATATTAATCTGTTTAACTTCTGTTTGATCTCATCAGGCTGTTTTCTCTCACTCAACTTGATTTCTGTATTTTGACTATATATTCTTTACTTTGATACTAGTTTTATAAAGTTATTAAATGTGGCTTGAATATTTGCTGAACTTGTTGAAGTCAGTGCTCCCAGGGTTGTTTGGCCTTTTTTTTTTTTTCTGAACTCTTTTATTTTCCCTCATTTTGTTCATATTGCAAAATACACTGTCATTATCAAATTGTTCTAGTGATAATTAACTGGAAGTGTTCAAAGTGGTGGCATTACTGCCCTCTGATATAAAGATTTTGAGATCAGTATACAGGGATCATTCTGCCACGACGTAAACAACTGTATCGCTCTTCAAATAAAGCGTTAACAATTTTGGTCCTTAAATACTTTGGGCCTGATTTCAAGAAGCAACCATGTCGAGTCACCTTTCTGAGTCACACAATCAACACAAACCAATCCCTGTGTAGAAATATTACTATTCTATGCCATCATTTTCTGCTCTCCTGGTATTCACTTCGCACGCTCTGCTGGCACAGATAATCCTCTAGTCGATCAAATTTTGTAATTCAGTATTACCCTAAAACTGTTAACACCGTTGCTACGGAGCACATCCCTGATTCTGCCTTTTTGTCTTCACGTTCTTCACATTAATGGATTACCGTTAAGGTGATTAATGCATTAGTTTTAAGTCTTAAGGAATTACTGTTGCTGAAAGGAATCCCGTGCTATGCGTCGGCTTCTGTTACTCATGGGGTGAAGGTGGGGCACGCTCTGGCTTTGGGAGAAACTTTCTGCCTGTTGACAGTGGTGTTTGAAGTCATTATTAGAGACCATGCAGAACACGAGTGTTTGCTCTGTACTCTCTGCATATGCACCCTTCAGCTCAGTGGGAGTGCTGAGGGTGTTTCTAATGGAGCTTTGTTGGGGGGGTTGTCTATTCTTTTTAATGTAGCAGAAGAGGACTTTGGCTTTCATAAACTGTACCTACTCGGTGACATTAGAAACTTAAAATAAATTTTCAATTGCAGCAGTATTTCTACTAGAAAGTTATGTGATTTCACTCTTCCATGTGTGGGGAAAAATCAAATCACAATATCCCTGACTCTCAGGACTGAAGCACTTCATTATCCAGGCCTTGTGTCCAGACTCCCTAAACGATGCATGAGAAGCTTTCAGAGCCTTAAAACAGGTTCCACAGCAAGCACAAAACACATAAGTGGGTGTTTCTACATGTGAAGAGTCACTACCAGGCAGAACCAGAACCTGCTTGGAGCAGTCAGTCAGAAATGCTGAAGATGGAGATGTCTTTATGTGTGCCATTCCTCCCTGGAGCAAGGGCTTCCCCCGCTGCTGTCCTGCTCCTGACAGGAGCTCTCAGCACTCAGGCTGTGCACCAAGGTGAGCACCAAGACCTTCCACCATTTGACAAAGCAGAGGATACATTTTTATTTGGAAACAGTGATGGTGGCCTCCTCCAGAGGAGGAGTTTTCACTGATGGTAATTAACACTTCAGTTTTTTCCACTATTGTGAGGGCTTGAGGAGAAATGAGTTCCCTGGGTTGGCCATTCCATAGTCTGCTTCAACACCACCATAGCACAGCTGCTTCTAACGTGTGTGCTGCCCACTATCAAAGCTGTTTGACTGCCAAAATACAGGATTCCTCTAAGGTACTTGAGAGGGAGGGTGCAGATCAGTCTTTAGGCTGGCAGCTGGGTGCTTGCCTGGGATGAGCCATCCAGCCCTTGGCAGTGGATGTTCATTGCAGCCATTGGTCTTTTTGAACAAAAGAGCTGGGAGTGGAGACTGGGTGTTGATTCTGCAGCTGAGTTTAGTTTATTAACCTGTTTGTATAAAAGAGAAGGCAACTGCAGTAGCCTTAATTATATTTTTCTTTCTGGACAGGTCATGAAAAAAAGCAGAAATTACTGTACGCTGTACACAGCACGAGACATTGTTCTCTACCTGAAACTATTTCCCCACACATGACAAAGGTGGAGGAGCAGCAAATTTAGCACTAAACGTGTCGGGATCCAGGCAGTTTTATATTCAGTTTAGTCTGATATAGATCTATACTTCTGCCAGCAGAGCCATCTCTGCTCCCACCTTGCACTGGGACCAGGCAAACCAGTTAAAAACTGACCTTTTTTTTTCCTGGGGTAGTTTTGAGGCTGGTGCAGCTCTCTGATGTGTCACTAGGTGAGACACATGAAGTTGAGAGGAAGAGGAAGGCTAGGCTGCTCCCCCTGACAGCACTGCTGATTTATGTAGGATGAAATTCATCATGGTCCTTGAAATATTTTTATTTAATACCTTATTACGACTTCGGCATTTTACATCCATTTTTTAAAAAATCAAGGAAATTAAATGCTAGAAATGTTTTGCTGTCTGGAATTTCCTTAAGTCTTGTCAAAGTTGGCAGTGCAGAATTCAGGAAACAGGAAGGCAGATGGAAGGTCCCTTGAGTGCGTGCAGTGAAGGCGAGGCTCACTCTAGATCCAGCTCTTGGGAGTCACTCCAGACCCAAGCACCCTAAAAGTTTCAAAGGGCTTTAGTGTCTCACTAGATAACAGAGAATTCACTCCTTAGTCAGGTCTTTTCTCTGTGGATTCTTTTATGTGTAATAAAGACTGAAGTCACACTGCAGCCTTAGTATAATTCAATTAAAATGTCACTCAACTGCTGGTTATGGAGGGAGGCTTCATTAGTTCTTGTGATTACAAAACTGCTGGTTAACAGGATTGTTATTTTGTGCTTGGTACCACGGAGTTTCCTTTCCTGTTTACCCAGCTCCGTGTTGTGACGGTGTTCCACAGGATTCCACCATTCATCGCTGTTCCCTTTCAATCCACTCAACTTGAACGAGTTTGTGTTATTTATTAATATCACCAGCTCGCCACTGATCCCTTTCTCCAGGCGGTGGTGTCTGAGGACCTCGAATAACACAGGTTCCCACAAAGATCCTTGGGGACATTGCTGGAATCTTCTCACTGTGAATATTGTTGCTTTCTGCTTCCAGCTATCAATCTCTGATAATACTACTTTTTTTTTAACTCAAGAAAAGATGTCTCCACTGTAGCAAACACCGCTACAGATGACTAGCTTAGTTTTTCTGCAGTTGCCCTATTTTTAATAAAAGGAGTCTTTTACACCGTAAAAATGTATTAGTCCAACTATCTTCTGGCACGTTTTTTGTTTCTGATACTTTTAATAATCCTTTACACCTTTGGAAATTGTTCCTTCGGGTCTGTCAGTTGTTTAATTCAGGATTTGTGTCTTCCACAAGTTAAATTTCCATGGATTTTCTAATTTTCTTTTCCAGTTTCCTGCTTTAAGTCTGTCTTCCAATTACATCCTTTAATGTGCTGGTTCACATGGCCCAACTACTTCTTGTGGGCGTGCTGTAGTCTTTTTAAGTCAGATACATGTGTACTCCGAGGATCTAAAATAGTGTCTTCAAAAAGTTTTGGTTACAATCTTAGTCTTCTACCGGTGACTTTAATTTCTCTTTGTTATCTTCCTCTTTATGCAGTTTTCTTCTACAAAGGTAGTGCTACCCTGGTGATTTTTAAAAATTATTATCGTTTTGTAAAGTAGTGAATATAAGTGTGTTTTCATTCACCTAAAAAATGTAGTTTGTATCATTTTATTTGCCTCGATGCTTTATTTAATCTACTGTCATGGTCCCCGTTAGCAAGAGTTACTATCACTCATAAGTATTTTATACCTTGTAATTATGGCATCCTACTCATGATCTTGCCTTTTCTAAATTTACAGGTAGACCTCATTTGTTGTCATTTGAAAACCCCCGTTCTGCTGCGACCATTTTAGGAGTTTAAA
The DNA here is from genome assembly GCA_013400235.1 of Oriolus oriolus. NCBI lineage: Eukaryota > Metazoa > Chordata > Aves > Passeriformes > Corvidae > Oriolus > Oriolus oriolus. The sequence goes on from VXBT01004570.1 coordinate 1,017,523, forward strand.
AATTATTCTAATGTGTACTTAGAAATATTTTTCATTTTGTGTAGGACTATTTGCCTGTTTATATGTCCTGATTAATTAGGACTTTGATTGTGTAAGGGAAAGCATTTCCAAACTGTGGTGGCAGTGGAGAAGGAATTTTTTTTAATGATAACTATAAACTCGCTGATGCAGAAGAACAAAATAATTTATAATTTTGTGGATCTAATAAAGAAAAAAAGGCGGGTGGTATTTTTTAGAGGTGAAGTATAACCTGCAAATTGAAGAGAGCACGCTTTTGCTGAAATACACTTCTCCAAGGTTTAGACGAAGGTGAGTAAGACACTGTGTGGCTGTTGCAGTGTCGTCTAGCGTGGGAAAACCAAACCAAATAAACAAAAACACCGAAAAAGAGAGCCCCGCCTTGATGCGGGTCCCACCGCGCCTTCGCACCTCGCGGCCGGCTCCCTGGGAAGATGTTGGCTTGGAGGAGCGGAATGCGGGCGAAGACATTTCCCGGGCATCCCGCGGGACCGGGCGGGATGGAGCCGTCGGGGCGGAATTCCCGGGGGCACCGGAGCGCTGCGGCGGCCGCCGGGCGCGGAGCCGCCCCCGCGGGTCTCCCTTCCTTTCCCTTCCCTTCCTTCCGTGGCCGCCGTGGCTCCGCACCCCGGCCCGGCTCTGCCCGCCCCACCACCAAAATTTGTTTAAAAAATATTTAAAATTATTTTAAGAATAGTTAAAGGGAAGTCAAAAAAGGGGAAAAGCCTCGGTGCCGCGCCTTTCCCCGCGGGCGTGGGCGGGGATGGGGCGCTGGGCGAGGGGCGCGCAAGGAAAAATTGGGCATTCCCAGGAAAAAAAAAAAAACGAAAACAACAACCCACAAATAAACAGCCAAGCAAACAAACAAATGGAGCCGCATGCTCGGGCATCGCCCCAGCGCTGCCCGGTCCCGCGGGGTTGATGGCACCGACGCGGCACCGGGCCGGGGCTGGACGGTGCCGTGGGAGATTGCGGATGGTCCGTTATTATTAACTTGAAAGAAGTCTATGTTTGTACTAGGGCCCCTTAAATACCGCATGTGAACTGGAAAAAGAATACAAGAATCATTTTTTCCCCGAAGTGAGTGTGGTTTTTGATGGCGCTGTTACACCGGCCCTCCCGCCCCTCCGCAAGCCCCCTCGATATGTCTCTTTAACGATATACACTGTGTTTGTCTATCGCATTCCGTCAGGATTGTTCGGCTCCTGAGCTCCTGGGGCAATAAACATTGAAGGGGGGAATCTTCTGGCAAATCCGACCGGGGCTGTCATGATCATGAATAAAAATAAAAGGATTAATCTTCTGCTTTCGGCTAATGATACAATTTAGCCTCCAAAATATGGAAGCGCTCCGATGTGCTGAGCCGGGATGTGGCCGGGCAGATGCGGGAGCGGCGCGGGGGGGGGGGCGGCCCCGCACCTTGGGGTGTCCGTCCCGCTGCCACGGGCGGGGGCACTTCCCCGCCGCCCCCGCCCCGGACCGGTCGCCGGGCCCCAGCAGGCAGGAGGGAGCTCCAGGGTTTTTAATTACACTCCTTCCCTTTGCTCCCTTCATTTTTCTGCATCCTTTGCAGTGAGACACACTTGGAATTAGAGTGGTTGTGACATTTTGGTGGCAGCTTATTGTGCGGAACACTTAAAGTTTAAAAAACAAGCCCCATAGAAGTTGAGGGGCTTAAAGCAGCCCCCTTTGTGGGGCAAGACATAGAGTTTTGATTCTGGACAATGGTGTTTCTCAAATTTCTTCCAAAAACCTGCACCCCATCTGTGATCTCAATGAAATCGCTTTTCTCTCTCCCTTCAATTCATTTGGCAAAGGCGAAGCAGATGCATGGGACGGGGTCTGAATTTTAATTATTAGGTTTTACCTGAAACAAAACAGCAAATCCTTTTTACCATGTGTTTGAAGTTAGGAGACGGGTAGGGGAATATAAAATATAATTAAAAAGCTCTCGGATCGTTAGGGAGCTGACAAGAGCCTTTTTAATGAACCTCTCGGAGCGCCCTACGGTAAATTAGCAGAGCGGGGCTTTCCCGAGCCGTTCCGGCTCGGAGCTGCTGCCCCCGCGGTACCTGCGTGCGCCCGGCGGTGCCAGCGCGTGTCCCCGCGGCTGCCGGGAGGCTGCGGCACACGCGCGTGTCCCTGCGCCACGGGCAGCGCCGCGGACGCGGGACATCCCCGCGGAGCCTCCGCTGCCGCGCAGCCACCTGC